>JADDOH010000160.1:0-318123 GCA_016648135.1 Agrypnia vestita | reverse complement strand
CTGCTTCCCTAGAGGCGCAGCGCGTGATCCAAGACTTCGACCTCTCAATAGTTTTAATGCAGGAGCAGTGTACGTGGCGTAACAGATCGCCGGGGATTGAGGCGCCGCTCATGATGATTGAGGAGGGCGTGTCGCCGGGTGCAGGGATTTTGGCCGACACTAGCCGGCTAAAGCCGCTGTATCTTGCACACCTCTCGGACAGATACCGAGTGTGTGTCTCCGTCATGCTGGAGGGGACCGAGGTTTATTTGATCTCGGTCTACTTTAAGTATGGCGACCCGGTGGGGCCCCATGTCCTGGGGCTCTCCCGCGTTCTGGACAGTTTGAAAGGTAAGCATGTTATTATAGGCGGTGACTTCAATGCACGCTCCCCTCTGTGGCATGATCATACCATGTCAAGCGCGGGCTACGATCGAAGGATTGCCGTTGAGGAGTTCATAGCCGGGTACGGCTTGAACATCCTCAACGAACCAGGCTTTCCTTCGACCTTTTCTGGCCCAGCAGGGGTGGAGAGTAACATTGACGTCACCTTGTGAACGGACAATGTACTGGGGCTAGTTAGGAGCTGGAGGGTACTAGACGGGGCCATTAATAGTGACCACCGTCTGATAACTTTCGGTATCAATCTGGCCCCGGTGCTGATTGAAAGATCTGAATGGAAATTTAAGTGCAGAAACGCGGATTGGGAAGCGTTCGAAGTAGTGCTGAAAGACGAGCTGAGAGATATTTATGAAATAAGTGTGCAGTACCCAACCCTGGTTAGGTAGCATCTTAATAACGCGGTCTCCAGGGCTGCAGACCAGGTCCTCGGTCGTACCCGACCAGGTAAGCTTTTTAAGGCATGCTGGTGGTCCGGGGAGCTCGCTTCGCTTCGGAGTGGCTACCGAAGGGCCTATCGGCGATGCGGGGCTGTCAGGCAGGGTGTAGCTACTCTTTCGGAGAGACTGGCACTGCAAAGTGAGCTCCGTGCTGCCAGGTCGGCATACTCGGCGGCCATCCGTGAGGCGAAGCGAGCCTCCTGGAAGAAATGGGTCACTGAGGTTGGTAATGCTGACCCCTGGAAGGTGACAGGACTAGTCAGGTGAGGAGCACTGTCAGTCTCTTGTCCGGGATTATTCACGGGGAAGGGATGACGGTGGATCTTGTCTCAACCCTTGATGGGTTTCTGGATAAACTCGTACCTCTTGAGCGCACTGGGAGGGAGACGGAACGTCATCGAATTGTCCGAAGGCTGGCCCGTCTCCCGACCAGTAGTATGCTTAGGGAGGCGCGAGAACCTCCGCCTTTCACCACTGCGGAGCTGGAGAATATTTTCCGCAGCTTAGGTCCTACAAAGGCTCCCGGAATGGACAAGATAACGGGTGTTATAGCGAAAAATGTGTGGCGAGTCGCGAAAGATGAAGTCGTGATGAATGAATGTATGAAAGTGGGGCATTTCCCCGACGTGTGGAAAAAAGGCACTCTTTGTGTAATACCGAAGGGGAATGCCAGGCCTATGTCTGATCCGGGCGCGTATCGTCCAATCACTCTCCTCCCCGTTTTCGGGAAGGTTTTTGAGACGGCGATACGCAATAGGCTTGAGAGTAATCTCTCGCCGGCCTGTGACCGACAGTTTGGCTTTGTTCGCGGTATGTCCACGGTGAGTGCCATGAAGTTTGCCCAAGAATGGATAAGGGACTGTCAAGAGAAGCATGCACTGGGAGTTTTCCTAGACATCTCGGGGGCGTTTGATAATTCCTGGTGGGAAATGATCCTCACTAAGTTGAAGGTGCGGCAGTGCCCGAGGTATCTTTTTGACCTAGTCAAAAGTTACCTCAGTGGTCGGGCTGCTACCCTCAGCTATGGGGAGGTCTCGAGCACCAGGCATACAAACATGGGTTGCCCACAGGGTTCGGTCCTTGGACCGACCCTGTGGAACATCCTGTTTAACGACATTTTCCTGCTTCCGCTGACTGCGGGATGCACCATTATAGGATACGCGGATGCTTCTCTGCTCGTGTCCGGTCAGAGCCGCTTAGCGCTGGAAGAGAAGAGTAAAAAGTCGATCGAACTGATTGAAGAATGGTGTAAAAGAAACAAGTTGTCTTTGGCGCCGAATAAAACTGTGGCCTTGATGTTGAAAGGAAGCCTGAGTAGAGAGAGGAACCCTACTGTGAAAATGAGAGGGATGAATGTGAAATTTAAGCGAGAGGTCAAATGTCTGGGTGTAACCTTTGATACGTCGGGTTCCTTTCTCTCCCATGTCAAGGCCATCTCAGACAGGGCGCGGGATTTCTTTACTTCCATGAGGAGGGTGAGCGTATCGAATTGGACTCCGGTCACCGGCTATGTGCCTAATATACAAGGCGACATATGTGGCTCAGATCACTATGCCGCTGAGGTCTGGGCACATAGACTAAGTACCGGAGTGATTTCCTCGGCTCTGAATAGTGGTCAGAGAGTGCCCTTGCTAGCGCTGACGGGGGCCTATCGGACTGTGTCTGGTGCGGCCCTCCCGATTCTGGCGGGGGTGCTTCCTGCGGATTTGGAGGTTCAGGAATTTAGCGCCTTGCATACCCTGAGGCGGGGTCTGGAGGTCAACTACTTTGGTAGGACCATTAGGCCTTCGGATCACGAGCGGTTCCGGGTGTTGGGTCTTAGACTAAGACAAATTACGTTTGAAAAGTGGCAAAAAAGATGGGACACGGCCACCACTGGGAGATGGACTTATTCCCGAAGGTGGCTGTGAAAGATTAAGGCATGGGATATTGTCCGGTTCTGGATCACTATACGGTGCAGATACTCTCTGGACACGGGGAGTTCAGGTCGAAACTTTTCGACCTTGGACTCTCCGCAGATCCGTGGTGTACCTGCGGCCGTGTGGCCCAGACGTCGGAACATATCCTCTGGGTATGCAAGATAATGAACGACGCGAGAGAGGACTTGATTGAGGGTATAACTGGGCATAGTATTAATGTACCGGGCCTCCGTCCCTCTAACGAGGACCTGGTAAGGAATGCAAGGAACTTCGGATGCTTCCGTGAGTTTGTTAGGGTGTGGGTGTCCCGGTGAGAAATCCTGCGGGGACCTGAGTAAAGAGCTTGCTCTTGTAGAACTGATCGATACCAAGTCTGATGTTTCTGGGTTGAGTTATTCCTAATCTCTGTTGTATTGCTCTTGAATCGGATGTATATCTGCCGGTCATGACTTCCCTTGCCGGGTGTCACGTTTTTGTTTTGTCTTTCTTTTTCCCCTTGATGGGAGCGGATTGTTCTTCTTTATTTTTTTTTGTACTTTTTTCGACTTGAAGCTTTCCACTGCCGCCGCCGTGGGATCTCGTCTTTTATTTTCTATTATTTTGTTATTTTGGTGTAGCTTTTACTTTTTATGTTATTTTCCTTGCATATAATTATGTATTTTGTTTTATTTTTAATAAAGACTTATCTTGAGGCGGGGACAGTGAATGGTTTTGTTCGAGTGGCCGCGCCACTTCGCAACGGTTATACGACCGGTGCGGAGCAGCACGGTCCTGCTTGTTAGTTGAAAAAAAAAAGTCAACCTGGAGACGACTGAGTAGGACCGTATGGAAGCTTTTGCTCTTAGAACGGTCCTGGGTAAGCGGTGGGTACCATTCACTGGTTCGGGACAACGGCCCTGCTGTCCCGATCGGTCTGATGAGACAATCGCATACTCCTCCATGACGTCATCGGCCGCGACAACTGGTGGGCGGCGAGTGGTGACGTCATCGGCCGCGACAACTGGTGGGCGGCGGGTGGTGACGTCATCGGTAGCGACCACTGGTGGGCGGCGAGTGGTGACGTCATCGGTAGCGGCTGGTGTCGGCCGCTTGGGTGTGACTTCATCAGCGGCGACTGAAGCTGGTCACTTGGATGCCACCCTGGTCGGTTTGCCTATTCGCAGGCGACACATTTGCAGCTTCGGATGCGTCTGCCCTTGCTGTGCAGATCCGGATGAGCGCCTCCGCATGCTCTCGCTGGAGGTCTCGTATGAGCTGTTGTTGGCGTCGGATCTCCGCCGCTTGCCGGCGGATGGTGTCCTCCGTGGATGTCGTGGAGGCCCGGTCCACATCAGAACCGGCTTGGTCCGGTGCCACAGGCTCGTCCTGGTCGTGGTCTCCCTCTACAGAGTGTCTCGATCCCTCTTGAGACATGGTGGTCGTCAGCGAAGCTCGGTTATCCGGCTCGACAGGACCAAAATGTTCCAGACAAGAACACTTTTTTTGATGCGGCTCAGTTGTCTTCGCTGGTGAGGCAGAGATCGCCACCAGAATTCGCTGCGTAGCTCGTAGTCCGTGGATATGCCAGAAGTCAAACGCCGAGGTAGTGCTTTATCGTATAAAAATCCGAAGAAAAATCCAAAGCAAAGTCCAGGTCAGAAGGCAGAGGTCACAAATATCCAAGAAAGCAGAAGTCCAGAAAGATGAGCAGGGGTCAGAAATAAAAGGCAGCGAGAAGATTGTCCAAACGGCGATTTAAGTACCACGCGGGTTGCGTAACAATGGTACTCGCCTTATTTCAATGAGTATATTTATACCAAATTGAAAATTGTGCAAGATTGCGTCATAGCATGTTACATAAGCCAATAAGATTGCCGGATTCTGGGAAAGCGCAGCAGCGCTCCCGGCAGCCGAGCGGTGAACTATGCCATTCGCGGTTACGCAATTCCACCGCGAGGCAGATTCCATACAACAGATACATATTAATTTATTAAAAATGCATTGTAGCCCCCCAAGGGACTAAACTGTGTTATTTTATAATAACAGACCTAGCAGATGATAATAACACAATTGTTTGGATTGGCTGGGTCATACAAGGCCCAAAATATTAAAATTAAATTTGCCACAAACGGCTCAAATTTTCAAAAATTCATAAAAAATCAAAAACAGTATTTTTACAAGTTTTGCTATGACAAATATAAATTGCGCATGCACGCTCATTTTAACAGTAATTCCAAATATGTCAGGTAAATATTTACCGAGTTATAGGCATTTAAAAAGCGCCAAAAACCAATTTTTTATTCCATTCTCAGGCGCGCCTATATCATTTCACATATATAAAAATATATTTTTCAGACAGACATTCAGTAAAGGAATGCAATGGCACTACATCAGTAGGATTCCGTCCACGGTAGCCGCTCTAATCGTCGATTAAAAATTCGACTTTTTAATATTCTCCACGGCGAGCAAGCTCGCCGTTCGCGCGAGCTTATCGTGACGTGGGCCTGAAAGCAGGCGTACCGTTTCCAAATCGAGAAAATACAAAATTTTCTCATGGTCTTCCAGTACTCATTTATGTCATGATGAACCATCTCCACGATGGCGCCCGGTTCAGGCCTTCAAACCCTCGTAGAGGGTAACCCTATACGAATCTCAGACGGGGGCTCAGAATGTGAGTACTAGGCGTTAGAAGTTATAGCCGGTCAGGTGAGCTTGTCAAATCTCTCATATTCAAAAACATTTATTTGCCCGTCGGCGGATTCTACGGCGGAAAGAAAGAGACGAGGCCCTCCGCAGCGAGACTCGTCTCCCGTGTTGGCGGATATTGCGTGCCACACTCATGCCCATTTAGTGTTGGCGAACATCGCGGGTACTGCGTGCCTCACACATACTTTATTTGGGGCGTTACATCACAGAAGAATCCCTTCGGCTCAAACTTCTAACTTCTGTCTACGCACCAGCAGGTGCCAAATAAAAAATTATTTATTTCCATTTTATTCATAAAATACCAATACATTTTCTCATCAGAGATTCAACATAATGCACATGACAATATTGCATACAAAAGGGCGCCGAAGCGCTGCTTCTCACAAGGCATCAACATATTTTCAAAACATTTTCATAACATATACAAATTTCACACATATTTGTATCGACACTTGTGGCTGGAAATAACATCGGTAGCCAAGCCAGACATCACATTCTCATATTCATTTAACAAAGGGCCCTCCTCAGGGCTAGTGTCTGGACGATGTTGTTCTACAACTAGTTGGAAGAAGCGTGCGCGGGCGGCCTCCCTCCAGTCGCGGCAACGGCCGCTGGGCACTGACTTGCGCACGCTCCGATCGGCAACCCAATTTCCAGTGGTGGCATACACACCTCGTCTCCAATGCAATTTTCTGTATGTAGCGGCTGATTTGTTTGGCCACGCGCCGCTCATATTTGTCAGATTATGTTTTCATTTTTTACATGGCTCAACCCTGTCCGTTCCACACACATGCTTATTACTGGCATGTTCTTATCATAGAATAGAGTGGAACTCTAGTTCAAAATGGAAACTTTGCAAACTGAAATAGAAAATTCGAGTGAACCAATAAATCAAAAAAGTTCCCGAGTTTCCATTCGCACATTTTTGATTTTAGTTTTTATAATTTTTATTGTAAGATTTGAATCATTCATGCCTATTAATAAAGTTTCATAAACATTATTTCTCACTATATTATTTTTACACAACGGTGACCGAGTATTCCACAGACATTCGTGATTCCTATAATAAGTCACGAAAAGTAATGTTTTATCATCTCCCCAACGCGCCATATTTCTTGCATCTGTCGCGGACTGAGAAGATCGCATTGATAATACTAGCCGCGAATGACATAAGCATGCTCATAATAAGCAAGCCTGTTCACACATGCTCCAAAGATACCCCTTATCTATGGTGAATGACAGTGGCATGCTCAAAAATCAACCGCGTCACCTATTAGGGACCGTTCAAGTATTACGTAAGCACCAAAGGGTGGTGGGGGGGTCTTTGCTTTGCTTATTTTTGCTGACACGGGGGATGGGGGGGTCTGAATGGCAATTACGTCGGCAATATTTATTTATGTACTTTTCGTATCTTTTGCAAAATTTAGTAGATTATACACAGAAGTGAGCACACACAAAAAGTCGAACAGCAAACATCCAATATCATCGAAGACTTCGAGAGTCGTGGATTCAAGTACCTTGGACTGAGAGTTATTAAATTAAATTTTTAAATAGAACAATATAAATAAATATCTATTATATGTTAATAATATAATATTTAAATATTATGTTAATGATTGGCTTCAATAAACATTAAATGAGCATTAAATTCGTATATCTATACCTATAAAACTCAATGTCTGTCTGTTCTCTATACAAATCCACACCGTTTGTCGGATTCGATTCAAATTTTGCAAACTTGGGCTTTAGGACCCAGCGGGTAACATAGGCAACATTTACCCCCTATTCTTATACCCCTTCCTATCCTCCGAGATATTTTCGATGCAAATCTGTACCGTTTGACCGATTGGACTCAAAATTTGGAAACTAATTCTTTAGGACTCGGCGGGTAACATAGGCGACATTTCTCCCCTATTCTCATATCCTTCCCCCCCCCTGATATATTTTCAATGCAAATCTGTACCGTTTGGACTCAAAATTTGGAAACTAATTTTTTAGGACTCGGCGGGTAACATAGGCGACATTTCCCCCCCCCCTTTTACCTTTTTTCCTTCTTCTGATATATTTTCGATGCAAATCTATACCGTACGAATCAAACTTTGTTTCCCTCCTTAAGTTTATTTTCAACTTAATCCTTAACCCGTGCAACGCCGGGTACAAACAGCTAGTAGTTTATAAATTGCTTATTTCTTTGTCATAGACTTAATAACTATGGTAGGTACTTGCACAAACTAGAACTGATTTTTTAAAAAATTTACCAATGCTTATTACCTTCGCTGACAAGGTGGAGGGGAGGGGGTAAGATCTTTGCTTACTTTCGCTGACAAGGGGGAGGGGGGGGGGGGGGTTAAAAATTACTGAAATTCTGCTAACGTAATACTTGAACGGCCCCTTATTACATATTACTTGTACACTTTAACTTGCTTCCGGGGCCTATCTCCGGGAAGAAATAAACATTTACATTCAATCGCTCTTTCATTCTATCGACCACAAACTTTTCCTACACTCCACTCCACGATCCAAGAAACAGTACTCCGAATACATCACCTACCCACCTTTTCATCGATCCTGTGGCACAATTTTACCCCCTCCATATTTTATTTAATACAAAATTCAATACCCTCTGGCGATATCGGTCCGTGCCGAAGTCGCCATTTCATACAAAATACAAAAAATTATAAAATATAACAAAAATATGATTCTGCTCGTAACACATATTATAAATGAACATCTTGGGTGGATACAAAGTAAGGAAATACAAGGCATGCTCACTATTTTGGCAACATTATTAAAAAGATTGGTTCCATGATGGTTCCATGGTTCCAAGTGCTATTAAACGCTATCAAAGACAAAATCATGTCACCGGTTAAAGAACTCCGCCACCGGAGCTAGATGAACGCCTCTAATTGAATACCGGCGCCGGTCCTAAGCCCGGATAAAGGAGGAGGGCTTCCTCTCCTAAATCCTTCCTATAGACTTTTCCTGTGCCAAGATTGCGGTAACCAGCCCCTTTGGCAACCCTCCACCTTATCTTTCCCATAATCCCTACCCTCTATGGCATTCAATACACCGCTGCACACCGATCGTGTCGTCTCCGTGTGCCACGGGATCCATGTGCGGCAGGTGGCCGGTGAGTCTGATGGCGTGCAACATCTTTCTCACTCTAAACAAAGTCATATGTACAGTATGGTGGGCCACCGTCGTATGAAGAAATTTTTTTTATGATTTATATTAGGCACATCAAGAAAAGGGTGCTAAATTATGTTTTTAGCTTACTTATAAAATTTCATTACCATGGGATATCATCTTCTGCCTCCGGATTGACTTTAAAGAACACATATTTTGGAAAAAAATCTTAGTTTTAACGAGTCTTTACAACATGATTTAAAAAGTTTAAAATGTATAAAAAGTTGAATAATAAATCGAAATATACTTGTACGAGTTAAATTTATTTATTACAAGTAAATGTTTACAAAAATGGCATAAATATTATTATTTTTTTATAATGTTTGAAACACGAAAAATCCTTCATATTATCGAATTTCGGCATGGCTTTCCGAAATAATATTTGTTTTTTTATGAAGGCCTCTCTCTCAGATTTTTTGCAAAATGTGGCTGAAGCTGCTGTCACAGTCTTGACTGCCCTTTCAACGGCTTTCTTGCGGCGTGGCAGGCGTAGTAATGAGAGTTATCTTTCAGCTTTTGAACGACAAACAGTTGGATGTTTTTGTCGGGTATGGATTTCAATATTGATGGATCGGATATATTCTCCTGCCAGTCAATGAGATCTGTGTAAGACAACGCATCCAATTTTATAGTAGGTAGTTAAAACAAGTCAGTCAGCATTGCGATTAATAAATTTTCAGGGTGTGCGAAGTAACTGTTTCATTGAATTACAGATTCTATTATGGCTTTCAGTTCTGTGGACAAATATCCTGTTGCAGTGATGAGTTTGAACAGGTGCCGTGCTCCATCTTTACAGGAAGGGTGAATTTTTATAGCAAACCATGTTGGGGCGTTAGCCTTGACGATATACGTCGCAAGAATTCCTAAGTTTTTAGAAGGAGATTCCATTAAAATATACAACCACAGAATTCGATTAGTTAGCTATCGGGCGTGAGACATTTTGCCTGGCGATTTGTTAACTAAATCCTTAGGAAACATGCCCGTTGAAATCGCTGAGACTATTCAGAACAAATATAAGGTATTAGCACTGACCAAACATATATAAATATGTTTGGTCAGTGCTAATACCTTGAACAGAAAACTCGGGTAACTCTGTTGAAATACGTTGAAATCGAACAATGGGCCTTTTTTCACAAACTTCTAGATCTTTACCAATTCTCCCTGAAAATGTTTTGGGTCCCAATGTGCCACCATCAATATGTAGAAATAAGTGTCGAAACGGTATTTCATTCATATGAAGTAAGCAGATAATCCACTGCAACGGTTTACCTAATCTGTTTTCAAGCAGATGTATGACATCTCCATATTTACCAACGTTTACATTAGTTCCACCATATGCAACAGCCACCAAAGACTTCATAGATATTTCTGATTTCAAAAAAATTGGTGATTGCTTAGTCTATATATTTCGATGTGCCAGAAGCTGGAGCAAATGCAAATGCATTCGTAAATATTCTTACACTTACAAGACAAAATGTCAAATAATATTTAACTGGTACGGCGAAATTCTTCTAATTTCTTTTTTGGTGTTTGAGGGTGGTTTTTCAAAGATTGTTGAATTTCAGATGATACCTTTTAAACGTCACGTTTTTTGTTTTTTTTGGATAGTAGGAATAGAAGCTCTTGACTATATTTCTTCAATTTTTGCAACGAAAATATTCTCTATTTCCTAAGTAAGTGCGTTCATTATTAGTTTCATTATCACGTTTTATCTTTTGCCGATTCCACTCAGAATTTTATAACATCTTCATAGGTTGGTAACATATTACTTTTAATATCACTCGAATCACCAAACAACGGACATATCTGCTTTTGACGTGTACGAACCATACTAGAAATAAGGAAAACGAGCCTGACACAACCTCGAGTAATTGCGGCCAGAGCCACGCCAGAGCTATACTGACACTGACTAAATACGTGAACAGGGCGCACGTACGGCCTAGGTATTCTTCGACTCTCCCACACTAAACCCATTAACCCCTCATACTCGCAATCATGATATATATTGTCTATGCCTGAAGAAAGTTACGTTTATTGGTTTGCAATCCTAATGAGAACATATCTCGAAAAAAAAAGAAAAATCGTCATCAATCCGGAGGCAGTTAGACTTATCAGAATGTACAGATGCCGGCAAACATGTTGAACATTTTTCGGCGAAGTGGGGGAGAGTTTGCGCATGTACCATTCCACCAACGAGACCCAAAATTTGTCTTCTGCGCATACCCCCACCACGCCGAAAAATGTCCAAGAAGTTTGCCGGCAACTATAATGATATTTGTAGCGGCGCCCAGCCGGCTCGCGCCATCTACCTGCCTACGAGCGGGGACCCTTTTTTATTAGGTTAACATAAACAACGTCCGCGGCGGAGACATCGCCGGTTATGTAAACAAATGCAAGCAAAGGGAAACGGATGAGATGACGCCGTGCCACAGTCTGGATTCATCTCAAGTACCGCCCGGTCGTTGTTTAGAAAACCTTTGGGTCCGCGTCTCATATCTGTGGTACATTTCTCTTTGTCCTATACTTTCGATATTTTACTATTTTATTTTGTGATTGATAATTAACTTGTATATTTTATTTGCTCCCGGAGCCTAACTCCGGTCGAGGAATAAACATTAAATAACAGATCATTCTTTCATTCCATCGACCTACCAATATTCCCAACATATTTAACATGTGTTAATTTGAGACCATTTGGCACCATTTTATCGATGTGCCCCTTAAGAAATGAAAAAAAATAATTTTTAGCCCACCCTAATGTACAGCTTCGCCTTCTACAATAACATTTATTTTTTATTCATTCTTGATTGCACCTCTATATATCAGCCGCACAGAACAAATGACCATGATCCTTTAATCCTTTGAGTGATACTCGGAGTCAAACAGGATCGATGCCTTAACTCTCATCAATTACTTAGGCCCGAATATAGAGTCAATCTTGAGTCTGATAAGACTTCTAAACAACATGGTACAGTAGACCATCAATTTTGCCAGCAAGCGAAAAATTCAAGTGCATATTGCCAAAAAAGGGGCAATGTATTGCGTATTTAAAATAAAAATTTAACGGTGGAATTATATAAAATCATTTTCAAATACAATACAACGACCACCTGTGTAATTTGTATCATTGAAAAAAAAATGCAAATTTTAAAATCGCTTATTTCCTTAACTGTTTATAGACAAGATGTAACAGAGCTAGTCCACAATACTTTACAGGTAGATTCCTGTTTCGATTATGAGTCGAAAATGTTCAAGCAAGCGATGTCAAATGTTTTTTTACATATTTTAATTTTTTTTTCAATATTTCTGATTTATTTTTTGCAAAACGTTGGACTATCATTACAGTAACTTATATCTAATATAAAAATTCATTCCCTTTAACACAAGTCAAATAAAACGTTAGAAACCTTCCAATTCCAATTGGAAGTTTTTTTATTAAATATATTATTTTATTAAACTTTTATTGAAATAAATAAATTTTTCGTAATCGATATAATTTTTTGTAAAAAATAAGTCAGAAATACTGAGAAAAAATTAAAACTTCGATTTTGCATAATTCCATAACTATGACATTATGTCATAGTTGCTTGAACATTTTCGACTCATAATCAAGGCACGAATCCACCTGTAAATATTTTGGACTGGCTCTGTTACATCCTGTATATTTTGTGTGTTATATTTCCACCCAACATTTACTGCAGAGGGAAGTTTGGAAAACTATATAGAGTAGCTATGCATAGATATTACACCGGCATGGGTGACAGCTGACAGTTGACAGTTATCTTAAGGTTATCTTCGCGTACTAGCATAAATAAGCATAGGAATCACGGTATAGTCCGTCCAACTTATCTGGAGAATAAAGGAGGGCGTCCCAATCGTTGTGGTACTGCCCATAGTCTAAAAATTATCTAGTTTGTAGGGAATTTTATGCAAATTCGTTTTTTCTTAAACAAGTTATTAAGCAGTATACGACACGATAAAAAACAAAAAATGTAAACTAACGTACAAATAAATTTATCAAAATATACATTCGTAAAATACACAACGTCACAAAATGGCGTTTTTTCAAAATCAAAGAAAAATACCATTTTCAGGAAAAAAAAAAACAAACAATAATAATTCTTTTAGGCTGGCGCCACATTACGCAGATCTTCCGCCGCGTTTTTTCCGTTGCGCCAAATCGGCAAAGCAAATAGATCGACCGATCATCCGCGTAGTGTGTTTAATAAGCGCATATTGTATGGAAAGAAATGTAGCGATGTTCCACGACAGAAGAGACGCGGCGGAAGATCCGCGCAGTGTGGCGCCGGTTTTATTCGGTGTCTCATACCTAATGATCATGACCACCATGTTTAACTCAGTAACACCTAAGGATATCAATCGGTTTAGGGCCGTTGTATCAACTTGGTTTATAGTAATCTTTCGTTCAAAGCATAGATATTTTGCATTTTCCACCGATCAAACAACTTGCTCTCGTAAAAATCTATGCTTTAAATGAACTATTGCTATAAAGTAAGTTGATGCAACCAGTCTTTAATGTGCATAAATAAAAAAGTTTATTTTTGAAAAAAGATGTTTATACAAATGAACTCGTTAATGAATTTTGTAATAAAAAGTATAAATAATAAAAATTCTATGTAAAAAATTATCGAATAAAATATGTTCTAAAACTTTTCTCATCTTACGGCTTCTAATTAAATTTTTCCACTTATCCTTGCTCTTTTTTTCCGGGTGTAGATATTTTAATGCCCATTTCCACGGCCACTTTACCTTCTTTAACTATTTTGTAAATTGGCGATTCAGAAATACCTGAAGAAATTGTATAATAGTAAATAAAAAACTAAGTATGGGAAAATCATTATAATTGCATGGCAGCATTAACCTGAAGTGGCGGCAATAAGTCTATGAACAAAATCAAACGGTATAATTGGGGCTTTTAGACGTTGTTCCTCTTCAAAAAACGTGTGCATTTTCAAGATTATTTCCCGAAAACCGCTTTTAATGGTTTTTGGCATGGTGACAATCTAAAATGTTCTTAAAAAACTATCGAAACAGTCGTGAACCTCTCTGTAAACAAAGTCTGTCAAAGGTCTGTCAGCTGTAGATAATCCAATATGGCGTCGTTAGTTCCAAATTTGGCCATTCTTCAGATAAGTTAGACGGACTTTAACAGGTGACCGATTCCTATATTATTTATATTGTTCTTTCTTGTGATTAAATATATATTTGAATATTTTATTGTAAATGACGCAATAATATCGGAAGTTTTTTAATAAACAAATATTGTTCACCTCTACGTTCGACCCACAGATAAATAACGCAGCCATCGTGAAATTGTTTAGTTTGGGTTTGTTTGGTTAGCGAAGCGGTCAACGTCGTCGCTCGTTAGCACCTGTAAGTAAAGTTTTTAATACACTGATGGATTTTATTTAGATTTGCTTCAATTACGCTGCGTACTTTTAACCTTTTATTCTTAACAATAATTTATAACGTAATTGGAATTGGATTCTTAGTACTTTTGTTTAGCTTTCTTACTTTTCCACTTTGAATCGTAATATGAATGTAAATACCAATTAGGCCGGCCGGCAGCCGGCAACGTTGCACTTTTGGAAAAACATCGAGGAAGTAATGTAGGATAAAAAAATATATCCGAGTTGCAGATCGGACACGTAGTTTTTTTTTGTAAAATAGGCTTTATTAGTGGCAAATGGTGGATGACGTTGCAGTATTCTGTCAAATGTCAGATTTTTGTTACCAATATCGGTGACATTATTGGACTTTAGCTCCGTCAGATTCCATTTTTGTTTTCAAGAGAATTATTTACAGGATTGCTATTGAGATTATCTTGGGAGTAAAGGTGGTTTTAACAGCTAGTACCTTTTGAATAATACCTGTAGTGCGGTTAGTTACACACATTCCTAGAACATAAGGTAGGTGAATAATTTTGATTTAATTACATTTTTATACATGGACTACAGACCTGTTTCAATTAGTAATCTTTTCATGTACATATTAGGTACATAAAAAATATGATTCAGGAAATAAATTAATATTTCGTCACCCGAGAAAATATAAAACTTCTAGAAGAAAATTCTCAAGATAAAAATGGCATCCTGGTACTAATGTATGCAAGATGAAATTGCTGTAGTGCAGGCCTTGACAACATAATCGTCCACTTGCACGATACTTCTGTAATTAATTTGATTAAGTTTTTCTATTACGTTGATATTGACCTATGTATTTAAAATAGGTTTTGCTTTTATTTTGTGTTTCTTTTTGGGGTTACTAATACTAAACCAGAATTGAAATAAAACAGAATTTCATTTTACTTTTACATATATTATTTTAATAAACTATAAATATTACACAGGAGTAACAGAGCTACAGTTAAAATTTAGACTACTACTGGTGTATTTGTGTGGAGCGATTTCCAAAATTAAATAAAATTGATAGGGTTGCAAGCATTGAAAAAGCTATAAGTTTCGAAATTTTGTAAAGGATATGAAACTTGAGATATATAACAAATGCATGTTTCTCAAATGCAATCATTAATTGACTTGCGACCACTCGCAATAATGGCTTTTTGGTAAACGCAGAAGTCATAATTTGTGAATCTGAGATCAGAATGTGGGAGCTGCAATATATATAAAGTACAATGTGTATTGCAGAAATCGAGGGTAGGAAGCCAAAAGGGCATTCATTACTGATTATTTCGAACTTTACAGGAGAGTAAAAGAAAATTCTATCAATCTGGTTTTGTCAATGTTTCTTTTATTGTTAAACGATTTCCATATGTGTTTTGGATTAACAAGTATGGAAATCGTTTAATAATAAAAGAAACATTGACAAAATCAGATTGATAGAATTTTCTTTTACTCTCCTGAAAAGTTCGAAATAATTACTAACGCCCTTTTGGCTTTCTAAACTCGATATAACTTTAATTGAACAACAGTTCTGCTGAAAGGGTCTGAGCCACAAAATGCTAAAAATGAGTTATACACGGGCTTAGACAGCTTAATAAAATATCTTGCTGAAAATGTCCAAGCTCTGAGGGCCGGTTGAATCATCTTGGTTAATAGTAATCTTTCATTTAAACCCATGATTATTGTTTTCCACTGATCACACAACTCATTTTTGTAAAAATCTATGGTTTTTACGAAAGATTACTACAATCCAAGTTGATACAACCGGCCCTAAGCGCTATAGTTTTTTTTATAAATACAATGTTGAAGATTGAAAAAATTCAAAACATTAAATGTTTTTGTTATTATTTGTTAATTCTTAAATATTAATTAAATAAGCACCCAAGATATTTAAATATGTACTTTTTTATCCATGTCAGACAACATTTTTTTATACTAGAGAAAATTTAAAACAAATGACAACCAATTAAACAAACAGACATGCTTATACTTATGTTTTATTAAAATTTTATGGAGTAAGTCAAAGCTGCATACTATAAAAAAGCTGGCATTTAATAATATAACTCCTATTTGATAGCATACGTCCAACCTACATAGAACAAAATAAGTACTGATTTCATACATTTAGACATTTTTTTGGAAATAATCCAACCTGTGAAACATGTCACATCTTTGTAAATAATTTTGTTTTATAATTACATTAAAAAACCATAAAACATATGAGTCGTATATTTCCAGACACCGCTAACTCCAAACCAAAGAAATTTACAGCAGGTCCAGTAATTTATACCTTATTGTATGAGATGTTATTACCTACACTGTTAGTTTTTCTAGAAAGTTTGTTAACATTTATAACAAACTTTCTAGAAAAACTGACAGTGTAGGTAATGACATCGGCTAAATCCAAGATAATGGTCCCATTGCATATACAACGAAAATGAGTATTTCACTATATTATTGAATGTGCTAATAACAAAATGAAAGATAATTTACGTTTAAATAGTAAGTATTAAATAAGATATTACACTTTAAAGTTCCCAAAAATGCACTGCATATTTTGACTTTTCATGGGCAATATATGAGGTTAGGTTAGGTTATTAGGTTTGGTTTGTTTAATTTAGATTACGATTATTTTAGTTAGATTAAATTAACGGGACGTTAAATTATATAGTGAAATACTTTTTTTCATTGTATGAACAACGGGACCATCATCTTGGATTATTCCAATATACGACTCATATACAATTAGTCGTATTCCAAAAAATATACAATAATGAATTAAATATCAACGTATCAAGTTTTTGTAGTTAAGATTTTTAGAAGCCATTTTCTCAATATTTTTTGGGTTGGATTCTCAGCAGAACTATGTATGTTCTATTCTAAACTGAATTTAATGTCACATTTTTCAGAACATTACTTCAATTGTGAGTAATTATTATAACATAACATGTCCTCTTTTACAGAGTACAGCGAATATTAATTCCAGCCTTTTAAATTTTATTTATAAACTTGAAAAAATGTGACCTATAACGCAAGCAATTTCTTTCTTCTTTTGTGATAATAATCTATTTTGGAATTATCGTAATCAGTAAAGGTGAAAAGGGACATAGCATGTATAATATGAGAAAACAGTTTATGAAGGTAATACAGGCAAACTCATACAGTGTAAGTGTTTCATGATTTATTGTTTTGAGTTTTGTACACAGCTATCGGTCTGGTATTTAATCTCAGGTCCATTGCATTATGTAGCATTTTATAAACATGTGAAGGTGAGTTTTAACTCAAAGTTGGTTCTTTATCATTCCTAATGGATAGGAAATATACAATAGAAAATGTGTTATTTTCGTTGAGATTGTCCTTTCTATATAGGCATTTGTCTTGTATATTTACATTATAAAAATTATAATATACATTATGAAAAATTTCATATTATGTAAAATATAATGTATTGATTTATGCCACAAAGGGTTTTTGAGATACGAATTACCGGCGTTTTCGAATTATCGGGGCTGATCTACTATGAAATTTTGGGACTTGTGGGTTTGATAAATTTCAAATTATGGCGATTTGTTTATTTTATATTCATTGGAAGGTTGAGTATTTTCTTTTATACTAGAAGTAAGATATTTGGTTTTGTTTGTGTTGAGTGTTAGAGTATTACTATCAAGCCAGGTTTTAGTAGCATTGATACCTATTTGTGCTTTTTGCATGCATCCCGAATCGGGATTGCCCTTTCGGGATCCCGAATACTTTTGTGTTTTTTTTGTTTATGGAGCTGAATAGCAATTAACGACAATACCTTGCATTTTTATATCAGTAATTTTAATAAATTGTTCATTATCAATCATTGCATTAAAGTTTTTGTAGGTATTTTTCCAAGCTTCAATCTCGTCCGATTTTTCTGTTCGGGATTGACCTCGTAAAATGCCTCGAGATCTCGCGGGATCGGGATCGCATTCCCTAGCTGTAACCCGTCAAAAATGACGGTACTTTTACATGTCGGTTCCTAAAGAATAAATATTAATTTTTGTAAAATAACAAAATAAAAGTAAAAAAAAAAAGGAAAAGTTTTTATACTATAAAAAAGGTACGGAGGTTACGCGAAGTTATGACGGATGGGCGGACAGACAGATGGACAGGCAGACAACGGAATTATTATAATTGGGATGAAATTAATTGAGATATTGATGTTGTATATAAATTTATAGGTATGATATATGTGGATGCGCTGAATCACGAAGGCATGTGTGTAGGACAGCATTGTAATTGGTTTATTTGATTAAATCGTTACAAACAATGATACTCAATTAGAATTAACAAAACCATTAATAAGTAATTATAGGTTCTGTTTGGAAAAATGTGATAAATATAGGTAAAAATATGTATAGGGTCTTGAACATAAATATATTGACAATTGTCCTTGTTCCATGGCAACATTAAACAAACGAGCTCTGCTGTCAATTTATACAAAATCATTGTTTTAAAGAAAATAAATTGTAATACTATTGTATTTTTGCTTATTTTTAAAATAAATGAAGGTTATGATATGCAAAGGAGGTTTAAAATAAATTATGATATCTTGAATGAGTTGCTTTTAATATTGTCCGGTTATTTCTAAAAATTTTGTTGATATAATACTCATTAAAAATTGTCATTATGTTGCAGATCGTCGCAATGGCTCAAAGATTGGATTTGGTAATATTTGGGGCTAGCGGATTCACTGGGAAGTACTCCGTGGAAGAGCTGAACCGAATAAGTAAAGATGATCCCGGGCTTACTTGGGGCATCGCTGGCAGATCTCAGTCCAAATTGGAAAAAATCATCAAAGACTTGCAGGAAAAAACTGGTAATCTCTTAACTCAGCGCCAATGACGTGAAAATAATTATGCGGATAATGACACGGGATAATGACCTGGATTTTGTCGGTATATTTTCAGCAGCTTAAAGTCAACAGCTTAATTTTAATAAATATTTACCGAATAAGGGTTCTTTGCTTACATGATAAAATACTAAATATGCCAATATATCTAATAAACCAAATTTTTATTAACTTCCCGGCTTTAGTGCAGAATACAAACGTATCACAAATTTAATGAAAGAAAAAATTTTCCTGGTGTAATAAAGGGTCCTGATTACATAAATGAAGTCAAATTTTTCCGTTAGCTGGATTAAAAGCAGTTATTTTAGTTTAAAAATGATACATTTTTGACACTTCACGCCATAGATGCCCATATAAAATATATGTTTTTGCTGTTTTATTCATAGAAATTGACAAATCACGTTTATCATAAGTGGGCCCATTCATTATCAAACATATGTCAACTACACGATCCTGCATTACGCCGGCGCGGCGACTTGCCATGCAATATAAAGAATGCCCCGCATTAGCTAAGAAAAAGGCATTGTGAATTTGAATTTGGACATTATTGTTCCCAAGAGCTTATCTCCGTTTTTAACAAAAAATTGGCTTTCTTCCACCAGACACGTCATCCTTTGTTTTTATTAATAAATGATTAATATAATAATTCATTTTTAAAAATAATCCATTGTCTATGTTTTGTATATATATATATATATATATTTTTTTTATAATCTATGGTGAATGAATAATCAAACATCAAAAATTAATTTTCTATGGTTTCTTGTTTTATTATATGTGCATCTATGGCGTGAAGTGTAAAAAAATAACTGTTTTTAAACCAGCTAACGGAAAAACTTGACTTCATTTATGAAATCAGGACCCTTTCTTCACCAGGAAAATTTTTTCTTTCATCAAATTTGTGACACGTTTGTATTCTGAACTTATTCCAACTTCCCAATAATATTATAACGAGTTGTCGGTTGACGTTTGACAGCCGAATACAAGTAAAGGCGTATGCGCGCAAAACAGCGGGCCGGTGTGCTCAGTCGTTGAAATAACGAACTAACAGATAATTCGAAAGTGAAGATTTTAGAAAAGTTCTTACCACAGTAGCGAAACAAAAGCAAAGCGGTTCTTTTAGTTTTAAAAAGAGTATTGTGTTTCCAGCGAATGTAAAATGTCAGATAAAATTTTGAAGTGATAATAAAGGTTTATTTTACGAGTGATAAATTACGAAATACGTTTTTCATTTCATTTCGACCTAGCCACGACATGTAACAATATGTACACGTAAAGTCAACTTTGAAAACTCAATTTGCGTGTTTTTTTTATTTTTTTGTAAAGTACTCAACTAAGTAATATTATAACGCTTTTTGTAAAGTACTAAAGTAATATTATAATATGAAATGTAATGAATGGAACGCAGCTTTGATAAATATGTGCTTTAATTAACAGAAGTTGACACGAAACAAAACAAATGACATAGTAACACAAAAGAACAATAGCATAATCACCACATGAAATCAGTCTTCAGCTTCCATATTTAGAGACATGGAACTATACCAATTTTCGTAAAAAATTATTTCTCATCTGTTTTGTATTGAAGACGATGACTGACCATCAGATATTTTTTTATTTATGATTAAATTTATTACACAGAGTATATTTTTTAAGGTGATGATTTATCAAAGATCAAAATCTTTGTTGCTGACGTCAGTGACGCAGAGTCGCTAACAAACATGACAAAGCAGGCTAAGGTCCTGGTAAACTGCTGCGGGCCCTATCGGTTCTATGGTGAACCTCTGGTGAAGGCGTGCATCGAAACTAAGACTCACCATGTTGATGTCAGTGGAGAGCCACAGGTTAGTGAAAACACTTGATATTTATTATTTGTACCTAATTATTCTCATATATGTAGATATTCTTAAAAATAAATAATAAATTAAATGTTGTGTTTATTGAAAGCGTGTTTTTAATTTAAGTGCTTTTTTTTACACGTCTACTGAAAATAAAGCCATGTATTCACTAGGGGACAAATCGCGAAACATTCTGCGCGGCATGTCGCATCAACATCTATGCTCATATTTCGGGGACAATGACGCGGTCATTTGATGTGTACACACCGGGATTGACATATAAATGTCGCCCGATGAGGTTATGATGACAGCTGCGCAAGTCGGATCGTATGCGTGTATCGAAGGTCTGATCTTTTGCTATGCTTTCCCACGCGTCGTTTTTCTTTATTTTATTTTTATATTCACGGTTTGAAGTGTCCCACAGCATTGTATGGCTTTGGTAGATCTCGATGAGTTGGAGAACAATTTCGTTTTCCCACACTTATGTCATGTTGATGGATACAGCGCATGCGCATTCACTTGTAAACATACCACGTAGTACTGACACGCGGCGCAATGTCGCGATGAGCTCGTTCGGGTACCGTGCGCATGGCAACGTTGCCACGGCATGTAGAAATGCCGCACTAAGTTGTACGCGATGTCGCGGCATAGTGCGCGACGTTGCAACGTCACGTAGACTCTATGCCGTGCGTGATGTTGAGGGTCAATTTGTCTCCTAGTGAATACATGGATTTAAAATAACATCAATGTACCTATTAATATTGGTGGGATATTAGCCTTTCCTCTCCAATGCCGTAAACTTAGTTGACATTGTCTCTAAATATGTGAATATCTCTAGTAAAAATAATTACGATCTTAATCATAACAATTTTTTTTATAATTGTTATATAATTAAATAACTACATTATCTGATTCTAAAATTACCATTGTCAAAACATATTGGAAAAGATTGTGTTAAAAATTAGTAATTTTGTGGTCCCACGAAGATAAAATTAGAAATTTTACTGGCACAAGAGTGAACAAACTAACCACAAATGTAAATTTAATATAACAATGTTGTTTGTGGTAAAATGTTGCCGTTAAATGTTGCCATTTAGTCTTTTAGGTTAATTTAATACCAAGCCACAGAATTATACCAATATGGTAAATACAATGTATACTTCGGTATATGACATTTTCCTAAGGAATATCATAACGGAAATTAAAATATTAACAAATATATGACTTTTTTCATTTACAGATGGGCCATAAGTTTTTTCACTTTTGAAAATTCAATTATAACTTACAAAATAAACATATGATAATAAATGTTTATTTTGCTGAAAAAGCACAATTGGGAAAATCATGTCTTAAAAATAATGTTATACATTTTAAGACATGATTTTCCCAATTGTGCTTTCCCTCAAATTTTTCATGTAGGTATTGAAACGCAATGACACAGCACGTGAGATGTTGGCTGTCTCCTGATGAATATTTGCTTTATGTTATTGTGGTTGGTTTATCCAAGAACAGACAACTTTTGAGATAAACTCATAAAAAAATGTGCCAAATCTGGGCTGCGTTGGGTCCATGGGATGTCACCTCTATGCACTTTCAGTTCGTTAGGAAACATTTAGTTCACCACCGATATAGTCACATTGGACGTACGGCAGGTTGCCTCATCTTGCTGCATGATGATTGTATTCGGGGAATTGCTGGAATCGCGGCTGGAAAAAGTCCCTTAGCATTTTGACATATTCTTCAGAATTAACGGTAACAGAATTGCTATCGGTCTTTATTTCAAAGAAATAAAGACCGATAATGTCTTTATGATATAGCTGCCCACACTGTCACTTTTGGAGAATGAAGATTCCCTCGACATTTGAGTTTGGGGTTCTCCTACTCCAGAAACTGCAATTCTGCTTATTATCAAGCTCATTCAAATGAAAATGGGCTTCTTCGGAGAACAAAATGTTAATGTTAGCAAACCACTCAAACGTAGTTTCAGGAATCGGGTTTTAAAGCTTGTACTAATTGGTATAGTTATATCTTACACAGGTATAGTTTCAAGTCTGGTTTCAAAATTCGAGACAAAGTTGATTTTGGTGTCGCCACAGTAACAGATTTGTTAACTTACATTTACATTCTCTTTGCTTTTCCTGCTCCGTGGTCACCCGGTTATTTAGAGTTAAACCAGTCTCCTCAAACTTCCTGAGCCACGATTTGATTAAGTTATCTTTGATTGATTTTGATGATTGTTATCGGTAGTGAGCGCAAAACAGGCCTCCAACAATCACATATGAATCATTGTTTTTGTAATACCATTTTACGCACAGAACAAACAAAACAGAACGCATTGTTCTACTTTAGCGATCAATTGTGATTAAATTTCCGTAGACTTGCATGCATGTCTCTCCTTAGTATGGTTAGCTGTGTAAAAGGTGCATAAACGTATGGCCCACCCTGAATCATGAATAGGGTTGTAAAAATTTATCGAACAATCACTAGTTTGTTTAAAAAGAGACTGGCAAGCGTGCAATGTGCTTGGGCGGCAACCGCATGTGCTGCATGGTTGACAGGTCACTTCAATTTTTTTTTTCTTTACATTTTATAATATCTAGTCCCACAAAACGTCTAAAAAGACGTTTGTCCATAGGTTCATTTTTACAATTGAAAGTTACACTATTACAAAATATTATTCATTTTATAAACATACGGATAAAAAACGAAAACAATTAAGTACAAAAAACAACATAAAAGAAATTTTCAGTACAAAGTTAAAAATTTTAAGCAAACTAAGAAAAAAGCAATAAATAAAGAAAATAGCAAATTAAAAATATAAAGCAAAAATTAAGGAAAGAGAAAGAGAAATATATATAAATATAAACATCACTTATTATTCACTATCATTATCATAATAAAACACTTCACATCATTTCAATATTAATATAGTTCATATATGACTTATGTCGTTTTCTATTAACCATTTTTTAAGTTCTGACACTGATTTTGGAGTTTTTAGGCCTGAGGGAAAGGTACTTTGTATTTTGTTCAAGAACATTGGAACTCGATATTCAAGTGTCCCCAGATCATGTTTATTATTAATTTCTTTTTGTCAATAGTATATGGAGAGGATGCAGTTGGAATATAACGAAGCTGCCCAGAAGGCCGGTGTTTACATTGTGAGCGCTTGTGGATTTGACAGCATCCCTGCCGATATGGGCGTTGTTTATCTGCAGCAGCAATTCAAAGGTACCTTGAATTAAAAAACAATATTAATACTAAATGCATTGCAGAGCGCATACCTTATCAGGGCTCTTATCAAACTTGGGCCCCGATGCGAGACAAGACATGCTGATCTCAAGATATATTATACATGTCTCATAGAGGCGAAGATATTTTTTATATGGGAACGTAGGTATGGAAGTCTTTTTGGGTATTCATAGGACTTACGACCTGTCGTACGGCTGGCTTAAGTGATCACTTTACACAATATAAAGTTCACCAATTCCACCCATGATGGACTACCACATCTATAAATTTTTTGGAAGTTGTATATATGTTTTAGTTTCACACCTTGTTTCGTATGTGAGTTTTTACTACCGCCACCTGCAGACGAAAACTTTGTTATTCCCTTTATCTAATACAGATGTCGCTATTGATAATGAGATATCTTTATTTTTATTCGATTTTTTTAAAGCAAGATTCTTTATATGTATGTGTATATAACATTTTTCAGAATTATTAGCATTGCACTAGGATATCTTCGACTGAAAATTATTTCAATTCTTGACTCCATTTTAGACCATTTTTTATTTATTCAGAAAATTTTGATTATATTCAAATTTTTCACGAACACAATACTTCCAAAACGACTTCCACACCTACTTTTCCATATAAAAAATAGCTTTGTCTCCATGAGACATCTATAATATATCTTGATTAATAATGTTTCCCTGGGGATAAAATCCAGTACTGTGTTCTTGATCAATTTGAACATACTCAAAATATTCTGAACATGATGATTTCTCGCAAGCGTGATTGAAGATGTCAGGGCAGAATGGATTTAGTTATCGTAGGCAAAAAGCACTCTGCTTCTATTTTTATAATAATACACTTCTACTATTCTTACATTAAAAACAAATCTTTTCAGGCCAGATAAACTCAGTGGAGACTTACATAAGAACATCAGTTCCCTCACAGTACAGGAAGTTTGGGGAGGCCTCCATACACTACGGAACTTGGGAATCTCTGGTGTACGGCATTGCTCACATGTCAGAGCTAGGGCCGTTGAGAAAGAAACTCTACAAGGAGAAATTGCCAGAGTTCACCCCCAAGCTAAAGCCAAAGTAATTATATTTTTAATGTTCATATCATGTTCATCCCCTTAACCTGAAGGGAAAGAGGCCCAAAGACTCGACAAAGTGCTTTCCTCCTCCCTTCTGTTCGTAACCAAAAATAAACAATATGACCTTATTACATATATAAACATTACTTTTTCGCTTGAAAAGTGTTTCCCTTTTATAATTATAAGTTTTTCAAAATCCAATTTATAAAAATAAAATACAACGTATAAAATAATTATTTCATTATGAAATTCAAAACTAGTGGGAGGGTTCATTTACTGTATAACTGTTATCAAACAAAATTTTGAAATAAGTTTTTGTAAATATGTAATTTCTCGATGTTACTCCAAGTTGCGCAAGATTATTACATGAATTTTGTGATTTCAAAAATTCGTAATTGACATGGTTCGCTATAATTATATTTTCTTTATTGACCCTAATTGATTGAAATTATTTTAGGGGTGTCATTCACAAAAGTCAAATTGATGACGCTTGGTATTTGCCATTCCTGGGTGCAGATCCGTCTGTAGTATACAGATCTCAACGATTCTTCTACGAGAATGAACAGAAGCGTCCCGCCCAGATGAAGGCGTACTTTGGTTTCCCTTCTATAATCCCAATATTTTTGGTCTCAATTGCGGCTGTTTTGATCGGTGCCATGGCCAAGTTTGCATTCGGGCGGAAATTGCTTCTCAACTACCCCCGAATTTTCTCATTTGGTTTCGTCTCTCACGAGGGTCCGAGCGAGGCAGCTATGAAGAATACCAAGTTTTGGATAAACATCCACGGTGAGGGTTGGGACGAATCTATTACGGACACCAAAGAGAAATTGCCCAACAAGAGCATTGAAGTCAAGGTAAGCATATTGAATTATACCTACAATAAATATGCGGGGAGTAACAGAGCTTGTCCAAAATACTTAACAGGTGGATTCCTGCCTTCACTATGGGTCAAAATTGTTCAAGCAACCATGACCTAATATTAAAATATTATAGTATCATTAAAATAATTTATATTGAAAATAAAACGTTCATTTGCTTTAATAGAAGTCAAATAAAATTATTATTAAAATTTCTGCAAGATTTTTATCATTTTACTTGACTTGTGTTGAAGCGAATTCAATTCATTTTTCATATAACTTACTTTAATGTTAGTCCAACGTTTTGCAGAAAATAAGTCAGAAATATTGAAAAAAATGCAAACTTTAATGCCACGTATCTCCATAACTAGATATTATTACTTGAACATTTCGGACTCATGAGTAAGGCAGGAATCCACCTGCAAAGTATAGTGGACTATTTCTGTTACCCCCTGCATATGTACCATATATTTCATATTACAGCGTGCATCTTTTTATTTTGAAAAATTAACAAGAATGGGGGTAACTCTTATGGTGTGATATTGGATAAATGATAGGTCCCTATAAAAGATTGTATAGACTGCCAAGAGAGATATATATATATTTTTTAATATACAGGTTTCGCGCAGTGCGGCGCCGGCCTTGTGATTCAGTGTGACTTATTGTCCGAATAATGCAATACACGTTAAAAAGAAAAACGATAACATTTCAAATGATATACTGTTTGTCATAATCTTAACACTTTTATATTGGTGGAAAATATTAATCAATTATGCTCCATTACATGCAATGTGACAATTTGAAAATATCAATATCAGTTGAAATAGCTTGGAATATTTAAAAAAAAATTCTTTCTTCTGTTAGGTAACTAGTTACAATCCTGGCTACGGAGCGACGTGCACAGCCCTCTTGTTTGCTGGCATCATCGTTCTCAGAGAGGCTGACAAGATGCCGGGAAGGTGAGTTCTGCTTTCAAAGATCCGCCTGTACTGCCCTGGCATACATACATACATACATACATACAGATCTGGAATCCATATTTTGTTAAAGATATAGTTTTACTGGAAAATGTTCAGAGACGAGCCACAAAATTGCCCTTGGGTCTTAAAAACCTGGAATATGCGGAAAGGCTGAGAGTATTGAAACTGCCCACTCTTCAGGAGCGACGAGCAAGAGGTGACCTCATCGAGACATTCAAGATTCTATCGGGCTACTACAATATTCCTAATATGACAGATATGTTTGCATTTAACACTAATGTGGGCCTTCGAGAACATCATCTGAAGTTGGACAAGTCTCGGTTCTCGTGTAACCCAAGAAAGCATGCATTAAGCAATAGAGTGGTCAATATGTGGAACAGTTTGCCCGAGGATGTTGTGTCTGCAGCCAGTGTCAACCAATTTAAGAATAGGCTGGATATTCAAATGAGAGACAGTGATATGGGCCTATCAGCTTAAGCTGCCTGCCCATTATCAATAATAATAATAATAATAATAATAATACAGGACCAATTAAATTGTACAATAATGGTGAAGTTAATTAAACTCACCTTAACTTTTTAAAATCTTTTAACGCCACAACAGGACTTGTAGCCTAATTACTGTAGCGAAACACATCAACACCCAAGCGAGTAAATCACAAAGATATATTAGGACCTTACCGGGAATCGGATCCGGAACCCTCGGTATGAGTGTTGTGCCAACTGGACCCGAGGGCCGCTATACATTATGTACAACATAGTTTTTGCATTATTGGATCTGGAAGATGTTGCAACCCGTCACATTGTCACAAAACAATTGAGTTGTAGCAAGAAAAATCTCCAATTCAATTCAATTGAATTTATTCTTGTCTTGATTTTTAAGAAAACCCCTATCACTTCCAAAAACTTGAGGAAATTTGGCTGAAAGTATGCGAGAATGTAATTTTAAATTTTATCAAAATAGTATGAGAGTACCAGCAAAATATTTATAGGGGATATTGTATTCCACACTTAATTAGAAGGTGTGTATTTTAAAAAATATCAACACTTTTCAAATAAAGCCTGTGCTTTATAAAAGATTTAATCTCACATGTGTTTTAAAAAATTGTTTTTTCATTTTAGTGGCGGAGTTTTACCGCCGGGAGCTGCCTTCGCTAAAACATCGCTCATTGAAAATTTGAACAAAAACAACTTTACTTTTGAGGTCATTAAAAGGGCCGAGATCACCAAGTAAAAGAAGACACTTTTTGCTTTAACTGAATGAAGAGTTTACTTTTTATGTTGCATTTCATTTGATATTATTTTCTTTCATCGAAAAGTTAATGCTTGGGAGCATTTATCATCTTGACATGGAATCGGGCAATCATTTTTATGATTTTAATTTATATTGAGCAATGCCAAATTTATTTTTTATTTAAATTTACTAGTCACATCTTGCATTTTTTTAAAAGGCAAATTTTATTTTACTTTAAAACATTATTTAAAAATAAGGTTTTATAAAAATTATAGGCCTTAAACATTTTTTAATTTGCCGTAAATAAGTCAACATCTGTAAAAATAATCATAAAATCGCACTTTATTTGTGATTGACCAAGCAAACACAAAGTTATTAAAAAATAATTATGGGGGAAAAATAGCTTTTAAATTTTTATGTATTTGCTGCTATAGCTTCAAATATTCTGTTTTTTAAACACTATCTATGTAACTGTCTAATTAAAAAATATATAAATATATTTAACAGCATAACGGTGTTTTATGGTAAAGATGAATTATTTTGAAGAATAATTGTTTTATTAGATCAAAGTCTATCATAATATTTTAGTTGCAATTTAACTAATAACATTTTAAAGTATTATTTAGCTTATTTATGTTTTTTTTTTACACTCAAACAGATTACTTTTAGTGAATAATTATTTAATAAGACCTTCACGTTGACCCGTCCTACACAAAATATTGTAAATAACACACAGATCATTTTTCTATTAAATGCAATATGCATATTATTAAAAAAAAAACATTTTCACTTAAAGATGTACGAAATACATATGTGCAACAACACACTAGATCAACCAAAAATTTATTACTTACAATATTTTATATAGCAGTCGTCGACATATTTAATTAATATAACATTATATTTAATATTAATGACTGAATTATTGCTGTCACTAAATACAAACTTAAAATTGTGCCTTTCAAATAACTAGACTTCGACCAGCCGTAGATAGGCGCATGTCGATTTCATTATTTTTGTAGAAAACATATAGCGTAATAGTGTCTTTGTATAAAGATATTTTGTTTTTAGGTTTCTCCTATTTATATTGTGTGTAATGTTCCCAGAATAGTGAGATTGAAAATGGTACTTTATGTAAATTAGAAATATATTTTCCACAATCTGGCAGATTATAATGGGTATATGTTTATATATAATTCATTCAATTAGCTGAAGTGTCATAAATAATGAATGTTGCATGATGTAAAAAATGTATTTAAAGTAGATAAGCAAGTAACAATGCGATGCGATAAAAACAGAAGCTAAATCATAATGTGAAAGTGATAAATAGGAGATTGCCTTTCTCTATAACCGCTCGCATATTATAACAATGTAATACTTAATGGTGATGTACTCAGTTGCTTAATGCTATGGAAATAGATTATACTAATAAAAAATGTGATAAATTATGTATTTTTTATTTCATTAGTGTTCTGTGTGTTTCGTAACGGAAAGAAAATATCTTTGATTTCTTCTGAAGAGATCTGAGTCTTATCATAAGTGCTCTTTACATTTACAACTTCAGTGGCGGCGAGCAGGGAAGTGTGCGCGAATGTGGGCAACGCGAGTAACGTGAACACGTCACCATGACCATGCTCCTACCATTATCGCCGCTGGCACTTCCTTCATTGGCAGTTTTTTATGAGTCATAGGACCGTACGGGCGTGCAGTGAGAACAAGAAGCATGACTTTTATCTAAACATATATTTGAAAATAAAATCAAAATTGAATATTTATTTGGCAGAATATTATGAAATATTAAAATCTGAATAATATGTTAATAATTGTGATTGGAATATTACGAGATATATCTCTATTATCGGTTTCTTTTTAAAATACATGCTTAGGAAAAAGTCATGCTTCTTGTTCTCGCTGACATTCTGCAACAACACAATTTGATAATTTCGATGTGCTCTGCGCAAAATACTCTCTCTTCAAATTTATATTTTTTTTTATTAATAAACCTTTTTATCTGAAATTCTATACTACATATTACTTTATCTGTAAAACGATTCACACCGTAGGGCACTCCTCATAGCAACGAATAAGGTTTGACAGCCATTGTAGATTTTCGGAAGAATTTGTGTGATTTGTTTGTTGAAACTCTTTTAAAAGTTAACTACATATGTAATACACAAATAATTGAGAATGCTTAATATATTGGACAGTTTAGATGAAGTCATATTTTTGTAGGGAGCATAATTTCACCTTGCTATATGTATATTCATAATTCATACGTATTTCACAATGGCTCTCTTTTACCACAAATTTATTTGACTGACCGCTATAATCAACATTTCTTCAAATGAGGGAGGAAAAAGAAAAAAGAAAGTAACAAATATGTAAGAAGGGTATAATAAACTGGATAGTGAGCTTCTGATGAATGTTGGCAAGTTGAAAGTAAAGGGGTTCCAGAGAGACGAGAAAATAACTAAGTGTGATGTAATGGTAACTAATGAATCCTAAGAACAAGTGAATCAGTCGGTATATTTGTAAAGATGTTTATTAGGTATGGCAATACTGAGAATGATATCGAAAGGAGAATAAGTGATGAGTGAATTGGAAAAAAATAATGTAAGTAGTCCGAATGTGGTAATTGTGAGGAATGAAAAAATAAGAAGTGAATGTAATGCTGGCTGTCATGTGGTAGACAGAATAAAGAGAGGATCTCTGAGATGGTTTGGTCATGTGGAAGGCATGAGCGAGGACAGGATGGTTAAGAAAATATATGAGGTGAGCGTAGAAGGCAGCACGAACAGAGGGCACCCGCAAAAGACCTGGCACTATCAGATACAAAAAATATTGGAGGACGGCCCTGTTAAAAGCTTCAATAGCCGTGGACCTTGTATGAGAATATGGCTAAAGCAAAACTGGTGTGCAGAATAGAAAAATGTGGCATTATATGCTTTCTGCCTACCCCTGCGGAAATGGAGTGATGGTTTGTTTAGATTAAATCAAAGCGAATAAGTAAAATGGGAAATAATTTGAAGGACAAAACATGATATTGTCATTAAAATTAACGAGACTAGATTATTATTAAATGCTTGAAATTACTGAGACCAATGGTGAGACACTCATCGCGAGGGCGGGAGGTGGATCGGAGTCCCTGGAGATGAGCATATAAGGTTTATGTATAACACAATACTCTTAGAATATTATCTGACAACTGTGTGTGCAGGGAATAGTGGGATAAGAAAAAAATCCAGTTTGATATAAGTGTGCAATTGTGATCCTTAAAAAATTAAAAAAGGTGAAATAAATTCACCTTGAGTTGATATAAATATGAGGAAATTTGATACCACAGAATTTTTGATAAAATTATAAATTCAGTTTTGTAAATATGTATGTACTCACTCCCTAGAAACTTCAAAATTTTGATTAATCTTCTTTCATCATGTGTCTATAATATTAATTAAGTTTTAGGCAGATTTCGATTCCAGAAATAGATATCCTACTTATTTTTTTAATAATGTGAACATTTTCAATAATTATTAACAAATCATTAACGAAATTATACTTATAGATATTGTCTATCCTCAGTAGCTGTTTGAAGTAAAAATAATCCAGGTGAGTACTAATTCAATTCTAAAAAAGGAACAAAATAATATATAAATATAAGATTTTTGTTTCAGATCAAATTAGTTTTTATTTTTCAACAAGTTTATTCAAAATTTTGCATATTTCTTATGGTATCAGATTAAAATTAAATGTCATGTAAATTTACGATAAATAAGCAAGACTTCTTTTATCTAGTGAAATAAGTCTATTACAGTGTAAATTTGTATTTTTTAAAGAGTTATTTAAGTTTCAGTTCTCAAAATCATCAATTGAATAATGAAAAGAATAACTAGACGTGTAAATAAACGAATACCTATTTTAAAAATATGTCCGTATTGTGGACATGGGAGGGTTAGTATTATCAAATTCCTGTATTTAAATCCGACAATCTTTTTGCAGTTTTCTTTTTCCCTTTTAAAAAGCACATTACATGTCTGAGACATGTATCATACCGCTCCCGCATAAGATTTTTTTATGTTTTTTAAAATTTTCATATTTTTTCATTTATTTTTCTTTCCACCTGCAAATATATAAAATGTTCGGAAATTTTATAATGCTCTATATCTTCTAAACACTTTTTTTTAAAAAATCTGCTTATAATGGCATTTCATTTAATTGTTTAACTTCTAAAGATATTTTAGAATTTAACCATTTTTAAACAAATCCTGATAGGTATCTTATCCAAATGCATTCTTCAAGATTCGGTTCTTCATAAATATTCCTATCCAGTTTGTTTTTGAATCCAGAAGTTATAATAGTATGCAAATTTCATCAGATCTTTATTGAAAAACTTTACGCTTTTTTATTAGCTCCAAATGACCAAGTCGCAACCCATCTTGTTTATTAAACTCATTTCTTAGCATTCTTTTTTTACATTTTAGCTAATTTCCTTTTCATTCATTCATAATCTTCTCACAATTTGATATCTTTTAGGATGTTTTTGACTTTTTACTTTCACTCTAATGTTTTTCATTATGAAATTGTATCATTTGTCTGAATTTAAAAAACTAACCTTACCAAATTTAGATTCATTGTGTGACCTGAAAAAATATATTGTACATTATTATTAAACTAAGAGATCCACAAAAAATTAATTTTACAGGATACCTGTTTAAAGTTTGGCTTTACATACAAAATGAGTGTATTTGTCCGCTTTTACGTCACTTTTTTTCTCTAAAAAAAGTAGAAACATTTTTTTTTGTATTGTGGAGAAGAGTATTGGTATTGTCTATGTATTGGTACAAAAAAGTCAAAAATGAATCTTTGGTATGTGTTTAAGTTTTCATTGGGACCGTCAATATGTTTTTTTTAAAAATAGAACTGTGAATTTGGTTAATGATACAGAAAAAGAGGTCTAGAAGACGCCGTTCTGGGAGAAGGAGGCGTTTTCGGCGTTCAAGGCATTTTAGGCGTAGAAGTACACCTATGCACCAACTAAACAGAAGTATCAATAACCAACTCTCCATGGGAGCTTGCACCTGTGTTGCCGACACCGGAGAGTACGCCATGGCAAATGTTAGTATTGTTGTGGCTCACTTATTTATGGAAGATTGAGGTCTTTTTAAATTCAAAGGGGAAAGTAAATACAAGTAACAGTGACTCTTAATTGATGTTTCATCATATTTTGATCTGTGTTATTATTGGTTAAAATTAATAACGTCAGTGGTGGATTTACAGAGTCGTGCTGCATGTTGCAATTGTTAAGGACTTTGCCTTCTAAACGACCTCCAAATCACTGAGCAAAGGAAACTAAAAGTTACGATAGAAAGCAAGAGTGAGAAGAAAATAGTAAAGGATTAAATTATATGATTTAGGAACACTGTTTCAGCTCCAAAAATACTGTCAGATTGTGCCAGGTTGCTGTCAAATATTCATGACTACTTACTTATTAAGCAGTCTTTGTCAGGTCGGAAGCTTTAGATTCCAGGTCTGTTATTGTTGTTAGTTTAAGCCATGTTTAACCTAGGCATTGTGTCTATGTTTGTATTTCGCATTGTGTTGTCATATAATCATTTTGGGGGAGTGAATGGGGCTACCGGGTCTCATGAACATCCAGTGCGACCGGCCCCAGCACCATAATTCTGCCTCTGAATAAAATAGTGAATAAGTTCTTAACTTTTATTGCTCTTGTGTTTATACTACTGAATATCCACGTATTAGTAGTAGATGTGTGGATATTCAGTAGTGTACAGGATATGAAAGATTTAGTAAAGCTTTATTTTTACAGTTTGAAATTATGTCTGTTATATCAATCGGTGTAGTAATGAATAGATGGAAGGATAATTTATTTCCTTTTCTGATCTTTTTATTTTGATTTCACAGAGGCAGCGACCGGAAGAAGAAAACATGGACATGTGTTTTGATTCCGACTCTGAATTTAGTGATGAATAAATATGTAAAATTACAAAACAAAACATCACATTTTTAAGTCTGAGTTATTATACAAAATTCACCAAAATTAATTTTTTGTAAAAATATTTTGCACCTTTATTGTAAGATTGATGGACTTTATTCAACACAATATGCACTTGTGGCAAATAAAAATTAATCAAGTGTATTAATCCATTGGTATAAAATTGTATAAACGTATTTTAACTATTTTACTTTCATGCCAAGTTTTGTATTGTGATAAATAAACTGATAAAATTAATAAAATAAATTATTTTTCTTCTTCTTCTTCCTTTATTAGATCCTTAATATGTATTGACAGGTCAGTTCTGGTCTTGTGACGAGGATATCCAGCTCTCTTTCCATCTCTTTGGTGGTCTCCCTGGAGGTCGGCACTCTGGAATCCCGCGCATCACGGCTCTGCTAAGTCTTGTCATGGTCCATCCAGAAACGCCTTCTCTGCCTGCTCCATTTAACATTGTCTTGTATGTCGCAGGTTCTGTGGATTTCCATATTGGGTACTCTGTCTCTGAGGGTCTTGCCCGCAATTAATTATTTTTTGATATTATTTATTTGATGGGAAAACATCCTAAAATGAAGTTGGTAGCATCCTAACTGGAAAGTGAATAGAGACCTTGGTACTTTGGTAATGATATGTGACTGCATATATTCCAAACAAAGTGAATTCATGATTGCAGTGTGCAATGCAGTGAGAACGGATTAATCTTATAACATGTGCGACAACAGGATCGTGACCAAGAGGAGACCGTGATATAAATAGGCATAAAAGGCAGTTGTGCAACAGGTAGGGAAACGTCCAGCACAGCTCAGAATAATAAAGTGAGCATTTTCAATAATCATTAATAAACCATCAACTAAAAAAGAATGCAAGTACGAGTTCGTCCTGGCGTTTCACCCCATGGAGTGTTTCTGCATTGTCAACTGGGGTTTGGGTGTGTGTTTTTTCCTTATTTTGGGAATAGAAATTATAAAAAATTCATTTTATTTGAATGTGGAATAAACATTATTGTGAGTAAATGATTCGGTTCTGTTAGTAATGGAGAAAGACATTATCAGTAGCCAAAGTGAACCTACTTATCTGTTTAATGCAAGGTAATCCAGGAACTGAGTGCCAATTCAATTTCAAAAAAAGAATCTTACAATGTATACATGTAACATTTTTGTTCCAGATCAAAGTATATTTTATTTTTATACAAACATTGGTGTTTAAAATTTTTAGTATATTTCTTATAAAATTAAATATTATGTAAATTTATGATAAAACTTCTTTTATCTAGTGAAATAAGTTTATTGCAGTGCTGTAAATTTATATTCTGTGCATATTTTGGAAGTTTCATTTCACAGAATTGTTAATCGAATAATGAAAAGAACAACTAGACACAGGAAGGTGAGTGTTATTAAATTTAATGAAATTAAATCAAATTCTTGTATTAAAATCTAACTTGTTTGCAGTTTTCTTTTTCCTTTTTAAAAAAGGTATTACGTATAAGAGAGGTGTACCTATCGTACTGCCCCTGCATAATATATATATATATATATACATATATGTTTTTTATGTTTCTTCTCACGTGCAAACATCCTATAAAATGAATGCTCTGGAAATTTATAATGCTCTATATCTTTAACACATTCTACGAAAACAGTTTTTATTTATTTTTTATTAGAAAATGTATACAGAATATAATCTGGCGATTTCCCACTTAGGCTAGATGTGGTCAAGGAAACCGCCTCACGTTTTAAAGTATTTTCTGCAGTTTATATAGAAGAAAAAAGGATAAAAAAAATGTTAAAAAAAAAGTGTTGTGATAGATTTCATAAAAAACAACATAATATAACATAAAAAGCATATGTTGGAAAACACTAAAAATTAGCAATAAGAATTAAGGCTACGATATAAATGTTGTTGGTACGAGTAGCTTGTTGGTCTTGTGGTTAGGACTTTCGCCTCGTGATCCAAAGGTCGCAGGTTCGAATCTCATGCTTGACCAGCAAGTAAGTCCTATTTTCATAGCACAAGCGTTTAGCTTAGTTTGAAAATAGTAAGAATATTGATGTGACATGTATTCCGTGTTCGCATTTCTATTAAAAAAAAAGATTTTAGACCAATTTGTTATTTGTACAGCCATTTAATTTAATTGTATCATTTTTAAATATGTTTAAAAATGTAACCACTTTGAAAGTCATCCTGATACAGTAACCCCATTAATTTCCCATTAATTCGAACACTGATGATTCTAAATTTTTCAAGCCCACAAGTCCCAAAATGTTAATTTCATAGTATCTATATTAACCCTGATAATTCTATAACCCCGGTAAATAATTTTAGCCCTTTACGCCATAAAACATTTTAGTTTACATAATACTTTTTTTTAATTTGACAAAATTGAAAAAATATGTTAATATGTATCGAGTTCTTTAGTACATAATAGAAATGTCCCGGTCTTTGTATTTGCATAATAAATATTTAATTTTGAAATGATTTCTTGAAATATGCAAAAACAAAGATGTTTTTTCACAAAATTAATGGCTTTTTTCAAGAGTTTCATGATTTTTGGCGAATTTTGTATCGCACAGTGAATTTTTTTGTACTTTAAATGTCGAATTAACGAGTTTTTACTCTATATGTATTATATTCTGATATCGTATCCAGAAAATGCATTCTTAGGATTCATAATTACTCTTTTTCCACAGGCTGTTGTTCATTTACTTAACTATATTAAAGTTGTTGTAAAAAATATATGAGGTGTGTGTTTAAGTCTAAATGGGAGTGACTGCGAAATACCTGGCATGATCAGATTAATCAAATATTGGAGGATGGTCTTGTTAAAAGCTTCAACAATCGAAGAGCGTGCATGAGAAGATGTATGAATGTGGTTGGAGCAAAAGTGGTCTGCCAACATAGAGGGGTCTGGTGTTATGTGACCATTTCTTTATTACTCGCCTCATAGCATTCATTTTTTATATTTACGTTGATTTCTTTCTCATTCATACATAATATTCTCACAATTCATACATAATATTCTCACAAATATTCTCACAATTTGCGTTTTTGTTTTTTAGTTTTCACTGGAACTCTAATGTTTTTCATCATGAAATTGTGTCATTTATCTGAATTTGAGTAATTTTCTTTACCAAATTTACAAACATTGTACGACCTGACTAAAAATATTGTATGTTTTTATATATATTATTGTTCTGTTTTATAATAGTGATGATGAATTTATTTGATGATACAGAGAAAGAGGTCCAGAAGTCGCAGAAGACGCGCTATTCATTCTGGAAGAAGGAGGCGGTCTGAGCATTTTAGGGATAGAATCACATCGAGGACTACAACACGTACGCACCAACTTAGTGACGCTGAAGGGACATTACAACGCATTTCGAAGTACCTTATTAATTGGTTGAAATTACGTAAAGTCACGCCAAAAGTATTTAGGTGACTTTGGAAGATTGATGAACTTCATGCAACACAATAGACACCTGTGAGAAACATTAATTAGTTGTTTGTGAATATTAATATAAATTTGTATTAATTTAATTTAATTATTTTAATTTTGTGACATGAAAACAATGTTGTGATAAATGAACTGATATGAATAATAAATTTAATATTTTTTGATATTTTTTATTTGATGGAAAAATATCCTAAAATTATGTTGGCAGTATCTATTCCATTTTTAGGATTGAAGATAGAGCCGATTGGTGATCGGCTCTATCTTAATCTCAATCCTAAATTGGAGGTAGAGCTGGTAAGTAAAGTATAGCAATATTCATTTTATTTTGAAGTTTGTTCAATCGCAGTGCTATTCAGAGTTGCGTAACCTAAATAAGAATAAGGAATTTTGTAGTTGTGGCACTCGGTGATATAAGGTTTCGATTTTCACAAAATTCAAAATAGTGCCAATATCTCGGATAACATTTTTTTACTAAGGTCATATTTTGATATTCTGTTCAGTCACGAGTTGCTTCAGGCCGGCCCTGGCTACAATGCTGTCCACTTTGATACTAATTAGTATTTATTTAAGTATTTAATATTTAATAAAAAGGGTCGCTCAGATGGTTTAGGCATGTTGAGCGAATGAATGAGGAAAGAATGGTAAGAAATATATATAATTCAAGTGTTGATGGCGCCAGAAAGAGAGGGCGACCGCAGAAGACGTGGCATGACCAGATCAACCAGATACTGGAAGATGGTCCCGTTAGAAGCCTCAACAACCGGCGAGCTTGCATGTGAAGATGTATGAATGTGGATGAGGCGAGAGTTGTATGTCAGGACAGAAGAGTGTGGCGCTCTATCCTCTCTACCTACCCCCACGGGGAAACGGTGTGATGGTAAGTAAATAAGTTTAATATTAATGCACAAATAGGAAGGCTAACAAATTCTAACAAAAAACTTCAAAAATTTTGTTTGTCTTTGGTTCACTAAAATAGTTGCGCGACACTGTAAAAAAAAAAGTGCTATACTCGGTCGTATTCTGAAAATAGCAATACGTATATTAATATTGTTATTCCAACACTTAATAGACGAGAATAAAAAAATTAATAAACGATTTGTCGGTGATTGTTTTATTCAGTTTCTACTTGAGAGAGAGGGAGACAATGCGACAATGACAATTTTGCCATAATTTTACATCAGGGCGCTGTGGGAGAATAAATTAATTTGTGCATATGGGGCGTATAGATGCAAAACCGCCACTATCCATATGGAGCCCATATGGATAGTGGCGGTTTTGAATCTGTATGCCACATATGAAATACTCTTTTTTCAATAAGCTTTAAATACAGCATTAGTACTTATTTTATGTAATTTTAGTCGAAACATGAGAATTGTGAGGTAATGTTTGCGATAGGTACTTCGTTTGATGGGTAATCCGTATGAAGCTTCATCAGACCAGAACGCCTGGATAAGAAGGCACCGGAAAATCAGTCCCTTTTCTAAAGGCATTGCAGACATCGGAAACCGCAAATAAAGGTATTTACTTCGAGAGAGATATGTGAAAATATATATCTCCTTATTTGAGTACGACAAACACCGACATGTTTAGTTTATTTTTTATTTTTATTCTCGTCTATTACCACAAAACTCAAAAAAAGAGAACCGTCAAGATCTGTCAAATTTCTATAAAATATTGTCTTTAATTTAATATTTGAACTCTTTGGATGAAGAACTTAGTAGATATGTACGTACCTTAGTAGGAGCAACGAAATTTGCGCAAATCCATTAAACTCAAAACATTCAGAATACTTTCAGTTAAGTATATTGAGTATATATAAAAATTTCAGAATATAATGAATACTCGTATAATATATATCTTGATTAATGTCAAAAATTTATTCACTTGAAATTAGTGTTCCAGTAATATAAATAACTAGCTCCTTGTACCCGGCGTTGCTCGGCTTAAGGATTTAGTTAATAATAAGTTTGTGGGGGGACACAAAGGTTGCATTGTTTTGCAAAGACTCTAATAAAAACAATGTTTCCATTTAATTTAGGCTGGGATGTATAGGATGTCCAGGAGTGAATTGTGAATATTCCGCGGGGACCTAAAGAATAAGAATGCAAAATTTGAATCAGATCGGCAAATGGTGTAGATTTGTACATAAAATATAACCGGAGGGGTGAGGAGGTGGGGCTAAAGGGGAGGAGGAAGAGTCCTCTTTATTACCCGCCGGCTACTAAAGAATAAGCATGAAAAATTTGGGTTAAATGGTATAAATTTGTACAGAAAGTATATCAGGGGAGGGGATAGGGTGAAGGGTGAGGGGGTAAATGTCGCTGTGTTACCCGCCGGGTCCTAGAGAATTAGTAGGTATGCTAAATTTGGATCAGATCGGTTAAGTGGTGTAGATTTGTACAGAAAATATATCAGGGGAGTGGTTGGGAAAAGGAGGGGGGTAAATGTCGCATGTGTTACAATAGCCGACAAACATCTTGAAATTTTACGGCGTAGTGAGGGGAACTTTGCGCATGTACCATTCCACCAAAGAGACCCAAATTTTGTCTTCTGCGCATTCCCCCACTATGCCGAAAAATGTCCAAGAAGTTTGCCGGCAACTGTACCTACTCGCCGGGTCCTAAATAAAAATGTAAATTCAAAAGCTGACGAATGATTGGTTATTGAATTGAAAATTAGAACTATTTACTGAATTAAGATTTTAGCTGTGTAATCGTATTTCTGTAGGATTTCATGTTATTTAAGAATGCTGTTTGCCACCACGCCAAAAACGATTAAATGTGTGTCATATTCGAGAAATAATTTGTTGCAAAAACGACGTAATTGTCAGATATTCGTTTTCAAAACAAAAAAGACATTCATTCACTTGACATCTAATGCGGCTGTCAAAGTTCTATACTTTCGAAAAGTTTGAATACGGAACCGTTTTAGGCCGACAATCTATAAAACATGAAAATGGGTAGATACTTTTGATAGACTTTGGGTAGACTTTTTTGAAAAAGCACACGTTTTTTGAAAAATAACAATATCTCAATAATGAAGCTACATATATTGAATTTTTGTCAGCTTCTGTTTACATGCGAGGTGACGAATGTTTCGAATGTTTTTTAAGACAGTTTTTGTCTGCCCCAATTATTAAAAATATTCGAAGTTATATTTCTGTAAGTATGAGTTTAAATTCTTTTTATGAAACTCAATAGAATAGTCGAAAATGATCAGTGTAGATTTTTAGAACACAATACTTTTAGCGTCATTGATATTGTCTTCTACGTACATAATGACATTGAGAAATAAATAATAAATTTACAATATTTATCATGCATCACAGAAAGAAAATGATCAACAATCTTAAAGATAAAAGATTAATATGAATTTATATCTAGTTTCACTTGTATTATTATTTATTATTATTATTTCAGTAGCTGCGTATCAAAACCTACCCAACGACCATTTTCGTTTTTTTTTAGATTTGAATTTCAATATATTCTCTAAGCTCAATCCTTCTTTTATAATTTACTATCATAACATGTGCCAATCTGAAGTTATTGCTATTAAGAAAACAACTTGAGTTTCAAAACCTACCTAAAACCAAATTAACTGCCTTTCATAATCGACTTGCCAAAAAAATAGTTCATGGCGTTAGGTAGGTTCGCAACGCCTCATTTTTAAGTGAATTGAACTTTTCGTGTTTTATGTTTTTTTATAGTAGACTTGTATTATATCACTTGTATTATTATTTATTATTATTATTTTTAAGTGAATTGAACTTTTCGTGTTTTATGTTTTTTTATAGTAGACTTGTATTATATCACTTGTATTATTATTTATTATTATTATTTTTAAGTGAATTGAACTTTTCGTGTTTTATGTTTTTTTTATAGTAGAAAAACGGCGGATAAACCGAATAGAGCCACTTTAAAGAAAGTGGTGCTTAAACGGGTTTTAAATAGGGATGCATCCGATACCGATATATCGGCGATATCGTGGCTTTTCCAATGGTGATATTATTTTGATATTAATAAATAATTAATTTCTTTGTGGTTGTGACGACGCCACAACCGAGTGCAAGTTCTGAGCCATCTACGAGACGTGGAATATGGAGCGTTTGTGAAAATATTAGTAAAGAGGCTGAAGAAGATGAGCCTCTCTTTCTTTTGAGCACTGATTCTCTCGAAGAAGAACGAGAGAGATATCTGAGATCACCCAATATATCAAGAGAAGCAGATCCTCCGTTTTCTCTGGCGCAGTGATGTTCTATATTCAAATTTGAAAAAATGGCACAAAAATATTTCAGTTTCCAAATGAGTTCTGTCACATTTGAAAGGCTTTTATTATCAACGGCAGTTCTCGTCCAAACAGACTTATGAAACCGGCTTTCGACGAATAATTTAAAGATGTTGTGTTTCCTGAGTAAAAATCTCATAAATATGAATTTTAATTATTGATTTTTAATCTGAAAGTAATATTCTGTTAAATTACAATGTTTAATTTTTCATTATAGAGTAGGTAATAAATATTATTAAAGTAATTTTGTCTGTTTCTAATCTAAACCCACAACATTTTACACCTTTTGAAATCATCACTGTCCGCATTGGTATTGGTATCGTTGATACTTTTTTTTATAAATATCGGTGTATTGGCAGAAGTGCTTATCGATGCATCCCTAGTTTTAAACCTATAAAAAACTAACCCATAAAAACCAAATTTTTATTATACGCCCTTTCTAATTTACTAGTGGAAACAGGTTTGGCACTTAACCTACGCGTTGGGCTCGAGTCGGGCGACGCTACGAAAGCGAGTAATAAAAAATTTCGAAAAATCCAAAATTATACTATAATTATTATTTTTTTTTAAATGAAAATTTGTTAAATCATTTTTATCGTCACCACGAGTCTGTCTGCCAAGTTTCAGCTCGATTGGATCACGGGAAAAGGGTTAAAAATCGATCCAAAGTTTTTTCGACAGACAAGCAGGCAAGCAGACGCTACGAGTCAAAAGAAAGGGAGTAAAAACGAGGTAGGTTTAAGGTAAATTATTTGTATTCCGGGATAGTACGTTATTGCGGGAGTTTTTTTTATTTTAGTCATTAAATAAGAACTTGTAAATGTATTTATAATTTTACATAATACCACAGCACCTCTAATTCAAATATAAACAAAAAACGCAACATCCAAACAAACCTAACGTTTCTAATCATCCGTATCGACCTTCGGAACTCGTCATTGACCATGCTTGACTACACATGTGCTATGGTTGAGCGTAAGGCGACACAACATCCTTCCTAAGGACGTCTTGACTTACAGGTAAGTTTATTGTAGGTATTTAAATTAGTGGTGCAACGAATACGAATATTCGTATTCGCCGAATATCGTCACGAATATTAAAAACAAACTATTTATAACTGAACGCAACGAAAATTACGGTTTGGCTGTGTACCGTGTATCCTACGCACTCTGTTATCGGGGATTCCCCTAACATTGGATGAATGGATTTGTTGAGTTGTCAATTATAACTTGTTTCATAGCATAACATGAGTTCTTTCATCTAGTTTTGTTGGGTTATTAATGAGCTTAGGTGCTCATTCCATGTAGTTTTTGTTTTGTAATACATATTGTTCGTTCGATTATATTTCCGTTGTGTGTAAAAGTGTTAACTCTTATAAAATAATTTCAAATTAAATCTAAAAACATGGAAAAAAAACTGGCCCAGATGTATTTTTCATTAAAGCCGTCTACTGTCGCCTCAGAAAGATTATTTTCGACCGCTGGGAATGTACAAACGGATAAAAGAAATCGCCTAACGCCAGAGAAATTGAAAATGTTGTGCCTTTTGCACAAAAATTTGCAGTTGGTAAATTTTAATTATTAAATCTCTTGGTAAAAAAAGAACATTGATGTATTATTTATTACCTTTAATTATTCGTATTCGTATTCGCCGAATAGTAGGTTTTATATTCGTATTCGTATTCGTGAAAGTAATATCCCTAGCATCACTAATTTAAATGTGTAAAACTATTGATTGATATATATTAACGAAATGTTTTAAAGCTGTTTGGAGTTATTACCTAAAATACATTTTTCTAAAAAAATTTTGGTTTTCTGATTCCCGTAATTATGTTAATGAATCCACTGATCGTGAACCTTATTGCGGGGGTGTAACGTAATTGGGGAAAAAAGTGAGGAAATTTTTCTGACTATCATTTTCAATTGGGGTTAAAATTATTTCAATATTTTATACTAATAGAATAAGTATACACTCCAGATTGTTGTGACGTAATTACGGTGTATATGCATTATGAAAAGGTTGTTTTTCGGGAACTTCGCGGATTTGTAAAAATATCTTATTTTTGCGCTATATTTCGGTTACACTGGGATAACCATTCTCAAGCTGGTCTCTCTGACAGTTCAGAGATAAATATTTCTCTGACTTCGCCGTAGGGGTGGTGGTAATGGTGGCGAAAGCGGGGTAAGTACTTTTTCTTGTCTGATTGGTGGCGCGGCGGGGGGGGCGTTGGACTGATTGTTCTATTATTGGTTTTACCCTTAGAGTATATACAATCCATAGAGGGATAACTAAACATTTTACCAAACCCGTACGCGTGGTAACATAAAGCTTACTCAGTTTTAACAATATAGTGACACATAAGACAAAAAGGGACAAAAAAGATCACCCGGTCGGGTACGTCTTTAATTGCTTTGTAAGGGTTCTCTTTGCCCGAGTTTCAAAACTCGGGCAGAGAACGGCAGAGCTGACAGATTTGTTATCCGTATTTTCGATAAATTATTGTGTGTTTACGTGCAAATATTACAAAAAATTGATATGCCTTCTTGTGCAATGAAGGGGTGTTCCAATAGGACTGGAAACGGGAAGAAACATATCAGTTATCACAGGTATTTTATCCAAAATATGAAAATTTTACATATATACTTTTTATTTCATAATTTTAACAACAAACCAAGTGCAAACATTTACTTTTGTTTAAAAAATCCTAGAACGTTTATTTTTGATTGATTTTATTACACAAATAATTCGGAGAATGCTATTTTGAAGATGTTTTTGATGACTTAAATCAAAATATGTCTATGAATGTTCAATCAACACGAACTGTAAAATTATTTACTTAGATAGCCGACATTTTAAAATATATCCGTCTCTTTTTTTTCTCCTTTAAAAATTCTGAATTTTTAGGAGTAAGAAAGAGAAGGCACTACATTGTATGGATCTAACTAAGCTCAATGTGGTATTTTTATGACAAAGCATATTGGACCGACAGGGCTGTGCTTAAAATTTTAGAATACAAATTATTTATTATTTATTATTTAAAGTATTCGGATTGGGATATCATTTAATTTAACAAATATTGTTCAGGAATTAAAAGAAATGGGCCATATTCAAAGTGAGGGTATTGAGATATTATCCTCAATGGATGGGCCCAACAGGGATTTTTTGAAAAGACAAATATCTAAGACTCAGAAGCTCCCTTTAACGAGGAAATACTCCCCAGAGCTGAGGAAATTTGCTATTACCTTGCATTTTTATTCGCCTAGAGCGTATAACTATGTGAGGGAAACTTTCAACACTTGCTTGCCTCATACCAAAACATTATCGAATTGGTACAAACAAGTTAACTGCGATCCCGGCTTCACTCAAGAGTCGTTTGATGCCCTCAAACTTAAAGTAAAGCACAGCGATCGTCCAATTCTTTGCTCACTTGTAATGGATGAAATGAGTATCCGTAAGAAGTTAGAAAGGATTGGACAAGTGGAAATGGGATATGTTAATTTTGGTGCAAATTTGGAAGGAGATGAAATACCCCTTGCTCGTGAGATACTTACCTTTATAGTTGTTTGTATTAACGGGTCATGGAAAATACCAGTTGGATATTTTCCTGTGGATGGCTTAACAGGGGAACAAAAGAGTATTTTGGTTACTCAATGTCTCTCTTTGCTAAAAGGGTGTGGAATTCGTACAATATCTTTGACGTTCGATGGCGCAGCTCCAAACGTAAGTATGGCAAAACAGTTGGGTTGTTCGTTTGAAGAGCATAATTTAAAACCATATTTTCTCTTTGAAAATGAAATTGTTGTGGTTTTTTTTGACCCATGTCATATGCTTAAATTAATTAGAAATACACTAGGGGATAAAAAATATTTTTTAGATAGCAATGGTGGTATCATTGATTGGAGGTTTATAGAGCAATTAAATATTTTACAGGATAATTATGGACTTCATTTAGGTAACAAATTACGGAGAGAGCACATTGATTATGTGCGACAGAAAATGAAGGTTCGATTAGCGGCGCAGTTATTTAGCGATTCTGTAGCGGATGCCATAGAATTTTGTGCTAAAAATCTAAAGCTGCCACAATTTTCTAACAGTGAACCAACAATTTTTTTCATAAGATGTATAAACAAACTATTTGATATATTCAATTCCCGTAATATTTCGGCACCTGAATGGAAAAGGCCTGTATTCTCGGGGAATCATTTAAAGTTTTCTGCGTACCTGAGTAATGTTAGCGTATATTTATCTGATTTAAAATTACCAAATGGAGTAAAAGTTATTCAGTCTAATAAAAAATGGGGTTTTTGGGTTTTCGAGTTTGCATAGAAAGTTTACAATTATTAGTTAAGACGTATTTAATGTCAGAGTCCCCAGTGTTAAAATATCTAACGATGTACAAATTTAATCAAGACCATATCGAATTATTTTTCGGAGCTATACGCTCACATGGGGGTTATAATAACAACCCAACCGTTAGCCAATTTAAGTCCGCGTACAAGAAATTACTTATACGCGCAGAAATCAAAGATAATGTAAATGGAAACTGCATACCTTTAGATTAAATTAGTATATTAAACTGTAATTCAAAGAATTCTGTCAATATTGTAAACTGTTCCTCCTCCAAATTAAAATTATTACGTGATGACGAATTGAGTTTCGAAAATACTTTGCCTTTCGACGATATTCCTGAATCAATATATATGTGCAGTCAGTATGTGGAGAGTTGTATAATTTATTTTTGTGGTTTTGTTGTCAGGCATCTAAATAAAAAAATTAAATGTGAGAATTGTCTTTCTGCCCTTATTGGCTTTAAGACAACTTTGCGAAATTCATTAATTGCACAAAAAGATAGAGGGGGGTTAGTATATCCATCAGATGAAGTTATTTTAATTTGCACACATAGTGAACGCGTTTTTAGAGAAGCTCTTAACCGTAGTGGAGGAAAAAGAATGAATCCTCACTTTTCATTAGAATATTTAGTCAACAGGGTCTTAAAAATATTCCTAACTGTAGATTGTTTTAATATATTACTTTCTCACTTGCTAGACCAGTCACCGCTGGAGAACCATACTGTTCACCTAATTAAGGCAGTTGCTTCTAAATATTTAGATGTCAGGCTACACTTTCTGATCAAATCAGCGGTACAACCTACCGTCAGAGTGAGACAACATTTCTACAGATTAATTATCTTCCAAAATCAATAGCGTACTATATTAAAATTTTATATTTATTATTAATTCCATTAATGTACTTCATCATATTGTTTTTTCAAACAATGTATTTTATGTGTATAATACAAACAATGTATATTATGTAAATAACGTAATTTTCTAAATATTTGTACAAATGCAGATAACTAAATGTTTATGTTTGATATGATATAAATAATCCTCGATTATAATAATAATTATTATTATTATTGCAGTTCCTTATATAATTATTGTTGTGGTGATATTTAAAATTGTAATAAAATAAATTAAAATAAATAAATTTACCCACATATAAAAGGCATTATCATTTATTGCTACTTTATTGTAAGAGAATTCACAGAGAATCGTTCATTTGTGGTAGCCCTGTTTTAGCAACAAATTACAAACACGTGTTAAAAACGAATTGTCCAGTCTCACCGAATGACCACGCCTCTTTTAACAAAATTCTTACAAGTTTCGAAATAATATGGTCTCTATGGATTGTATATACTCTAAGGTTTTACCCGTGCTAGGGTTGTCGACATTTCGTTTAATGTTTTTACAAATCCGCGAAGTTCCCGAAAAATAACCTTTTCATAATGCATATGCCTCTTCGCGAAAACAGTTCAGAGATAAATATTTCTCTGACTTCGCCGTAGGGGTGGTGGTAATGGTGGCGAAAGCGGGGTAAGTACTTTTTCTTGTCTGATTGGTGGCGCGGCGGGGGGGGCGTTGGACTGATTGTTCTATTATTGGTTTTACCCGTGCTAGGGTTGTCGACATTTCGTTTAATGTTTTTACAAATCCGCGAAGTTCCCGAAAAATAACCTTTTCATAATGCATATGCCTCTTCGCGAAAACTTCTATTTAAACATATATATATATATATATATATATATATATATATATATAAATATATATATAGATTATATATATATATATATATAGATATATCTCTCTATTTATTAAATTTGTATAATCAAGGCTAAAACAGTCAGTTTTTATGAAAGGGTTACCATGCTTCTGCTTTCCTATAAAAATTAAAAGAATAAGTAAATGAAATAAGAGTTACCCTTAAGTATCGATATCAGTATTTGTGTTGTTAAGAATGCCATAATTTTGAGTAAGAATGATTTTAATTTTATTTCTGTTCATTTTTACGGAAAAATATGAAAAAAAATAAAAAAAAATGCTTCGAAAAAAGATATACCTGAAACCTTCCGAAACAAAATTCTGCGGGAGCTCCATTTTGTTTTTGAGTTTTTTAATGAATGCAAAGAAAATGTCAACTGGTCTGAGTGGTCTAGAATACTCGGAAAGACTAAGGGCCGGTTGTTTCAAGTTGGATTAAAGTAAGCGTTCTTTTAAACCATAGATTTTTACGTTCTCCACCAATCAGACGATCCGTTTTCGTAAAAATCTACGCTTTAATCGACCGCTTATTTTGATCGAACTTGAAACAACCGGGCCTAAGAATTTTAAAGTTCCCAACCTTAGAGTATATACATATTGTATATACTCTAAGTTCCCAACCCTGCAAGGACGCCGTAATTGCGGAGATCTGTTTGAGGCATAGGTACAAAAGAGACATAGGTACAAAAGAGACATAGGTGCAAAAGAGACATAGGTACAAAAGAGACATAGGTATAAAAGAGACATAGGTACAAAAGAGACATAGGTACAAAAGAAACATAGGTACAAAAGAGACATAGGTACAAAAGAGACATAGGTACAAAAGAGACATAGGTACAAAAGAGACATAGGTACAAAAGAGACATAGGTACAAAATCTTGAACGGCTGCTACCACTGTTTAGATTTTGAATATTTCTTCACACTGAATCACAATCCATAACTGAGAGGATACCAACTGAAAATAAATGAAACATCCTTTTCCTTGAATCCACAGTTTACCGGAGGAAATTGTATCTTCCAGTTCAGTCAATGGGTTTAAGAACACTTTAGATACTTAATACACTGAGAGGCGCACGATATATTAATAATAAAAGTTTAATTAATATAATTATATAAAAAACATATCTTCTTTCTCCAGCTAAATGTATTCACAAATACAAATATTATGTTTAAAAATTGTTTCACGCATGCAATATGTTCTTCAGATACATCACGGAATTCCGTGCACCCACTCCAGAATTAGGTTACGAGCTGAGTTTTGTCACGGAATTAGAGACAAACTAGACTACAGAGAATTACCAATTAGTGCCATAAATTAAGAAATCACATGGCATAAAATGTCTTAAACTAATATGACGCAATCAATTTATATAATAGGTCAATGTACACCAATGGAAATTTTATATTTATTCTATGAATTATCCTTAACACTAGAAGCGCCGCCGTCCCATTTTTGCCCCATCCGCAAGTTTGATCGTCTATAACTTTTTTGTTTTTTATTTAGGTCGGTGAAACTTTTAGGCCTTTAGTAATTTTATGTATTTATATAATTCAAAATGTTTTCAATTTTATAACAAGAATAGTTTATTTAAAAAAAAAAGATATACCTAGAAGTGCCGCTTGTCTCTTTTTTGTCCCGTCATTGTTTCGACGTAGACAAAGATAAAAATTATGTAATAAATGCGTTTCCTTACCCTGGAAAAGATGATAATAGACCAAATAATGAGCGTTTAGGTGATTGGGATGTGAAGAAATTGATGGAGCCGTACACCAATAAGGCCAGAAATGTTACTTTTTCACTTCACTTTTGTTAGCGGAATATTTGAAGTCCAAAAATACTAGTATCGTAGGCACAATCAATAGAGCTCGCAGAGAAATACCCGTATCCGTGAAGACCGCAAAAGAAGAATTATACAGAACGTCTGTGCTAAAAACCGGTGATACACCATTGACTGCTTATCAGGCTAAATCTAATAAAAATGTTCTAATGCTCAGCACTATGCATTCCAATATAACAATAGACTAGTTCAAAGAAAAAACCTGAGACGATATTATTCTACAGCAGCTCGAAACATGGAGTAGATGTCGTAGATCAAATGATTCTTAAATATACAGTAAAGGCAGCTTCAAGACTGTGACCAGTTCATACATTTTATAATTTGTTGGATTTAGCGGATATAAATGCGTGGGTGTTGTACCTATAAAATAATCAACAACAGCAAAATTAAACGCAGAGACATTTTATTGCAATTGGCAGAAGAATTGGGAGATAATTACATGTCTAGTAGAAAAACAACCATTCCGAGAGATTCCATACGAGAGAGAAAAGATAAACGGACAAGGTGTCAGGTCAAGTCAAAATGATCAAAAAATAAGTACTACGAGAAGTGCCACCTGTGCAAAAAAACTGTTTGCAATAAAGGCACAGGTAAAGAATATTATTTATGCGTTAATTGTTCTACACATAATGATAACTAGTTTATAAATATTTGATAATTTATTACAGTTAAAATTACTATGCGAGTAGCAATGATTTTGATACTAAACCAAAAAACATTAATATAATAATAATAAGTTTTTTTATTCATTTTTTTGGTCTTGTGTTACACCTCGACTGCCTAGCTAGTAAAGTATAACATTAGACTTTGAATTCATTATTTGTTACGTATTTGTTTTTCTGACAATAAGGATTTGATTTAAGTTAATTAATAAACTTGTTTCAAATGCATTTTTTAAATTATTTTTATTTATATTTATGGTATCACAAATTTATGTAACACATTTTTTATAAGCTTATAACGCTCCAATTAGTGAAACCTGTTCTGGGGCAGTTATAATTAACAAATCATTGTAATAACAATATTATTGAAGAACAATATAAAAGAAAAATCTATACATATATAATAATTCTATGTAATAATTATGTATATAATATAAAATATTTATATAAAATAAAAGTAGTTTTAATCATAACTTTCATGCCTTATACCAATATCATTATAATAAATAGAATGGGACAAAAATGTCCCCGATGGCGGTTCTAGGGGGGTCTTAATCTTCGGCGCTTCTAGTATTAAAGTATGATATGCCTTAACATCCCGTAATATGGTACCTACATTTACCTTAACATGGCATCCATATCTGTTGTTTACAATATTTTCTAACCTTTATACTAAGTACATTGATATATTTTGACACCTGTCTACAGTAAAATCGTGTTTAAGCCTCGATTAAAATATCTCTGATTGATTAGTACGCTGTTGTTTTCGGCTAATTTCATTAAAAACAACTCCAAACGGCAAGAAAACACTTTCTTCCGCGAGAACGAGAAAAGATGGCAGCCGGTAGGTAGCTACTCGGATTTTGTAGTGTTGAAAAAAACAATGTTCGGACGCATTCCGAGGGGAAAAAACTGGCGGCGTTCCGGTTCGCATTTTCGTTTAAAAAATGAAAGTCGACAAAAAATATTACACATTTTAATGTCGCCTTTTTCCGGCTACAAGTGGCGGCGGTCGCGATTCCGGGTGACGCGTTTCCCCGTTGCGACGAATTCGCCTTGCAAATGTACGTTTTCTGTTATTTGCAAGGGAAATGAATTGGTAAAAAACTGACCACATTCATTCAGGAATGCATCGTCTTTTGCAAATAATAATAGTAACACTTTCGCTGGCGTAAACGTTTTCTACAACGCGCGAAAAATGATGCGATCAATTGGCATTCGTAGGGGGGGGGCATAGTGGGATACTTAAGATTCAAACATACCTACAAGATAAAATATTATGATTAAACAAGTTTTGACTCAATATCATGGTTTAATGCATTGCGAACGACTATGGATATGTTTTTCACGATTACGATAAAAAATCTACGATATGTGAATACATAAATGTAAAATGGCATTTGCCCGGCTATGCCCCCACACAAATGTATTTTATTTGTTATTTTAAAAACAAAACATAAATTGACAAAATCTTACCTTTTTCACAGACAATGTTGTACTTTTAATTGTGAAGTCCAGAAGGTATTGCTTCAAAACGAAAAATTAAACACCACAATATATAATTGAGTTCGATAAAGAATTGCTGTTTAATTTCACGTATTTTTTTTAACGAAAACACTGTTTATTATTCTTTTTTTTATATAGCATAAACGGCTGTTGAAATGGCATGGATCGCACGTGAAAGTCACGTGCCGACTGACGACCAATTAAACATTGCACGGCTGTCGTCCGAGCCTTCAGAGGGATTTCCGGTTATGCCCCGCTATCCCAATATGCCCCCCCCTCCCCTAGTATAACTTATTTTCATTGCGAGGTTGACGTCTGCCTTGGTTAATGTATTATCATATTTATTTATTAATAAAACATGCTCTGAATTGGGCACACGAGAAGATAATTACAAAAAATGATAGTATAAATAAAATAAGTAATAGGTAAGTAAATAAAATTGAAAGAATATCACCGAGAAAGCGTAATTTGCAGTACAACTTAGGTACAATTTAAAGCGTACTTTAACCTTTAATCCATTTAAGTACTGACTGTATTGGGGCTGTGGTACTGTTTTGACAATCTTTTCCATTTCTTCCGATCTTCTATTACAAGTAAAGCATCGTATAGTGATGCTCCTGTCATTTCTTTTATTGGATCTATCCAGCTTATAGAGAATTATCACTTTCGTGGTCTCACCATTGCCGAGTATCACCAAATGAAGAAGTTTCCATTTTTTTATAGATTCTTCTTCTTTTTCTTTTAGTAGATCTGTTGATCTGTGATACAGAAAACTACGCCTCCTGGGATAGCGAGGTCCAGCTATCCCTTCATCTTTTCGGTGGTCTTCCCGGTGGGCGTCGTCCAGAGGGGATTTCATTCGCTGCTGTATGCAGGACTCTGTCACTGACCATTCAGGCTACGTGATCTTTCCAGAATCTCCTTCTGGATCTACTCCATCGTGCTACGTCCTCCATTTTGCAGGTTTCCCTTATATCTGCATTTCGGACACGATCACGTAGAGTTTTTCCAGAAATGGATCTCAGCACCTCCATTTCAGTTGTTCTGAGGAGTCCTTTGGTGCGGACAGTGTCAGCCCGCGTCTCTACAGCGAATGTCATAATAGGTCGCACGCACATCTTGACCTTACTTTCAATGTGCATATTTTTATTTTTCCAGACCAAATTCTTGAGACACCCTGATATGATGTGGATGCTTTATTATTTTTATAAATTAATTTTAAAAAAATATGTAAAATGAAACAAATATGTGAAAGAACCATTAAAATGTCTCTACAAATGAAAAAGTTACGGGAACTTAAAGTTGCGTTGCAAAAATAATTTACGCGACGGTCCAGCGTGTGACGTCACTTGACCTAGACGGCGCGGCTCGTATTCTCGCTTACTGCCTGTAGTGCAACGATCTCGACTAGGTCAGATGACGTCACTTGCCACAGTCGTCCAAATACGTAAACTTAAATAATCTAATTCTCGGTCTTTTATTGAAAGATTATTTTTTTCAATGGTTTATTAGTTTTGTTCTATATTTTAATTCCATTAAGTTAAATATAGTATTGTCAACATCGTGAAACCTCTCCATTATTTTCTCTTTGCGTTATACCTATGTCCGGAGTTCTTCATTATTCACCTGCTGAATAAGGTGGAAAATCTATTTCTGATCATTCCACGGAATTATGCACCATGCAGTGCCATTCTAATTGGAAAAAAGATTCGCTGCCCTGTTTGCTTGATTTTTATGTTGTGAATTAATATTATTTTTCTTTATTGTGAGATCATTTTTATACGCATAATAAATCCACTCAACCCTCAGTATACCGCGATAGAACCGCACTGTACAGTCACGATTTCAGCTCATACTACCGTTAATAATTTGTACATAATTTACAAGCATTTTAAATGAAAAAAAATGAGTTTTTAGTTTTAGCGCGTTTAAAGTAGATAAATGGTCGTTCATTTCCAATAAATAATTTTAAACATGGTCGAATCATTCGAAGCACTCGTCAAGTAGGTAATATCCAGAACGACCAACGCCATTGTTTTTAATTTAATTTAATTTAATTTTTAATGAGACATTAACGGAATACTGGGTACCTACAAAATACATAAAAACGATAGTTATTTTAATTAAATTATTAAAAAAGATTACTTATTTCAAGCTCAGCCCACTATATCAACGACAGGTGTCTTTGGCCTGCTCTAGCAACATGCGTCAATACGGTGCATTACGTACGAATAAAGGGTGCCTCATAGCTAGTAGCAAAAACTTCGGGGGAGACTTATTCATACAATTTTGAATTATTCTATACACTTTGAGTGAAATATTGACAGTTACGGAGATTAGCGTCGTAAAATTTTGCATTTTTTTGCCTGTCTTTCTTAAATGGGCAGAGGTATACCGCCCCGTCAGGTGCGTAAGTGCGATAGAGATCTCCATCGGACTTCTCATGAACATGTTTTACAAACACGTTCACCAGTTGTAGTATAAACTACATGAAGTGAACTAATTGTAGTAATAATGAAGTGAACTAATTGCAGTACTACAAAATTGTATCTACATGACCTACAAGAAGTGCTTCTTGAAAAGTGTACCGCTACAAAACTTTCAAATCCTCGGTGGGGGGGGTGTTGTTTCGGTTTTCAGAAATTTCTTCATTTATCTACATCGACTTCCCAAAAATATCAGCCAAAAGTTTCACATATGAAAAACACACTTTAATTTAAAATTTGAAGTATGTAATTTGAGGTGTGTAGTTTGTAGTGTGAAATTTAAAATAAAATGTACTATTTGAAGTGTGTACTTTAAACAACTTTTAAGTGTGTGTAGTTTGTAGTGTGCACTACACTTCAAAAGGTGTGAAGTGTACGCTTCAATGTAATGTAGTATCTACTACATTGTAGTAGTTATTACAGAGCGGATCCGTCACTAGTCCCAACATATTCACATAGAAAACATAATTAGCAAAGCACAAAACATGACAGGATTTATGCTCCGTTTCACCAGAAATTTCAAAAATCCTAAAACTTACATGCTCTCATCCAACCACACCTCGAATATGCATCTAGCATTTGGAACCCCTATTATAATATATATATTGAAAAACTTGAAAAAATACAAAGGAAATACATCAGAACGCTTATCTTTAGGTTAAACATCCCGCGTCAACACTATGCAGATACATTGAATTACTTCAACATCTTAAGTTTAAAAAACAGACGCACAGCTCTTGACATTATTAATTTGTATAAGATCTGTCGAAACCAATTTAATTATCCACCCCTTTTATCACTTATCAACATCCACGTCCCAGCAAGAGCTACTAGAACATAGTGCATTTTCCACATTCCTGTAGCTCGTACCAATTACGGATTACGCTCCCCCATAGTGAGAATGTGCCGAGTCTACAACGGCTTGTTCACCGACATCGACATCTATCATGTGTCTCTATACCACCTAAGATCACAAGTGAACATAATTCTGCGACGCAACATTGAATTAATACTTGATTAATAACTGAATATTGATTCATTACTGCAATGCAAGATATAAATTAAGTTAGATAATACGTATACTTTAACATTGTTATTTACTTTATTATGTTCTACTCACTACTGTTACAATTGATGTCTTTTATTTTAACATGCTTATATTATTATTATATACTACTTCCAAATTATTTCTTTGTGAGATATGTTAGGATATAAGTTAATATGTTAATTACCAACTATTTACACTCTCATATATTTATATATATCATTTTCTTATATCTGTTAATATTTCCAAATAAACAAATAAATAAATAAATATAGATAGCTATGTTACACTATAATATTCTCGTAGGTAGTATTTCCATTTACGAACTTTCCGGGAATATTTTGATCACCTCTCTCGAAGACAAGTTCACACTACCGTCTGCACATCTCTCTAATAAAGCGCGCAATATTTTTTGTTTATTTTACTTTGTGCAGACAGCACACGTAAAGTATCGCTAATGTGAGAATTATGAACCATAACTATTGTTTTACGATCCCATCACTATTTTTACAAAGTTGCATCGATTGGAAAGTGGCTGAACATTTTATATCCCGAGGTTTTGAGTCGTATATCAAATAGTAACCCTTTTACTCGTCGCGTATCGTTTTTATGATCCGGTGAACATGTGTAAACACGTACCAAGGTTGGAATTTATTCCTCCACTTCTCAAACTTTATTATATATATATATATATATTTTTTTTTTTTTAATCGTTGAAATTAGTAATATTATTTAGTTAAACATACAGAAATTATGGCAATAAAGATACCCCAATTATTTTAATTAACCTTAACGATAAAACACGAAAAAATCTGGGCAGCCCTCGTAGTCTAGTGGGTATGAATGACACTGGCCTCCCACACTGTGGGTTCCGGGTTCGATTTCCGGTGAGGTCACAATTAGTCTACGTGATTTACTCAAGCCTGGGTGTTTTGTGATGTGTTTCGCTTCTGTAATTGGGCCTCTTGGCCTCTTGAAGCGCAAATTAAAAGAAAATCTGGGAATAAACCTTACAAGGAATAATGACATCTAACGGGATATACGATATAACAGGATAAATTCGGGAATTCTTTAGCGAAATAAATGAGTTTAATCGCTGTCGTCAACATTTTGTCATTGATTTTATTTTAGTTTGGACATTCACATTTTTTTTCACAGTTTTGTATGACTTGTATCGAAGAGAATTTGTGTGCGTTCGAGTGGGTCCCTGAAACAGTAACTTATATCGAATATATAAAAATGATTCCCTTTAATACAAGTCAAAGAAAAACCTTGAAATTCCAATTGCAAATTAATTTTATTTAACTTGTATTGAAACGAATGAGTTTTTCATTTTCGATATAAATGTCGAGATAACCATGCAGTAGTTTAAATAATAGTATTAGGTCAGCACGCGCTCTTCGATGTTCCGGGGGTTGTAGGTTGTGGAAATTTAATGCTTCAGGGTAAGAGTCAAAACATACGTTACATCTAGCTTTAACCTTCATAGGGGCTTCAAAAGTACTAACGGTATCGTCCCTCGGGTCAGATTTGACCGAGTAGTATAATTATAGGGAAAAATGGATCAATACTAAGAAAAATCACTTTTATAGAATAATTTCATGCCTTTTTATTTGTAATTACGTCTACCTTAATTCTAATGAACGATAACCAGACAAGACGCTTTGTGGGTCAAACTTGACCCAAAGCCCGTTAGAGTTATAAAGTTCATACGCACAATAACATAACTTAAAATTAATTTGAAAATGAGCTTAAGACAGCGATTAAATAAAAGTCATAAAATATCAATATTTAAAAACCGTTATTTTTCGAGAAAATTGCTCATTCATCCCAAATGGGTCAAAATTGACCCAAGGACCTTACGAAGGTTAAGGTGGCGAAGGTATCGTCCCTTTAGAGTTAAAACTCACTAACCGCAATATTGGGGAAAATGAGTTATGAATATGAACGTTCATATTTTTTCCATCTCTTTTCCGGGTTAAATAAAATCAGTAAGGCCCGATTGTAAGTTGGATTAAAATAAAAGTTCGTTTAAAGCATAGATTTTTAAGGAAACGGATCGTTTGATTGGTGGAGAACGCGAAAATCTATGTTTTAAACGAACTTTTACTACAATCCAACTTGAAACAACCGACCCTAAGTGAATATTCCGTGTCCCTTAATAGTTAAGTAGTGGAAAAACTCATAGTTTTAACATTTTAAATAATTTTAATATCACATTTAGAATGTTTAAATCTCATTATCTCAAAACTACTCCTATGTTATTTATTGAGTTTTATTATTTTTTTTAAATTTAAATTTCTTTATTGAAAATAAAAATATTACATACATATATTTTACATTGAATATTACATTTTTTTATATATGTTTAACTGACCCCAGTAAAGTAATACTTGTATTTGGGGACAGGAGTATGATACATAAGAGCATGATTGAATAAGAATGTATAAGTTAATAATGGAACAGTGTAGAGATATACAAACATAATAAGATAAATATTAGTGACTCAAGTATACTAATTATTTCGGAGTATCGTTATTTTTTATAATTCTAACTATTTTTTGTTTTAGTTATGTATTTGTTTTATGTGTTTCATGAATTTTGTATAGTGTTCTTCAGTTCTAACATTCATTGGTAAGTTATTGAAATATTTGACACCTAGATAAGTATAATGGTGTTGTGTGGCTGTTTTGTTATATTTAGGAATGTTTTTAAGCATCCTACTAGGTATTTGCGTTCTTTGGCAATGATTATGAATATTATGAGTTTGTGGTGTATTAATATTATGTTGAGCGAATGTTTCTTTATGTATTTGTAAAAAATATATATATCATTTTTCGCACTCTATTTTACCTCTAAACGGACGTTATGTTATCTGCCAAAATTCCCCGAGCTCAAATGTCATAATATCCAAACCCTCTTACCCACTATAGTGTTCATCTACAGAAAATATATCAGGTTTGATACTATAACGCAAGTCTGGAGGTCGCTGGCACCCGTATATAAACCATTTTGATGGTAAGACGTCGGAGTACCAGCGGAACGTGACGTTTGCGTTCGTAAGGTCGTTGAGGTAGGTACCCGCCTGCCTTCCCAGCGGCCGCCCTGCGAGCGGCGAGCCGGCGCGCCGCGCAGCCTCCAGCCGCAGCCACTCTCTCCTCGGCCGGAGGAGCGCGGCGCGAGTGATAGTCATCATTTCACTTTCGACGGTGGAGGCGTCCGTCGGCAACCGTCGGTCGCTGCGGCCAGTAGCCAGTGGCATTGCCTGCCCAACATAACTTGGCGTGCGGCAAGATTGGAACTAAAACCCGCCCCGCCCGCACCCGGCGGTAACCCATCGCCCTGTAATTCAATCCAATTTTGTATTTGGTCGGGAGCTGTGACATCTTGATTACCAATATACACTGAATTTTTATGTCCAAAACATCCCAAACAGTCCGAGATGGTGCAAGAACAATTGTCAATGTGGTTTTAAAGTTGTGTGAAGCTGAAAAAGCAAATAATCGACCAATATTACCGTTTGACAAGACTCCAGACAGAGCGGCCGTCATTATTGGTTTGTTCTTTAGTTTTGCCCGACCAAATTCCTATTAAAGGCTCCGACACCGGTCACCGGACACTGTATATTATTTGTAATAAATTTTCACCCTGGCAACTTCTGTTTCGCGACAGGGACGCCCTCCCTCGCACGCCAATTTATACTGGTGGCACGACCGCTGGACGTTCGATATTGTACCAAACCTGAAATATTTTCTGTATATATACGTGCGTGACTCCGATGACCCGTGGTGTGTATGCGGCCAGGTGGCCCAGACGGCGGAACGTATCCTCTGGGAATGCATGGTTGTGTCTGACGCGAGAGAGGGTTTTAATGAACATGGGGTGTTTTTAGTACCAGGGCGTCGTGCTTCAAGCGACGTCCTGGTACGGAATGAAAGGCACTTCGGATGTTTCCGGTCTTTTGTCAGGGAGTGGGTGTCCCGCTTGGAGATCCTGAGGAGGTCATTGAGTTAGTTTTTTTCGTGTTTTTTTCATTTAGTTAGGTTTCATATTGTTTACGCGCAGAAGGGAATTATTTTCCCTCTGTTGCTGCTCCTGCACTGGGCATATGTTTTTCTGTTGGTCTTGACTTCGTTGCAGGAAGTCATCGTGTTGTACTTTTTGTTCGTTATCTATTATCCCCTTGAGGGGCGGTTTACGGCCATCCACTGCCGCCACCGAGGGACTTTTCTTTAATTATCTTATTATTGTTACTTTCATTTATTATGTTTTAACATTGTATTTCATTCTGTTTTGTCTGGTTTTGATTTACTTATGATTTCATTTGTGTTTTATGTTTAAGTTATACGACTCTTGTTTTATTTTATTTCATGTACATTTTTTTAAATAAATATCTATTTCACGGTGGGAACAGTCGTTGCGGGGCGGCACGGTCTTGCAAAGTAGTGTTAAAAAAATGTGAACCTGGAGACGATTGATTAGAACCGATAAGGAAGCTTTTGCTCTTAGAACGGTCCTGGGTAAGTGGTGGGTACCACTCACTGTACATATATATGTATATAAATCAATATCTTTATATTCTTGCACAATGTTTTATCATTATTTTTTTCATATTAATCTACTGTTCTTTTCTTTGTATTTTTATATTTACGCTATTGCGTTGTTAAATGTCTTCTATCAATGATCAGTATTTATACATATATCTTATTATTATTTTATTGTTCTTACTTATCTGTGTTTATTGCCTTTGTTATATTATTGTGCACATTTTTCTAAATAAAGACGCTCTGACAGTGAAGGTTTTGGGCGGCCGACTCTCCAGGTTGCAGGAGTGCGTGTTGCCCTGCCTGCGGCTTGGCGAGGAGGCATTAAAATAATGCCAACTAGGCGGCGGACGTGCTGGGCCGATTCTGATCAGCCGTGAAATTCTGAAAACTTTTTTACAATATGATAATGAAAATAAGCTGGATGGATAGAGCTACGATTGAAGATGTTACGGTTTGGATGAATAAAGAAAAATAAGTGATTAAAATTATATTTGAGTGATTAAAAATATAAATGTATATAATTATACAGGATTATTTAGAAACTTTAGTAATCTCACAGGGCTATATTTCTCCTTTAATTATGAGTCGAAAATGTTCAAGCAATCATGACCTCATTATTAATAGTAATGGAGATATGCGAAATCAAAGTTTGATTTTTTTTCAATATGTCTGATTTATTTTTTGTAAAATATTGGACTATCATTACAGTAATTTAAATCGAATACGAAAAATTCATACCCTTTAATACAAGTCAAATAAAACAATAAAAACCTTCCGATTCCAATTGGAATTTCCGCAGGGTTTTTATCATTTTATTTAACCTGGGTTAAAACGAATGAATTTGTAGTAATCGATATAAGTAAGTGTAATGATAGTTCAACGTTTTGTAAAAAATAGGTCAGAAATATTGAAAAAGAAAATGCAAACATTGATATTGCATATCTTCATAATTCCACATGGCTGCTTGAACATTTTCGACTCATAATCAAGGCAGGAGTATAGTCCTGCGAGGTAATTAATGTTTTCCAAATAACCCTGTATATTTCAAATTTTTATTCACAGATTATGATAGAACCATCGGTTTTTTATTTTGTATATCAAGCCTAGGACATTTTGTACAATTTGTTGCTTAGCTGTTATTAACTTAAGCTGCTTTACTTTATCGCTAATTCTTGAATACCTATTTTTAACTTGCCCATAGCAGATCGTGTCGTATATAAATCATACTAAGAACACTTATAATAGACAATTAATTTTTTTCTTTCACCATCAAAACATTTAAAACGCTGTCAAGATTTTTAATAATGTATCTACAAATCCTCAGATAAGATCCATTCTGGGTTTTGTGAGGTCAATGTCCTCTGTAGGACGAGGATATTATATGCGAGAAGGGAAGGAAAGCTGTTTGATGAGGCTAATCCGAGTTTTATGAGATCCAGGTTGTAAAAAATAGGAAACAGATTAGTCGAAAAACATTCCACAACTAAGCTGTCACACACGAATGGCTCAGAGAACAGAGAATCTATTCAACCGTATTTGAAGGTTTCCCTCTCACAAAAGGCAATCGTGTTTAATCTTTTTGGAATATATTAAATTGGTTGTGATTCTAAAACGCCGGGAATATAAATAAACATAAATTGAAAATGCAACTACACAGTCAAACAAAGCACCAAAAAATAATTAATTTTATTATATAATACGTGAAATATGAAAGGATTTTTAATGACAATGTGATGATCTGGATACGAAAGGAAAAATAAATTCTTTAAATAAAAACTCAGAGAGTGCAATATTTTGGCCATATTTTGAGATAATCATAAAAATACCACCGATAAACCGTAAACTTCTTGAACAAATATTTCATCATTTTATGTATCCTTAAATGTTTGGAGATTGTTAGTTAACTTATTGAGGTATTAAAAACATGGGTCTATTTTTATTGAAAGTTTAAGTTATCATAACAATCATTGATATTTTTGCCATCTTTTATACATTATAACATATATTACACTTCGTTAATTTTGACGCCATGAATATTATAAACTGTATGTACTAATATTGGTATAAATCACTTTGTTTCGCACTCATCTGATAATTTCTTCATCCTAAGTCTGCAAATATTAAATTAAAGCCAACATTTCCGCTGCAATGACTGAAATGTTAACATTTGACGGATGTTGTGACATTTTCACAGAAATTCTATGATAAAATGATGTTGTTATCCTGAGAACAGAGGGGTCCTTTGCAATTGTGTGAACTGATTAAAATATCGTGACAAATAAAGAAAATGATTTTAACTTTTTTTTCATTTTTTTTAGGGTTAAAATATTATAATATTATTTCCATACTCACTAGGGATGTGAGTTCTAGAATTATTGTATTTTTGTTAATTGGTTAAGTTAAGTTGCACTGTGTTATACCACTTCCCTAAATATGAGATATATAAACAAAACCGCTACTGTACAACGCGCAACAACAATTTGCAGCGATTTTTCTTGCCTGAGCAGTGAATTGAAAATTTATATACTTTACATACAGAACTACTAACACAAACATGTTTTTTAAAAGCACCTATCTTTGTAAAACTTTTTGTGGCAGTTTTGTTTTCCTATACCTCTAAAATAATATCTTAAACATTTACAAGAACGTGACAATTGCGGGATTTGTATTGTTTTCGACCCCTGGGTAATTCATTCGATACCACGGCACGTGAAGGTTGTTTTTGTTTGAATAAAAAGTTGAGTAAGTACCTACGTTCATTCATTTTTTTACCATCCGCGAGTGGCTGATACAATTATCCAGGTACCTACCCGCCGGCGCTGTTCCGCGCCATTTCTACAGCGGACTTCCGTCGCGGCGCACGTTTTGGCGGCAACTCCCGCGTGTTGCCATCGCACAAATTAAACACCAAAGTTGTTTATTTTTCTACGCAGGTACTGATTCCCCGTAAAAAAATCTCACGATCGGAAGCATAAATCGTGATAAGTTGTGTAATGAAAGTTTAACATCATTTTATAAATAATAATAAAAAATCTACGTACGTGGGGTGATTACTTTGTTTACTATCCACAGTGTTTAAATAACTCGAGTGAAACGGTTAAACTATAAAAAAAGTGTTTAAAAAATTGTTTAAAAATTGTAGCGTTTTGATTACAATTTACTACATTTCGTTTGTATTATATTACGTTTTATTTGAAATCATTGGGAGGTCAGAAAAACTCAAAATCAAAGCGGATGAACGTTTATCAAATTTGCAAACGTTTAATGAAGTTTGGCAATCCTTTGTAAGGATTCGTAATGATGTAATGTAACTTCATCAGTAAATTCGAGGTGTTTTGTTCCACCAGCACCAACTCAAAAGGAAATGTTGATATTAGGTCCTTATCTAAGAATTTTTCATTTTACATAGAAAAATTCACACATTTTTTTATAAACTATATATTTAATTAATTGAAGTATTGACCATTGTTATCGACGCAAAAATGCATCGTTCGTTTATTTGCGGTGCTTGGTTCATACAAGTTGTTGATATTGAGTGCCGTCTGCGCAGCATTAGTGGCAAAAGGAACTCATGTTCGAAAATAACGTGAATTTTCATTTTCTCCATGGTCGCAGGCAGAGCGATACAAAGAAAAAACAAACGGTGGGAAAAAATGAATAACTTATTTTGAAAAAAAATTTCATAGATTTAATATGACATTAATTTGAATGTGGAATTCCGTGTCAGATGCAGGACATCGAACATCAAATTGGCCAGTATTAGAAAACGACAATTTCATAGGTAAGGACCTAATAGAATAAATGAAAACGTTTCCAATAATTCAAGAATAATTCGTCATTGCTCGCAGTGCGCTAGTTCCTTGTAGTAACGAATATCCATATCCAGAACTCCTTGTGACGAATTTTAACCAAAGACTTTGGTTATACGCTCAAAAAATTAAGCCAGCAGACCTTAGACACCACCGTGCGTTTGGATCCTTGAGCACAGTAGATGATGGAGTGATTTGACAACAAAATCGTCTTCAGCGACATTTATTTTCACCTCAGCATATACATATCGACGGTGTAACGGAAAAAATGACCAAGCCACAATTTGGCCGAAATTGAGTTATATATGTCTCAACTATATATATAACTCAATTTCGGCCATATTGTCGCTTGGTCATTTTTTCCTTTCCACCGTCGATATGTATATAAAAAAACAAAAATATCACGTTTTTTCAAGTAAATACTAGAATATCATTTCATATAAATTAACTTTTATTTATCCAAATTTTGGTATACAATGTACGTGAAAATGAAATTCTCATATTTTTTTCTAAATAAAAAAAAAAACCTCAACGGTGAGAGGAAAAATCATTAAATCCACGTTCAGTTACAGTATGGTGTTGCCTTTGGACAGGATGCTTCGTTCGAACGAATCCCTGTTTTTGAAACCCCAAGTTCAAAATTGATTACGCTTTATCCACTCGCTTGCCCCGGTCCAAAATAATGGTCTTCCACGGAGATCTCTTAAAGCAGTCATGTCCAAAATTGTGATCGCGCTTAAGGCGGCATATTCACTGCAAATGCATATTTCGGTATTTTTTTTTACGAAAATGTGGGTTTTTATTATTCATTCATATCAGAATGTATACTCCAGTGAGTAAAGCCTCAAAATACGGGAAGTGATAGAATTTACTGTGTGAATTCATATCTTTATGTAAATAAAAAGCGTTTTAAAATCAACAAAAAACGTAAAAATTTCATGCAAATTTAAAACATTATAACTTTATTAATATTGAATATTTATTGATTTCCTTAGTAAAATTTCTAGATAATGAAGTACACTTTATTCGTATAAAAAACATATTATGTATACATATAAATATTCATTGAAAATTAGCTCCGCCTAGGACACCAAAAACGATTTTTTGGCCGCGGCCTGTCGATTAATGCTTATATTTTATTAATTATTGTAAATATTGTCAAGTTTATTACTTTTATATAATAATAAAGGTTCTATCTAAGTTATTGCCTTAAAAAATGCAGTCTAGAGTATATATTCCGATACAAATTAATAATACAAAACCACATTTTCGTAAAAAAAACGCCGAAATATAAGAAACCCTTTATGTATTCAAAAGATAAAAAACTGATCTCGATAAAAAGAAACCAAAAATTTGTTCACTTTGTCTGATTATTTATCTATGGCAAATAATTATTATCTTTGTACACTTAAGAGAAAATAATGTCACGTAAATAAATAATTGGTTTCACGTACACGCGCCGCGCGGCCGGTCGTTTGTTCCGGGGAATCCTGACTGTTAAAAAGCGGGGCAAGCGAGTAGTATATATTATATATTTTAGAGTAGTATATATTATTGACTTATAACATAGGCAGGAATCTACCAGCTAAGTTTCTGCTGCTAGCTCTGGTACACCCTGTATAAACGAAAAAACAATTGTCGGTCCATTTAATTATATACAACCATATATTACACAACGAAACTGTTCCTCTTTCAGCTGTTTGATTTTTTTTAACTCCGTAACAATTACAAATCACAGTTGCTTGATTTACGTAAAACAAAAAATAAATAGAATTAATTCTTAATGTTTTGTGCGAGTTTTAACTTAAGTGGTGATTTTGCGTTGGCGATCACAGATGAAAAGTTCGGCAGTGATAATTCCAAAATATCGCGGTATGCGGTGAAGAAAAGCGAATGAAAATCTAAAATGATGAACATTCCAAACGCTTGTGCGTTGAAGATCTTCATAGTCTTATCGCTTGCACTGGTCGCAGCACATGGCTACAATAATTACGGTAAGTAATAAAACAATTCAATGATATATATTTACCATCTGGATACCTGTTTATAAATAGTTAATTTTTCAGGAAAACTTTTACGAAAATATTTACTGAAATTTAGTATTCAGACACTGGCAAAAAAAAATGATTACCGGCGTGTGAAATAAACTGATTTTTACAAATTAAAGAAAATAATATTAGTACCTATTTGTTTTATGTAATATTCGTCACGTCCGTATTAACGAAGCGTGCAATGTTACATAATAGCGGTCAATACATGATTATTAAGATAATGCAAACCAATAAGAATAGACCCGAATGACCTTTATACACGTAGACAGCCCTAAAAGGCATTTTAAAGTACAGTGTGAAGATACTTGAAAATATTAAAATGGAAGTGTTTAAAAAATCTGTAGGTAGTATAATTGGATGTTACGCGAAATGGACCCAATCCACAACATGGTCAAACATATCTTCAGTACACCAAACTGATGCTAAATCGGTAAAAAAAATGTTTATAATTTTTATTATCATTAGGCCCGAATTCAGAGTCAATACTTAAATGATTGAAAGGTTAAGGTACGCCTTAAACGTGTTATTTTGTACTGAAAATTACACTTTTAAAGCGTACCTTAACCTTTAAATCACTAAGTATTGACTCTGAATTCGGACCTTAGAACCAATCTACATGTACGGCAAACATATTATTTCATCATAAGCAATCTAATAAATTTACATAATTTATACCTCGGAAAGTACAAAACTACGCCTAGCTATACTATATAAATAAAAAAATAAAAAGGTATTAATATTGTACACATAAAATCATACTTTCAATACATTTTAAAACAAATACCGAAAAAGAAATATCTCATTCAAACGTTAATATCTCACTAACTTTGTATGGATCCTTTTCGTTAAGCTGCGTCCAATTGTGGGGTATAAAACCAAAGATAGCAATATTAAAAAAATCTAGTCATTGAGGATTATTCATTTATAATGTACTTAATTCAAGATTTTATAGGTGACATGATTTTGGAAGGGAAACATATAATCTAGAATTCAGTACATTTTAAATTAGTAATACTGTGTGACTGCATTCAAAACATTTTTTAAATTACGAATGTTCTAAGGTTTACACAGCCACTCTGAATCTTCTGGGGTATTATGCCGTGTTTTTACGACCTTTCTGGCCGGCGTTTTGGATTCCATTGCAGGGCCCATCATCAGGGCTAATGTGTTGTGGTTTATTGGCTTGCAATACCGTATTGAAAGCAGGGTGAGAACATCGTCAGCGTTTTGTTAAGTATTGGCTAGCAATACCGCGTCGAAAGCTTGGTGTTTATGTATTACGTGGTAATACCGTGTCGGAGTCGTTACAATGTCTTGTGTTGTGTGAGGTTTCATCTGTTGGCTGATCACTATCTCTGCGGAAGCTGTGACGAGATTGACTTTGATGCGCCGGATACTATGATGTTTTTAATTTGAGACCATAATCTTTATTAATATTTTTCGATATTTTTTTTGCTTTTTTACCCCACATATCTTCCAAGGTCAACAGTATTAAAACATGTGACGTACGTCGCTCGCAACGGGTGTTCGGTATAGAGCGTACTTGACAATGAAATAAGCATGAATTACGCGATTTTCAGCATAAGGCGTCTGATACACATGCTTAATTAGTGGCACGTGAGCATGCGCAGTATCGACGTTGACAGTGGCATGCTTATTAGTGGCATGTGTGTACGCACATTGCTAGAAATGAGCATGCCACCTAGTGGCATGCTCAAAAATCAACCGCCGGTTGATTTATAAGCATGCCATTGTCATTCACCATAGAGAAGGGGTATCTTTGGAGCATGTGTGAACAGACTTGCTTATTATGAGCATGCTTATGTCATTCGCGGGCTTCGCGGCTAGTATTATCAATGTGATCTTGTCAGTCCGCGACAGATGAAACAAATATGGCGCGTTGGGGAGATGATAAAACATTACTTTTCGTGACTTATTATAGGAATCACGAATGTCTGTGGAATACTCGGTCACCGTTGTGTAAAAATAATATAGTGAGAAATAATTTTTACGCAACTTTATTAATAGGCATGAATGATTCAAATCTTACAATAAAAATTATATAAACTAAAATCAAAAATGTGCGTTTTTTGATTTATTGGTTCACTTAAATTTTCTATTTCAGTTTACAAAGTTTCCATTTTGAACAAGAGAGTCTCTATTCTATGACAAGAGCATGCCACTAATAAGCATGTGTGTTTGATTGTTAGCTTTGGGCATGCTTATTTATGAGCATGCCACTAATAAGCATGCCAGTAATGAGCAAGTGTGTACAGTTGTTAGGGCATGCTTATTAGTGGCATGCTCATTAGCATGCCAGTAAAGAAACATGTGTATCTGTACCTTAAATGATAATTTCGCTTAAGGATTTTTAATTTTTTTTTATTTATTTCTATATCAACAATTGTACAGATTTCGGTTGGACTATGCTTGTTTCACTAGAGAAATCTGTGTCGAGACAGGCAAGGTTAACAATATTCACTACAATTTTTCCACAAATAACGTAGTACACAAATACACCATGTATATTATATATCAATATACAACAAGCATGCAAGCAGTAGAATAAGAGTGCAAGAAAAAATAATATTTTAAAGGCAATAGCACAAAAGTAAGCAACAGAATATAAAATGAGTTAAAAGACATCTTAATAATTGTGTCCTGGTACAAAGTTATGTATAAAAAATATGGAAACAGTAAGTATAAGCCAGAAAAACAGTAAATAGTGCAAAAACAAACAGCAGATCACAAAAAACGAGTTGCAAGGTAAGCGTTGACATTAATATCATGGTTTATACGATTCTTCAATAGTATAGGCTTTTTAATTATTATCTACTAAGTGTGTTGCTCAGATAATACAACCAGATACATGTCGAAAGTGTTTTAAAAAAACTTGTAGTTGCTCTTGGATAATGTCCTTAATTAAAGTCAATTACTAAGAGGATTGAGTATTTCCAAAATATATGAGTACAAGACTTTTAGAAACGTAAGAATTTGGTGTGTGATGTACTTCGGTTATTTTAGCCAAAAATGGATAAAATACTTGTTGGAATTCAGGTATCATGAATGGTACCTGAGTTCCAACAAGATGCCGTTTTATGAGTAAAAGCTCCCATATCGGTTTTTTCTAGTACAGTGAATGGTACCCGCCTCTTATTCAGGGTCGTTTTTTGAGCAAAAGCTACCGTATTGGTCCTTTCGAGTGCAGTGAATGGTACCCACGTCTTACTCAGGGCCGATTTATGAGAAGAAGCTCCCATATTGGTCCTTTCTTCCAGTATAGTGAATGATACCCACCTCTTATCCAGGCCCGTTTTATGAGCAAAAGCTCCCATATCGGTTTTTTCTAGTACAGTGAATGGTACATACCTCATACCCAGGGTGATTTTATGAGCAAAAGCTTCCATATCCGTCCTTTCGAGTACAGTGAAAGGTACCCACCTCTAACCCAGGGTCTTTTTTTGAGAAAAAGCTTCCGTATTGGTCCTTTCGAGTACAGTGAATGGTACTCACCTCTTACCCGGGGCCGTTTTGTTAGCAAAAGCCCCCATATCGGTCCTTGTCATTCGTTGCCTGGTTAACATTTTTTAACTACAGTAAGACCGTGCAGTCCTCCATCATTTGTTTATACCAGCGGCTGCTGGTATAAACAAAACACTGCCCGTCACAGCGTTCTTTACATATTTTTTTAAAACGAGGTATAAAGGAAAACCAAATCAAATCAAAAGGATCTCAGGTACAGATTTAATAATATTTAAAAAATATATATTGTCACTGGATCATTGCTGTGGGAGACAAATGAAACACTTAAAATTAATTATCCTTTTAATGACTTATTAAATCACTGGACACGAATTAAATCGGAGCACCGTTCTTTAATTCACACCAATAATCACTCGTCTGTGGAGCACTTTATACTTGTCGTAGATTATTCGCATATCTGTGGTCATATTTATTTTCGAACACCCGTTAAGTTCTAGTATTTCGCTTTTATCTCTGACTTTCGCTGAACTTCAAGACAAGCTGACCGCGCTCGCTTCTACGGATTTTATAAAAGTTCGCATTCTAGAAATTTCTCGTGTATTGAATTTGGTCATTGTGCGAATGGTCGTGTAGAATCCTAGATTGTTCGTAAGATCTCGATTGTGTGTAATTCCTACTATTTTAGACTCCCCCGACAAATAATCGATATATATATATATATATATATATAAAGAAACCCGTGTATCCTTATCCGCCAAGTTTTCTTCACAACCAGATACTACCACCCCCTGGTGGTTATGGTGTTAGATAGCCCTTGGTGTCCCATTGAAAATGTGCGAGTTTGGTGGGGGTGGCTGAGCGTGGGTGGGAGTGGGTGGCGAAAATGTGCATTCTAGCACATTGTTTTGTTATGGGAAGGCCGCAAATGCTTCAGATTTTTTCATAATAGGCGCGCCGACTGTGTCGGTTTCTCTAGAAGGTTCCGGAGAAACCTGCTCTAGAAAGTTCTGGAAGGAGAAGGTTCTAGAAAATTCCCGAAAGGTCTATAAGGTTCTTAACCGAGTGGCGGAATGTGTCGGTGTGTCTAGAAGGTTTCTGTACATTCGACAAATTTCTTGAAAGTTCTGGAAGGAGAAGGTTCGCGAAAGTTCTATTACGATCCAAGCAGTGTACTAAATATCTACGCGTGCGAAGCCGCGGGCACAGCTAGTATTATTTAAATTCACAGACCTCTTGAAAAACAGAGTAGCGTAATTTCTCATTAGACGCCGGAGAAAATTTCATTGTTCTCAGATTTCAGCCTGACCACTTCGCGCATTGTATTATTCAACAATACGATGGCTGTAAAGATAGACTTAATGTTTTATTACGTTCGTTGCGTAATTTATGCGCATGCTAATTAATATTGTTTATGGAAGACGCTCATCGTATTAGCGCTGGGATCAGCGAAAGTAACCACATTTGGCGTGCAACAACACTCCGAACAATGAGCGCCTTTCCTCATTTCACTTTCTTGTGGTTGACGGCGATCTTCGCGAATTAATGACCGGCAAAACTCTCGTAAAACAGCTGTTCACAAATTGTATAACGACTGCACGGTCGTAATGATTATGGTTTAAGCGAAGAGCATTTTGCGTCCAGTAGCGTTTATAATACGTTAACTACTTGGGGCTCCTGAATATTGCGTGTCTTGGGCCCTTAATATTCAACATGTTTTTTTACACGACTTTATTAGCTTCATTTGACAGTTTGTCTGGACGGAATCTTACAATCGATATTTCACCCGCTTCTCAACGTCCAATTGAAAAAATACGTGAATCAATCAATAGATGGTTTCTCATTAAATCTGATTTACTCAACCCTCGGTGTCTTGTGATGTGTTTCGCTTCTGTGATTGGACCACTTGGCCTGTTGAAGCGTAAATTATAAAAAACAAAAGCGATCACTTAAGCCAGCCATGTGATAGGTCTTAAGCCCCATGGACACCCTACTTTCATATCTACATTCCCATATAAAAAAGTAGCTTCGTCTCTATGAGACATCTATAATATATTGAAACGAGATTGTAGTAGATTACGTACGTGATCCCTCGTAATGTGTCGATGAAAACAATAAGAACGAACTCTCTAGCACCTTCTATCACACTCTCGTATTATCTATATCATTCGGGGAACGTTACAAAGTCTGGTAACGACGAGAACATTACAGTAAACATTTGAATAATCTAGGAGGTTCGAAAAACCAGCGTTTTATATATACAAGCGGGACGACAGCTGCGCGAGTGGTGTTCGTTTTGAAATTACGATCGGTGTGAAGTAAATGCGGGACGATGGCCGGTGTGGCCAGTCGTGGAATTACGAAGCGGTGGATATTAAGCGAAATAAACAAGCAAGTTCTTACCGATAGTGAGCGATTAAATAAATGCGAATAATACATGCGAGAATTGGATGCAATGTTCTAGCATGTGTTCAAAAAAGTGTTCCTAGCGATAATAAAGTATTCATGGACGAGAGATACATAATGAAATAGTGTGATTTCAAGAATAGTGTATTAATATAATTTGTGTTAAGTGACTTTATCCATTTAATAATTAATTAATAAATGGCTAATCAATTTCCAGTGTTTTCCTTTACGAACTGTATAATATCTAGAAAATGATATTTTTATTTTCATATTTATTAAATTTAAGGATATTTTCTGAGGTATAGGTGCCTGAAATAAAAACCAAAGCATGTCCATTGAAGTTGATGAGTCTACCATAAAATTTGTATGTTTTGAATTGTCATTTTTATACGTATGTATACTATCGAGTCTGCAAGAATTCAATTTTCGTTTTACTAAATTTCCTTCATATTTTCGGATAGTGTTAAAAAAATTGAATTTTCCTTTATGACCGCTGCTTTTGAAACGAAAATTTAACTTTAAATTTATGGTAGACTCATTTTCTCTCTTCTCTCATAGGTGTTTTTTTAATTATTATTTCCGACGTGCAACCGCCGGAACACAAGACATCAATATTAAACCTTAGTTAAAAATCATTGATGCAATCAGATAAAAATTTCAAGTACCGGTTATTTTTTAACCGATCAAAATAACGGTTTCGACCATCTCTTTATGACCTGCATAAATCATGCCCTCAAATGAACCCATTCGAAATAAATGTGTTTTAAGCTTAGTGAATAATAAAATTAAATAATATTATTAGTATAAATAAAAACACTTTTCTTTGTATAAAACCACGAATACAAAGAAAAGTGTTTTTATTTATTTTAATATGTCAGACCACAAAGTTATTGCTTTCTACCAAAGTATAATATTATTAGTAATATAAAACATTGTAACGGGATTCTAAAATCGAGAAGAAATGCATATAATCGAAGGCTTTGCGAATAGTCTGGATGTTTTTAGAAAGATTTGGAAGCCGGAATACGCGAATATATACGAGAAGGTTCAAGAAATCGAGTTTCGCTTTGTTCGCTTATCATAATTAATAAGCGAACATTGAAGTTATGCGGTAGACAATGACGTGAATAAAGTGTACCAGAGACGAGTGGAATATTCTAGCGACTGCGTTTCATTTCGTTTCCCACCGCGGCGAACACACAGCAATTTTATAAAATTCCCACGATATAAATGTGTATTAAGCCATACGAATTTTGTTCAATTACACTCTAGGACCCCGAGGAAAATATGTGATTGAAATAATTCGAAAAGAAAAATGACATTTAAATTCTTGGAACAGACGCCTCTCGTTGGAGTTGAAATTAGTTAAGGACAGTGAGTTTCATTCACACAGAGAAATGATTTGATGCCACCGCATCATCAGAGCTGGCTGCGTGCTGATGCTTTATGAAAGTTCCTTGGAGTACTTTCCACCAGAAGACAAGCAGATCTAATTTCCAAAGAATGCGGGAGGATCTGTCAGCGTCGGATCGTGGCCAAGGCGAACCGAGTTCTTGCGCGTGGACTTGAACTCCACAGATCGCAAATGAAAACAAACAGGCGTACTTTAGATATGTAAATGAATACGAGTGTGACAGAAACAAACGCGGAATTTTAGTTTTTCGTAAGAATGAAAGAATTATATGAAATTTCTAAGATATAGAATAGAAATAGAAGCAAAGGCAGCAATATTCAAAAGATGTTTTGAATGCAATCAACGAGGATCACTAATTTAAAAATTCTGAATTGTAGATACAATAGTATCTATCCCTTCCAAAATCATGTTTCCTATAAATTTATAGGCTGCGTTTCCTATAAAATTTCGAATTCAGTAGGTACATTATAAATAAGTACAACAAGTCTCACAGAGATGAAGCTATTTATGTGGAAAACGTATATTAAATTATTTATAGGGTCTATAAAAGGAGTTAAAAATTGAAAACAATAATTTTCAGGCGTATTCAGGCGTATACCTACAAGTGAAATAATTCTGAAGAATATCACAAAGATATACATTAAAAATAATATTTTTTAATATTCCAATTTGAAAAATATAGAGGAAACATTACCAGAGGAAAAAATCTATGTATGTCATGTGAAGGACTATAGATCTTTCTAGCATAGTCTTTTCGAATGTATAAAGGAAAATGGTTTGGAACACATATCATACTTAAAAATTTGGTATTGTGTGGATGTTCTTGCGTTGGAGTATAGAGATCACTAAAGACATTAAAATATTATATACACGTTTTCCATATAAATAGCTTCATATATGTGAGACTTCTGTAATTTATCTTAATTAATAAACATCCCTCTGCGGACAGAATCCAGTAATTGTGTTCTCAGAACATACAAAAGTATTGTTAGAATAGAACATATGAAAATATTGTTAAAAAAACAAATCAATCATTCCGTCTGAAAACATGTTTCAATTGTTTATTTAAGCAGGTCGAAGAGGCAACATTTATATTTTTTTAAATTTTGTGAATTTCTAGGCACCGTGTAAATTTGATTTAGTGTTATTTCAATGAAAAATATAATTCTTCTAATATGTTGAGGTAAAAGAAACTCAAATTTCCCCACATATACACAATTTCATTAACACATAGGTATAGTAAAAACACATTAGAGCAGAATATTTCACCGAAACTTCCATTTACAGGCAGAATTACGAGAAGCCGCGTATTAGGGCATACATTGCGACCTAATTAAAATTTACGTTGACTTGAACTGTGTTTCATTCCTTTTATAGGATGTTGTGTATTAAAAAGTGGTTCTATTCATGTGGAAGATCCAGTTCAGAAAATGGTCACTTAGATAGATAAAGACAGCAAAGGTGGTGAGCTCGTCAAAGTTCATTTGAATTTTAAGACATTCATGCACGGAATAGCAGAACTAGTCTACAATACATTACAGGTAGTTTCCTGTCTAAATTATGACTTAAAATGTCTAATACCCTAATAATAATATTGTTACGAGTCGTGACTGTGATAGACAAATTAAAACACTGGAAATTGATAAGCGATTTATTAATTAGTGATTAATTATTTTTTAAATTGACAAAGTCACTTAACACGAATTCTAGTTTGCTAATTATACTACTTCGCACACTAATTCTCAATTTATCACTCGTCTATGAACACTTTATTATCGCAGGGCAACACTTTATTTATTTTATTTTATTTTCATTTATTGGTTTTCTTACAGCCATATAATTAATCAATCTTGAAAAAAAACAATAATTGATGTACAGAGTTTTGGGCCAATTACAAGAAAACACATATATACAATCGATAAAAAAATAAGAAAAAACATGTCCAATAGTGAGTTTGTGTGAGTGTGTGTATTTGTGTGTTTATTTATTTATTTATTTATTTTAAAACAATCTTAAAAATTTTCCACTGAATTTAAAAATTTACTTTAACATACATTAATAGCGAATGGAGAGGGTGGAGGGGAATGTGGGACGGGAGTAGAAGGGAAGATATAATGTACAAATTAGTTTGGGTGCGGTAGTGTAGATATTGTTTGTTTTATGTTTCTTATTGTTGCGTTGAAAATGTCAATGTGGTGATAGTTTGTGTTAAATGAATTTGTGGATCTGTACATAAAGGAGTTTTGTTTTGAGTTGGTCTTACAAAAGGGGAGATGAAAAGTAGTAAAAAAAATATCGCTTGCTAGAATATTTCATTTGAATATCGCCAGTTATGTACTTCCTTTGATTATTTCCCTTATGCGTCGCTCCAATTACATTACTCCAAAACAAACTCAATATGCGCCCCTGCCGGTCCCGTGTATATACGCAATACATTGGTTTTTCGAACCTCCTAGATTCTACTATTGTTTACTATAATGTTCCCGTCGTTTCCAGACTTTTTTACACGTTTCCTGAATGTTGTAGATAATTCCAGTGTGTGGTTGTGTGTCCTAGAGAGTTCGATCTTGTTATTGTCATCGACATACTCATATACCGAGAGATTATGTACGTAATCTCTTTTAGCATTTCGTTACAATATCAATAGTAATGGAGATGAACGACTTCTAAGTAATTTAAATTAGAATTGCAAGGTTTTACTCATTTTATTTGACTTGAATTAAAACGAAAGAATTTATAATTCTTGTATGTATTCACATTATATGTTTTTTACATGCTTTTTTTGTTTAACTCTCTTTGTCTGTTTATTGTTTGTTGTGGTGGAATCTTGTAATTGATTTTTCACCAACTCTGGTGGAGAAGTTTGTGAAAAAAGCTTTCAATTTTTACGCAAAGTGGATGACTATACATTATTAAATCATTTTCGATATGATTTGGTCACGCACTCAAATTAAATTAACAATCACGTCACTCACAAGCAAAAGCCGCAGAATCAGGTGAAGTATATGCGGTTTGAAAAATTGTTTTTTAACTTTAAAACAATCTGTTTAATATTTGGATACTGCAGGGATGATGTTAAAAAATCGATTACGAATGTATGCAAAGAAAGCGTATAAAATAATGATTTTTTTGATTAACTTGTTTAAATATAGTCCGACGTTTAGCAAAATAGCTGTAACCGGTTAAGAATGACAGTCCTTTCACACGCCGGTTCCTAAGGAATAAGTATTTAGTTATTTACAGCCAACACCCCTAAAATAGTAATGAATTTTATTAAAATAATATTTGAACATTTCTTTATATTTCTCCTGCTGGCAGTTAAATGTACTATTCTAAACCCTGGCGATTAGGCGGAACATGAAATGCTTCGCATCTTTGCTAAGTCTCATATGTACTGTATTTTTGACGGGTAATGCAGGCAGATATTAGGACTTGAACATTTTTGACTCATAACTGAGGCAGTAAGGTATTGTGGACGAACTCTGTTACATTTCAAATGCCTGTGTTTAAAAATATCGATGAATGGTAAACCATCGTGCGAGAGAAACATGAAAACAATCAGAAATCATTGATACGCTTTTGGTTAGGTTAGGTTAGTGTTTGTGGTATTTAATTAATATGGAAGAAGATCTAGTTCAGAAAAAGTGTGACTTACTCGACGTTTTAGAACTGGTTTAAGAACCACTTGCTAAGTAACGAGTCTATAACTCACGAGTGTGCGTAACCCTTTCTATTTTATGTAAATTTTAAAGTTGACTATTACGTTACATTGAATTCAAATAAGGTACGTAACCTTATTTTGAATAAAGTATTTCTATATTTAAAAAAAATATATTGTGAATATAAAAACTGGTCTACAAAGGAGTAAAAAAATTGAAATAATTTCAGGCGTACTCTGTTGTATATGTTAGTTCGGATGAATGTCTACAAATATAAAGAAAATAATATTTATCCATACTCCAGTCAAAAGTCTCTTTACCAACGGCGACATCTATACACTATTTAATGGGAATGATGCATTTCAACAATAGATGGCGATAGTCTAATTTGTATTGAATAAAAGGAAGTACGTAAATAAGTATCTTCTTTCTTTTCATCTTTTCTTTCCCCTAACTTTCCTAATTTGATAAATGTGGTGGTCGATTAATGGTGTTTTAATTTATTAAACTTTATTTGACCATAAAAAAAGTATAAGAATTTATAGCATGTCGATCATAGAGTATTTTAAGAAATATAAAGAAAAATGTTTAATTTCGTCAGTTTTATACATTTTTTTACATCGTTTTTCTTCTTATTAACCTTCGGAAACCGGTAAATCGAAAATAGAATTGAAGGCCGGGGTACAAACGGATCCCCAGTAAAATATGCGTTTTAATAAAGTAAAACTGTTTGAAAATCTTCTGTATTATTCAAATTACATTTCTTATAAAGTGCGAGCAAGATTCTAACAGGTGTACCCATAAGTAATCAATTATTTTTGGTGTGGAATGTTTGCTTCAATCAAGCTCAGTAAAGTGAACGTGTAAAGACGTGTTTTATACGCAATATTATAATCCGTGGTCTTGTGACTTGTGACAATTAAATTTTAATTTTTTTATTACTCTGTTGTAAAATGGCGGACAATCAACTAACTTTGAAAATTTATATCATTGCATGCTGTTTCATTTTCGAACGGGTGTTAATGCAACGGTTGCAACAAATAAAATTGTGATGTGTATGGAGACGTATTGAAAGTAAACAAGTGCCAACGTTGGTTTAGAAAATTTTCCGATGGTGATATTGACTTGTCTGATAGCGATCAAAGTGGGCGCCCGGTAAGGTTTGATAATGACGTTTTAAAAACACCTAGAAGCATATTTTCCTTAAAAAACTACCAACAAGATGGCAAAAGGCCCTCGATAACGATGGAGATTAAATCAATTAAAAATAAAATAAAATGTAGTTAAATTATTTTTTTCTTGCCACAGGCGGTACATACATTTTTCAAGCTGTCAAAGTGGCGATATGTGTCGGATAGATCATGCTACTTCAATACGAGATCGAGACATGAACAAAGGTCATATCAGATAAACCTTGCAAGAGTAAAGATAATTAAGTAAACTTTATGTGTATGAAAAAACATATTATGCTTACATACAAATTTTAAACGAATCACACTTTGCCCGGGAACATTAAAAACGTTTTTTTTGCCGCGGCCTGTGGATTAATCTATTTTTTCTTAATTATTGTAAATAATGTTCAGTTCATTACTTTTATATAAGAACAAAGGTTCTATCTAAGTTATCGCTCTAAAAAATTGCAATCTATCCTATACATTCTGATATAAATGAATAATAAAAACCCAGATTTTCGTAAAAAAACGCTGAAATATGCATTTGCAGTGAATGTACCGCCTTAAATAATTGATTACTTATGGGTACACCTAATATATACTAAATTTGTCGCTCTTTTATAAGAAACCGTTATATTTTGACGTCACATTGTGCAAGCAGAATAAAATAACCGCATCATATAGAATATTACCGATTGTTTTTGAAAAAACATAAATTTTTCTACTTTCGACTGTCTCGCTACACATTATTTATCATTATGTTTTCTTAAGGTGTTGTATTCTTTGGGATATTTATGAGGATTACAAAGAATACCAGCTATATAAAATAAATAATTATTAAATATTTTTAAAAATAAGATTTTTGGGGTTAAGTTTTACCCCGTCCCGGAACGGGAGTGTTAAGGGAGGCAACTTTTCCGCGCTATTGCGGTTTGAAAAGTGAAAAATCATTTTTTCGACCCGCCCTATTCTACACGTTCGCTGGATGAATGAATTCTGCGTATCAGATAATCAGTACCGACGGGAGATCTCGAGCCTTGCTGGGTTAATATGATAGCTGCCGTGGGAGAGTGTCCTCCCGTTGGATGCTGCTTTTGTTCGAAGATCCATATCTGCCGGTCTCGGCTTCGTGGCCGCAAGTCGCCTTTTCTTTGTTTTAATTTCCGTGTTGTCCCCCCTTTTATTTATTATCCCCAAATTGGGGGCGGTGAATGAATTATTATTTCATTTTCTCTCAGCTGCAACCGACATCCACTGCCGCCGCCGTGGGAGTTGTCCTTTGAAATCCTTACTTTTATTGTTTTATTATATTGTTATTTCTATTATATTGCTATTTATATGTACCTTTGATGTTAATAAAGATAATTTCCTCGCGACAGGGGCTGTGAATGGTTGTGTTTGCATGCTCCTGCATTGTAGTTGAAAAAAATGTCAAACTGGTGACGATTGAGTAGGACCAATATGGAAGCTTTTGCTCTCAGAACGGTCCCGGGCAACACAACTTGGCGTGCGGCAGGATTGGAACTAAAACCCGCCCCGCCCGCACCCGGAGGCAACCCCTCGCCCTGTACTTCGGTACAATTTTGTATTTGCTCGGGAGCTGTGACATCTTGATTACCAATATACACTGAATTATTATGTCCAAAACAACCAAAACAGTCCGGGGTGGTGCAAGAACAATTGCCAATGAAGTATTAAAGTTTTGCGAAGCTGAAAAAGCAAATAATGGACCGATATCACCGTCTGATAGTTTGACAGATAGAGCGGCCGCCGCGGAGCGCGCTGTTACCCGACCAAATTTATATTGACACTGGTCACCGGAAATTCGGTACATTATGTATTGTGTAATAAATTTACAACCTAGCAACTTCTGTTTCGCGACAGTGGCGACCTCCCTCGCACGCTTAGTTATCGTGGTGGCACTCTAGCGGTGGGTACCGTTCGCAGTACCAATGGGTTGTTAACAAAAAGCCCGATTTCAGAGATTAATAATTTCACTTTGTTTTAAATGACTCCGCGGCGCGCAGGCCGGCTATCTCCAATTATCTATCCAGAAGGCAATCAGTCGTAACAATGTGTAGTCGCGCGCGAGCAGGCAGTAAGCTCGAAACCGGATTCGTATTATAATGATCGGGGCGCTTATCGGCGGCTCCCGGCGTGACCTCGCCACTCTCACTTTCATCTCCGTCTTTTCTCTTCTCGGCTCCGAGAGCCGCCGCTGTTGTGTAAGCTCCAAGCGGGCGGTCGGGAATGTTATGCTAATTATTGTTATGGCCGTCACCATAACGCGCTCGCATCACTCATCCCGAGAGCGGACTCTAGAGGGGGGTACAGACCCGCCAGTATAAATCGACGTGCGAGGGAGGGCGTCCCTGTCGCGTAACAGAAGTTGCCAGGGTGTAAGTTTATCACACAATACAACGAATGGTACCCACCGCTTACCCAGTACCGTTCTAAGAGCGAAAGCTTCCATATCGGTCCTACTCAATCGTCTCCAGGTTGACATTTTTTTCAACTAACAAGCAGGACCGTGCTGCTCCGCACCGGTCGTATAAACCGTTACGAAGTGGCGCGGCCGCTCGAACAAAACCATTCACTGTCCCCGCCTCAAGATATGTATTTATAAAAAAAAAAACAAAATACGTAATTATAATACAAGGAAAATAACAAAAAAAGTAAAAGGAACCCAAAATAACAAAATAATAGAAGTGTAAATAACAAAATCAAAGAAATACAATAAAGTAAGTACATATAGTGATAAAAAATAAATAAATAATAATACTTAAAATTAATTCTATACAATAAAAGACGAAATCCCACGGCGGCGGCAGTGGAAGGCTTCAAGTCGAAGACAGGAAAAAAAATATTATTACACAAAAATATTACACAATACATAATGTACAGAATGTCCGGTGACCGGTGTCGGAGCCTTTAATAAAAATTTGGTCGGGCAATACTAAAGAAACGAACCAGTAATGGAGGCCGCTCTATCTGTCAACCTCTCAAACGGTAATATCGGTCTATTGATCGATCTTTGTATCCCAGACAATATCACTGGAAGACGGCTCACACTGCGGTCAGCTAAATCGGAGGCGCTCTGCAGGCTGGTAGTCCAAGGAGACCTGGAGCCACCAAGTTTGCGGAACGTGCTTTCAGCTTTGCGGGCCCAGCTATGTGGTATCAGCTGCCTCTAGTGCTGCGCTCTATGGAGAAACAGGAATACTTCAAGAGCCTAAAACCTAATTTTTTCGAAATTTCGCACCTGTAAAGCGCCCTTGAAGCGTCTCTTACGCAAAAATGGCGCTATATAAATTAACATAAACATAATATAACGTTATTTGCTTTTTCAGCTTCACTTTTTCAGCAAAACTTTAATTCGACCCGAAACAAGTGAAGATAATTTTTGATGTGTAACATCTTTCCTCTCGCTTTCCTGCAAGCTGTGGCAGTGATTTCGTGAAAAGGGATGGAAATGCGTAGCGGGAAATACGACGCGCGCAATTTCATTTAACCAATGAGCGCGCGCGGAGCACGCGAGATGAACAAAAACTCATCGTTTATAAACAAATCAATGTCCAGCAAGCACCATCACATCGAAGACGCACACTACCAGTCAATGCTTCTGATTTTGTATGTATGTTGCGAGGCTGGTGTCAAGTGTGTGTATGTAACTGACATATTTTGGTTTATATCTTCGAAACTATCCAATAAATACTTAATTTTTTTTACATTAATGTAAACAATAACTACCCTTAGTTTACATTATCAAATTTTATGTGATTATTTTTAAATATGTATGCAAAGTTTTCATACAATATATATGGCGGCACACTACCGCCATCTATGAAAATAAATAAAAACATATAATTGACCAAACACATTTCTAAACAAAATGTGTATGTAGATGTACGGTATATACCTACATGCACATACATTTTCCTTACTTGTATTTACTAATTAAAAAAATACAGGTATTTAAACAAATGCTCAATTGATATTTTTATTTGTGAGATTTACAATTAAAAATTAAAGTATTGACAGTATTGACAAGTGCTGCTCAATTTACATGTTTAATTGTGAGATGTCAAATGTTTACACATCATATGCGACTACTGTAAGTCTCACTCGTTTTTTTATTTTATTTATTTATTAACGCCCTTCGGGGCTTTTACAAAAAAATAAGGTTGATACGCGCTCCTGGAGGTGAACTAAAATCCCGTACCTGTGGCTGCTTATCGGAAGTCATTAAGCCCGGATAGAGTTGTCAGGCTTCCCAAAGGTGCACATTATTATTTAGGAAATTATCTGCTTCTTAATTAATTTGTTTTTGTTAATATTATATGTATCAATTTGAAACGGATAGATTGACACGGCATTAAAATGAATTAAAGTCAAGTTTTAAAAGTATACGATATTACAATATCAATTGCAAAAAATATTTAGGTATTTATACTACGGTACTTTAATAAATAGCTTTAAGAATTTGATTCGTATAACGAACTATGTATCACCACGACACGTATCTGCTTTTGATTTACTTTTCCCTGTTAACTAAGAAATTATGAAAATTTTAGGTTGAAGTAATTATTATTAGATACTTTGACCCTTAGGCAACGAGAATTTCCCGCATTTCTTCCTCGGCCTCTTGAATGTTTTGAAGATTAAAGCAAAGATATCAAATGGTGACGGCTTGGTCAAAATTTGTAATATCCCGCGTCATGTTTCTTATGTGTCCGGCGCCATGTTTTTTCATCCGTTCTGGCCGGCCGCGAAATAAGTCCCGTAAACGAGCCTAAAGATGTTTCACATCAAAAATAATGACTTTGATATTGCTTATGTCCGTAATTGTTGATTGAAAGTGTAAAGAATATTTTCTTTTAAAAATTTTCTTTTTGCTTCTAGCTAAGAGATACTCTGCATAACTCGGCTGTGTTAAAAATGGCGATATTAAATTGTTTTGATATGCAGCTTGCGGATTTTGGCAATAGACGAAGTGTGTCATTAGAATTCTTAAATTATTTTAATATATTCGAACCGATGAGTCTATTCCGTGTCCACATCGCTTACAAAATACGAGTTACACGTCAAAAACTTTTCCGCTCAAACAATATTACATTTTCTGAGACATATACAATGCGAATGATTTGCTGTCATGCTTTAGTTGCTATAGCAGGGAAAGTGAGCAATATCAACCATAGAATCGATATCAAAGTGAAATCGTCGAACATAAGACACATTAATTTACGTCTCAAATGATAATATAATCCGCGGTCCGCTCAATCCAACCTCGGTTTGTCACACAGAATGGACGCCGTCAAGCGAATCATTTTGCAAATAATTCATAGATGTCCGAAACGGAAGAAGAGCGAATCTGCTTCAAAAGGCCGCGGCAGTGCGAATCGCAATTGGCGCGCTTTTTTGTGACGCGTTTTTTACAACTGTCATGGCGGCAAAAACGATAGCACAGAGTGGGCACCGACAACTGTCATTACTGCAAAAACTATAAAGAAGGTACCAATCTACGTCAATCTAGCCATTTTGATACCTAACATTACTTCTGATTTTGTAATGATTTCTAGAATTTTAAATATTTTTCACGGTAAATAAATATTTTTTGAACTCGATTTACGACCTAAAATTGTATGCCAGAGAGATGTCAAAGCTGAAAACAATTTAGAAAAGCAGATCCATTATCTTAAGAGGATCGTCTGGCAATGCTAGCGACATTGAGTAGCGATTAACACTTTTTCTTATGGTTTCTCTTGCATTTTGTATCATATTTTTTGTACGGAATGGTATCAAATCAAAAAATATTCATTAAATTCATTTGTGATTAGTTATTTAATGATTTACTTGCCACAAATCTTAAAAACCAGAAGAATTTGTACCAAGAAAGTGTAACATGCTCAAAGAGATGCTGAAAATCAGCACATGGAATGTTATGAGTTTAACCGGGACAGGCCCACCCTAATATAAATGCTCATCAAATTTGGATTCTAAAGGAGAGAGTGAATGCAAGAATCCAGGCGGCCGAGATGAGTTTTCTAAAGGGGGTAGCGGGAGTCACACTAGTGGACGTAGTGAGAAGTCCTACACATAGAAAAACCACAAATGAGATGGCTTGGACATGTGCTCAGAATGCCAGAGGAGCGAATACCAAAAATAGTCCTCTTCGCAACCTCTTCGTGGGTCGCCCCAGATTAAGATGGGAGAAACAACATTTTTTTTTGTATGAAAACAGAATGGGTCTGGAATGGTTGACCCAAACGGAAGCAGCGCAAGACAGGGGAATATGGAAGCACCTTGTCGACTCTTTGGGCCTCCGACCCTACTAGGACAAGGGGATGAAGATGATGAAGATATTTTAAATATAATTTAAATATATGTTTTAAATATAATAATTTCATTGTCTGTCGGTCCCTAACGTCCACAACTTGCTGGAGTTACAAATTTAGATTATAGAGTGCGACACGCAATCAGCGTGCTGCTACATGCAAGGGTCGTTACTAATTATTACTAGCCTACACCCGCGGAAAATCATGGGGAATAATAATAATTCTATGATTTTGAAACTGAAAATTCATGAATAGAAAACCATTTTCTTTTTTTTTACTTTATTCGCTTAAGACTAAAACTAAATATGATAATAACATAAAAGTTGTCAAGACCGTGCAATTTTGATACATTTTGATACATGTAGATTTGAAGAAAAATGCTCCGCCTTGTGGGATCTATAATCGAGGGTAGAAAGCCGAAAGGGCGGTAGTGATTATTTCAAACTTTACAGAACAGCAAAAGAAAGTTCTGTCAATCTGCTTTTGTCAATGTTTATTTTATTATTAAACGATTATCGTATATGTTTTGGATTTACGAATATAGAAATTCTTTAATTATTAAAGAAACTTTGATCAAATCACATTGACAGTACTTTCTTTTGCTCTCCTGTAAAGTTCGAAATAATCACTAACGCCCTTTTGGCTTTCTACCCTCGACATGTAAATGTATGGATGTGTGACTTGTTTTTTTTTCAATAATATTATGAAGCAAACGATTATCTTTAATAAATAACAATTATATTTAAATCGGTCAGTTGTTTTCTTACAATTTATGTTAAAAATATTTTTTTGAGTAGTTTTTTTAACCCTTTTTACATTATTTTATAAGTTTTCATTTCAATAAATTAAGAGAATGGATATTATTATTAAAAAAAAATTAAAAACTTATTCAATATTCCCGATTTTAGTTATTTCAGGCTTACTTTCAGACATCAAAATTACATTTAAATTTACTTTTTCTGGACATAATTTATTGCACATAAAAAAATCATTTTACTTCAAAATATGGTTAATATTTTACTTAATTACAAATTATTTTCAATTTTTCAAAACACGGAGTTAGGTGCGCTGTTGTGTAAACTAATCAAGTGAAAAATTCTCGCATGATTTTTTAAGCGCGAATAAGCAAACAGCGTATTTTATCAAAAAATCGTACTTATTATAAGACCGAGGCCTGTGGTTAAGGGGATAGGATCATCCGTTTTCAATGAGTGTCAACCAAACATGGTAAATGCATTAACAAAAGGATAAACATAATGTAGAGAAGAAGTAAATGAAGAAGTGAATGAGAAGAGTAGCGAAAGGAAAAACTACATTTCAAAATGAGGAATACAACAAACACACGTTCGCCAGTTTGAAGACTACAAAGTGTACACTACGTGTACGAATCTGCTTGCAAAGTTTCAGCTCGATTTGATCACGGGAAAAGGGTTAATAATCGATTCAATGTTTTTTTGTCAGACTAGTAAGCAAGCAGACGCTACGAGTTAAAAGAAAGGGAGTAAAAAGCAAAAAGTTTTGGCCCATTCAGACACGACAAGGTACGTCGAGACACGTCAAACGGCTTTTAATCTCATTCACTTTTAAAGCCGTTTGTTGCTTGACAGCAACGTCTTTATTTAGAAAAATCGTGCGTGAAAATTTAAAGTTCTTTTCTCAATTTAGTTACACGATTGCAGTGTTCTGCGATTTCATTTCGCGATCTAAAATAGTTGCCGAATTTGAAACGGTGTTCATCCAGTGAAATGACAAGGTCATTTATATTTATCAAAGCGATTTTTTTTTAGAAGTTACGGTTAAGAGAGTCGAAATTGAAAGAAAGCTTATTCAATTACCAATTTAGGCGCGTACTCGGATCATTACTCTCTTAACGAGGCGGTCAAGGACATTTATATATTAGTTTTAATAATACACGTCCTGAATTGGACTTTAATAATCATATCAAACACAAAGTGTTCAAATTACATAGCTGTGTAACAAAGTATATAAGAAAAAAAAGTAACCCACAAAAATCAAGTTTTTATTATACTCCCTTTTTCACTTACTAGTGGAAACTGATTTGGCGCTTAACCTACGCGTTGGGCTTCGGTCGAGCGACGCTACGAAAGGGAGTATTAAAATTTTTCCAAAAATCCAAAATTATACATTAATCAGGTTCCGTTTCTACCAGACTAATATTTTCATACAACTTAGTAAGTTGTATGAAAAAACCATTAAAAATTTGAAATATCCAAAAATTTATTAATTTTTTTTAACAAAAATTTGATAGATCTTCTTGATCGTCGCTACGAGTCTGCTTGCAAAGTTTCAGCTCGATTGGATCACGAGAAAAGGGTTAAAAATCGATCCAAAGTTTTTTCGTCAAGCAAGCAGACGCTACGAGTTAATATAAAGGGAGTAAATATAAAAAAATAAAGAATATCAACAATATAAATGCAATCTACATTAATATTGTAAAGAGGTAAAGTTTATAAGTTTGAAGGAGCTCATCTCCGAAACTATTAATCCGATTCAAAAAATTCTTTAACCAATATTTAGAATGGACCTTCGGGACGGACAAAGGTTATATATTATCTTAGTAAAATAAAAGTGCTTTTCTATTTTGCAACATAAGTCAGCGAAAAAAGTCGAGCGAATGTGTTTCTTACGAACGCTGCCTTAACGGTAAGAGATTAAGAGATGTATGAATGATTTCTAAAAAAAGTTGTAGAGCTTAAAAGGGCATGTAAAAAAGTCCGCATTGACATATATCTATATATTTGGTCCTTACATATGAAATTGGCGTTTTGCCGTACTGGCAATTTGATCTCAAACATCTTCTCTTTGGATAGGATTTCCAAATCCAAATTTATATAGCTATTATTTGTGTTTTGAAAATTATTATTCATTTGTTTTTTCCTCAATTGTTTTTTTCTTTGCGTCACTCAGTTTACAAAATGAAAAACTTGAAATATCGCGTTATTTACGAGTACGAGTTCCACCGTGGCACCAGTGCTGCAGAAACGGCTCGAAGGATTAATGATGTGTATGGCGACGGTGCCGCAAAAGAAAACACAGTGCGTTTTTGGTTCCAACGTTTTCGTTCTGGAAATTTCGACCTGCAGAACAAGCCCCGTGGACGGCCGGAGACCAAAGTTGATAATGAAGAATTGAAGGCTATTGTGGAAGCGGATCCATCGCAAACCACATCCGAGTTAGCTGCAGGCTGCGGTGTTAGTGATAAAACTGTTTTAATCCACTTGAAGCAAATTGGTAAGGTGAAAAAGCTTGAAAGGTGGGTACCTCACGAATTGAGTGAAGCAAATCAACAAACGCGCGTTGACTGCTGCGTTGCATTACTCAACCGGCACAATAATGAAGGGATTTTAAATCGAATCATTACCTGTGATGAAAAGTGGATCCTGTACGATAATCGGAAGCGCTCATCGCAATGGCTGAACCCTGCCGAACCAGCCAAACCATGCCCAAGCGAAAATTGACTCCAAAAAAGTTACTTGTGAGCGTTTGGTGGACTAGTGCTGGTGTCGTTCACTACAGCTTTCTTAAATCTGGCCAGACGATTACGGCAGATGTCTATTGTCAGCAACTGCAAACCATGATGGAAAAGCTAGCTGCTAAACAACCGAGGCTGGTTAATCGCTCTAGGCCACTGCTGCTTCATGATAACGCTAGACCACACACTGCACAACAGACGGCTACCAAATTAGAGGAGCTTCAATTGGAATGTCTAAGACATCCACCGTACTCTCCGGACCTTGCCCCAACAGATTACCATTTTTTTCGAAATTTGGATAACTTCTTGCAAAGGAAAAAATTCAACTCCGATGGGGCAGTCCAAACTGCCTTCAAAAATTTTATTGATTCCCGTCCGAATGGTTTTTTTAGTAAAGGGATCGGTGAACTACCTATGAGATGGCAAAAGTGCATAGATAGCAATGGTACATACTTTGATTAAATAAATATATTATAATAAAAAAAAATCGGCTTTATGTTCCTCCCATACTAAACGCCAATTTCATATGTAAGGACCTAATATTAAGGTTGATTCACAAATTCATAAAATATTACTAAAAGGTATATTTAAAATTAATTTTAATTCTGTTGGGGATAATGAAAGTATGCAATTTTAAATTCTTATCAAAATAAATTTGCTTATCTTTTAATTATGTTAGTAAAAATTGGAAATATTATGTTAGTAGAAATTGATTTTTACTCAACAACAAAATTGAAATATTATGTTAGTAAAAATTGATTTTTACACAACAACAATTTATTGATTGTTGAGTTTCATATTTGACTTGATAACTATTATTTCATTTTGATGTAATTTTGTTATACTTTATGTCATTCGTTTATTTTTCTTTATATATCACATTCTTACGAGTTGTTTTTGATAATAGCTTATCTCCTTTTTTTATTATTACATCTTTATATACATTTTTTTTAATGATACATTGTACCGTGTATTAAATAAATAAATAAACATTGATCGGACGATCATTTTTTTGCGTGTCTTTATTGACGATTTTTTTGACGTATTTCATCGTGTTTTTGCAAAAACAAAGTAAGATACGCGTCTGACATTTGCCTATTTGTCGCATAAAATTATTTATATATTTTATCCAGTATGCGTTCCTAAAACATTAATGTAATGACACCAATGGCCGCGCAGTGGTCACTATCAGCCGCGAACCAGCCACCATAGCCGACCATGCTATCAAGCAGCAAGCAAATAGCAATAAATAGCCATCCTAGCAGCAAGCAATCGGCTAAGTAATATAAGCACACAAAATAAAAAATGAAACAATATTAGCGAGATAAATATAGTAAATAATAGATTAAGTATGTAGGCAAACTATATAATAGAAGATAAGTAGATTTGTCTTTTGTATGCGTAAAGTGAACGAGCTTTAAATCAATATAATAGATATATATCTATATATATATATATATTATATATATAGATATATATATATATATATAAAGAAACCTGTGTTTCCCTACCCGACAAGTTTTCTCCACAACCACCCACCGGTGGTTATGGTGGTGAATAGCCCTTGGTGTCACATCGAAAATATGTGAGTTTGGTGGGGGTGGCTGTGCGTGGGTGGGAGTGGGTGACGAAAACGTGCTTTCTAGCACATTGTTTTGTTATGGGAAGGCCGCAAATGCTTCAGATTGTTTCAAAATAGGTGCGCCGGCTGTGTCGGTGAGTCTAGAAGGTTCCGGAAAAACCTGTTCTGGAAAATTCTGGAAGAAGAAGGTTCTAAAAAATTCCCGAAAGTTCTATAAGGTTCGAAACTGAGTGGCGGAATGTGTCGGTGTGTCTACAAGGTTCCTAAATATTCGATACATTTCTCGAAAGTTCTGGAAGGAGAATGTTCTAGAAGGTTCGCGAAAGTGCTAGGACGATCCAAACAGTATATTAAAAATCTACGCGTGCGAAGCCGCGCAGGCACAGCTAGTATATCATTACAGCAGTAGCAACGCGGTGCAATGTAATGATAGGATTGCAATTTAATAAATTTCAATTTATAGCAAACTTTGTTTACACAGGATGTCTCGTAGCTAGTAGCAAAAACTTTTGGCGAGTCTTCTTCATTGAATTTTGAATAGAATATTTATTTTACACTTTGAGTAAAATGTCAACAATTACGGAGATAAGATCAGATCAGAATTCGCATTATTTTATTTTTTGTCTTATCTTTTGTAAAACATCATATAAGAATTTTATCAAGTGTTAAAAATTCATTCGCACAAATCAAATAAAATGATAGGAACCTTGCAATAATTTGAAATTTTTTTTTCTAAGATTTTTTAAATTTTATTTGATTTGTATTTTAGCTTTTTTTTAAAAATATTTGTTATAAGTTATTATAGTGATATTCCAAGATTTTACAGAAAAAAGTCAGAAGCATTTAAAAAAAATGCAATCCTTGATGTCGCCTACCTCTTACCTAATTGTCGATATTTCATCAAAAGTGTAAATAATGTTTTCTATTCAAAATTAAATGGAGAAGAATTCCACAGTTTTGCTACTAGCTACGAGATACCCTGTGACTAGATGAGATGTCTCCGAAACCGTTTGGTTAAATAAATAAACTCAAACAATTATTTATAGAAACGAAGTTTCTTATGATTTTTATTTGAATGAATAATTACAATGTATTTGCAATAAATATTATTAAACATATTGTTAGGATCAATATCAGTTTTTAAAATTGAGCAGATTTCGATATTCTTTTTAAACAGGCTGTAAAACAAACTTGTATACTCACTTGTGATTCGATTCAGTGTAGCACATACATACTGTTGCTTTATGTACTATACCAGTGATGGTTAATATATGGCACGCGTGTCAAAGGTGACATGGCAGCCTTGAACAATTTGGCCAAGATCAGCATCATCTTGTGTGCTTTTTGCAGATGACTATAAAATTTATTCAAAATGTTCGAATGTACAACAGATTTAGTTAAGAACAATATGCATTTTAATATAAAAAAATTCCGCGTGGTGTCTTTTCTTGATTCAGATCGAGTTATTTTCAGCGAATTTATTACTTGGGGAATAGTCAAAAATCACACGGAGCCATGTCGGGAGAGTAGGGACCCCAAATAACGAAATAGATTAAAACAGTGGGAATTATAAACGGAGCCGCTTCTGCTCCATCGTCAGCAGCTTCAGCACAAATTTTGCGGACGGTTTCTTCAAATCTATATCCTTAAACGCTTACCCCCTTCTCGTTTCCAAGTTCTCGAACTGTGATGCGACGATCCTGCATGACCAAAGTACGTACAGGGTCAATCAAATTATTGTTTCGGCATGTTGAGGGTCTACCGGGACGCGTTCACTATCAATGGGCAGCCATCTTTGCACCATTCTTTTATCAGTGATATACGGCCCGATTCTGAAAATAACAATGTCTGGATCTTTAAGATCTTTATCCCAACACTTAATAGACGATAATAATAATTAAAAATGTCCAGAGCGGATTTTGCTATTCTACGGCTCAAATACACTATATGATATAAGAAAGATTGTTTCTTTCAAACGTATTAATTTCTTCATCCACAGCGTCCAGATGAAATATCATGGCTAAACTTGTCATAACCGTGTTCGGCGTTACTGCGTATTCAAATCTTCCCATCCTGACATTTGACAGATATGTCTGGATCTTTAAGATCTTTATCCCAACACTTAATAGACGATAATAAACGAGACATAGCTTTACGCCGGTGTTTGTTTCTGTAAGTTTCTACATGAGATAGATATAGAGGGAGGGAGAAAGATGTAAATTGTTATCTGTCAAATGTCAAGATGGGAAAATTTGAATACGCGGTAACGCGGTCAAGTTTAGCCATGATATTTCATCTGGACGCTGTAGATGAAGAAATTAATACGTTTGTAAGAAACAATCTTTGTTATATCATCTTTTAATGCAGTGTATTTGAGCCGTTGAATTACAAAATCCGCTCCGGACATTTTTAATTTTTATTATCGTCTATTAAGTGTTGGGATAAAGATCTTAAAGATCCAGACATTGTTATTTTCAGAATACGGGTGAATGTCATAGAATTGTCCCAGAAAGCCGGTTGGATCTTGCGAATGGTTTCACTTGGGCATCGCCAAGCTTTTGGCAAATCTTAATGCAATAGCGCTGCTCAAGTTGTTCCGTTATTTCACAAAAACTTACAATCTGATGAGCACTACCTACAGTCCTTCATTCAGAGGCTGACTGCCAGCGATTGGCGCTTCTTGTGGGCTGAAAAAATTCTCGCATGGTGATGAATGTCCCCTGCACATCTCCACCGAACGAGACCTTTCGTGATGCATTTTTTCGGGCGGTAAAAATAAAGGCTCAATGTTATTTGAACTGTCTATTTGTAAAGTTATTTTTGACTCACTACGCTGACCTGTTTTGATGCTGATTGTAAAAAAAACTAATATATTTCAATTGTTTTTTTTGCAGAATGTGGAATACCCAACAGGCGTCACTACAGAACTCCACGGGACGTATTTGCTGAAAGCGAAAGCGTGCGCATCATAAAAGGAAGGGAATCCAGAAGAGGGGCCTGGCCTTGGCAAGTGAGTAGCATTTTCCCTTTCTATTATACACTAGCGGCGTTGCCCGGTGAACAGATTTAGTTTAAGGGGTTACGTGTAGTCAGGATTTTAAAAAAATCGTTTATTTTTAATTGTATTTTCTTAAAGCAAATGTTTCAAAAATATTGTGTGAAAATATCAAATCGATCCGGTTATTAGTTTTAACGATATCCAACGATAACTGTAGGGCCCTCTGCTGCCGCCCGTACTGACACGCGGACGCTACTAGAGCCGGCCGGGCTGACAAACGGGGTGACTGCTACGGAACGCGGTTCTTACCTGATTAATTCTAAGAATAATGTACGAAATTTCTTTTATACTTCTACTTTTAGACAAGAGACCCTTTAGGCTAACTGAGATTTGATTTAGTGTTAGTATTTCAGTGGCAGCGAAACCCAGCAGTCGATAGGTAGTTATGCGTGTATTATAATCATTTTCAAAAATTTATATTGAGACGTCATGAAGATATATTAATGATTGCCAATGCATAGGATTAAATTATGGACCTAATGCACACCGGTATGCTGAAAAACTCGATATAGAGCGCATAAAGATTGCTGACCAACGTGCAAATCAGGTCACTCGAGAAGGCAAAATGAGACGTAGATAAAAAAAAATCGAGATCTTGGAGGCTTACACATCGGCAGAAGATGTATTATATGTACCAGAAATAGACGAGTCTACGTAAGTAATTTTTTAAATTGTATTTGTATTAATTATTTATGCATAAAACTTTAAACGCGTTTTTCTCAAAATAACCTTTTCTAGAACGGTGTCCACGATATTTTAAAAACTACTCGACAGATGTAAATGAAATTTAAACATAATTTTTTAGGCATTAAAAACTTGTGCTTAATCGAAGGAATTTTTTTTTTGACTTAAACTTTTTTTTTTATAAATAATAAATGAGTCATTTTTTCCCTCAAAATTCATAATTAAACTTTCAATGACCGCCATTTTGCTAAATTTGAAAAAAAAGCTTCGATTAAGCACAAGATTAACTATTGAACTACTAATTTCTTTTTGTTTCATTAAATTTAGATATACCACTAAGAAGCACTGATGGACACCGCGAGGCACTATTTGCAAAACATGGGTTAAGAATCGAGATTCTATCGTGGTCCAGTATTAATAATTTTAAGTGAAATTTTCGGTATAGTTACTTAAAATATAGTGAAAAACGTTGGTATCATGTATTGAATCAAAACATAAAACAATAGTTCAAAAAATTTTTTGAAAATGTCTATTTTTTGTGCCTCTGACTACACGTAACCCCTTAAAAAGAGTTACTGGGAATAGGTGCCATTGTTTTGCAATATGTCTAAATAATAATATTTTCATTAAATCCAGGCAGAAGGTGGATGGAATGTTCTGGAGAGTGGTGGGGAATGACTTTATATATTTTCATCAGAATTGTAAAATGCAAAAAAGAAATTTTGTTGTTCAATTCTGTGCGATTGTTCAGTTGTCTTTTATTTTTGGGACACAAATTAGTAATAGATAACATAATAATAAAGATTCTATTATATTTAAATAAATTTTTTAAATAAAAATTATCTATCATTCATCTACATGTTTCTATAACATTCTCTCGAGGGCCAAGGCATTAAAAAAATTAAGATTACTAATTACAAATAAAGAAAAAACAGTTATTGCAGAAAAAGAAAATGATGCGATTTGTATGTCAAAAAAAAAGAAGAAAAAAAAACATTTAGAGTACTAAGGTAGCGTGACAGTCCTTTTCAAAGCATAAAAAATCATTGAATATTAATATCTCTCTGACGGTAGTCTATGTAGCTGCAACGAACCCACCGGGTCCTAAAACACAAGTATGCAATATTTGAGTCAGATCGGTCAAACGGTGTAGATTTGTACAGGGAACAGACAGACAGACATTGAGTTTTATAGATATAGGTATAAAAGTGTAAGTAAATAATTATATATAGAACAAATGCTTTAGTTGAACATTAACATCATTTTAAAATGTGATGAATATTCAAAACAATTTCCATGAATAACAGATTGTTTTAAATTTAACCTTATTTATACTACATACTGTTAAATTCTTTGCCTAAAATTTTCCATTATTTTCTCTTTACTATGTTTATTTTTAATTTTTTTGTTTATTATTAGTTTATTTTACTGTTGTCTCACATAATTGCGTTATCAGTTATTTTTTTCTTCTTATATATAGATACATAGTATGTATAAGAAGAAAATACTTACTCTGTTTATATACTACTTAATATATTTAAAACATAATGATATTCCTCTCCTACTCGCGAGTTATATTACTTACGAAGAAGAGAAATACCATTGCAAAAACGGGCACTATTTTTATTTTGAATTTTTTTTATTTATCTATTAAATAAACAAAAAATAAAAAAATGAAATAACCTTAAGTAACTCACTAGATTTTTTTTTCTCCAAATACAGCTTCGATTGAACTGATTGACGTTTGTAACATGAGAAGAATTGATGCATATTTTCGCAAAAATATGGTAAAATTCTTAAAATATACTCTCGGGCAATGATCAGCTGTTGGAAAATTTTCCGAACCTGGAATAATATTTAACAATTTTCTTTTTTCATAGTATCAATTGTCAGAAAAATCAATTTTAATAATAATAATAGGTCTTTATTTCAGCTTGTTGAGAATAGATTCTCACCTCGCCATATAGATATATATATACATATAAGTAAAAATAGAAAACCAACAACAGACATACAAGTAGAATAAGAAATAAAAACATGTCGAAATTAAAAATAATAAGTAGAAAATAATAATAAAAATAGATAAATACATAAAAAATAATGGAGAACAGTCACTGTTGCATAATTAGTGTCCATCTTTTATGCATTGGGGAGTCAAGCCACATAGCAGCTGCTTGAATAATGCTAGACCCCCACATCCTCTTTCTTGCACTAGCTATCTTCAGTCGTTGGAGAGCAGCAAAGCCATGGACCCTGTGTTCTGCGAACATATTTGATGCACTGCAACGCCAAGATAGACCGAGCATTATCCTGAAGGCATTATTATATTGCACTCTCACAGAGTTATAGGACAGCAGAGTGTGTCTGCACCACAGCTCACTTGTGCAATAAGTAAAAGGTATCTTTTCACTTCGTTACTGCATCTAGAAAACTTCCTGGCTAGCATATTGGAGCTTACACTAATAACTCTTCTCTGTCTTTCGATATCCTTAATGTCACATAAGTTGTCGCATATAATGTGACCAAGATATTTAACGTTGCTACTGGACTTTTAAATTGTCAGACATGTACATAGGTGTGAAGGTTGTGTCGAACTTTGTGAAATGTATTAATTCAAAGGCGTTTATTTTCAGATCTCACTGCAATTATTGCATCCGAAGTACGGATTCATCGGACACTGGTGCGGAGGGGTTCTCATTCACCCCCTTTGGTTATTGACTGCAGCCCATTGCATCAACAAGTGAGTTACTGCATTATAGATGTAATGTCACCTGTGCAGGGCAAATTCGCTGTGGACCCGGTCGGTAACATAACAAGACTTCTTAATGGTTACTGTAATGTATGCAGTGTAATGAATGAGAGAGACAGACAATATAGGAGAGTGAATGGGTATAAATAGAGATGCGCCATATTGACGCACACTCTTACAATTCTACCACGTCAGTAACAACTTGTTTGCTATCTGAATGCCATATTAATATTGTCGCGTGAACTCCATCGTTACAAGTCAATAAATTATATTAACAAAGGAACATCGAATTATTCCGGATTCCCGAATTCCTACAATGTTCTCTTCCTAAAGTTAAAGGAAGAGAACATTACAGTTACAGAATTAATTCGTACAAGTAATCCCGACTAAGCGGCAAGGTGGTTGGCGAACGATTGCGCGACCCGCCCGTGGCATGCCGCCCAGCTATCACGCCGGAAGGCAGTACTTGGGTACATCAGAATAAACAAGCAGGAGACAAGCATTTCTCAATAAGAAAATGACCTTTTTTTACTTGGAAAAACCTCCACCGGGGAATATTGCATCTTAGTTACGGCGGAGGAGCTCCACGGGAACGGATATAGTGCGGCTATTTTTTTTTATATATACTTATTAAGTGCCAATAAAAACAAATAAAATTAATAAAAGACCATCTTGCGAAAAATCACCGAAATCTACCTAAATTTTAGGCTCGCAGGGTGGTGTAACCTTTGAAAGAATTAATCTTATAAGCGTCCATAAATCAAGTGGTTCCATTATTAACTCTTTTGAACCCCTCCCTCTCTCCATATAGATCTAACGCGGCTTTTGATTTAACCCGCCCTCCCCCTCAAGCGAAACGTCGTTTTTTTCCTATTAATTCCAAGATACATTTTGTTCTATTTTCTCTTACTTAAATATTTTAAAATTATTGATTATGTGCAAACCGATCTGCGCCGACTTATAGATCGCATATTCTGTATCGTTTTAATTGTAAATAAAATAAATGAATGAATTACGTAGCTCGACTCTGACCCTCCCGTAGCCCAGCTTTCTACCCCCATCTCCCTTGACCAGGTCAGGTGGGTTATAGACGCTCCCGATACCAAAAATGTGAAGCTATCAAGTTGAGCATTATGATTAACCTCCATTAGTTAGCATTAATAATGATGCTCAATATTTAATTGGTTGTGGTTCATGAAGTGTTCAATGTTCTGCTGTATTCTTGTGTGTGTCTTCCACCAGCGAGTTGTTCAACCTCCCCGTGCCAGCGCTGTGGACCGCCGTGCTGGGCGAGTGGGACAGGTCGGAGCAGACCGGCTCCTACGTCAGCGTGGAGAGGATCGTCATCCACTCTCGCTTCCACCACTATCAGCACGACATCGGTTAGTACAGCAATCTATCATTACCAGTGGAGGGACGGTTCGTTCTGACGCAACACGATTTAGTGCATACTTAACCCAATACTGTGTTGCAAAAGTGTCAAATCGACAAGATCACTTAGGTAGGTAGGTCAAGCAGCGTTGTGTTGTTATGAAAAATACTGCTGACTCGGGTCAAACGATTTGGTCAATATATTAAAGCCAAGTATTCACTAGGGGACAAATCGAGCAACATTCCGCGCGGCATGTCGCATCAACAACTACCCTCATGTTTCGAGGACAATGACGCGGTCATTTGACCGGGACTCACATATCACTTGTCGCGGAAATGTCGCCTGATTAGGTTATGATGATTAGTGCTGCGCATCTATTAATTCTAACGAGTTTATCGAAACGTGAGAGGAGAAAAAGGTGGTGGGTGCGAAATTATTTACTGCAAAGAGAAAGAAGGATGGACATTCTATGCGATCTTCGAATGTCTGACGGATCTTTTGTCAATTTCACTCGAATGACAACAACTGATTTTTAAAATTTATTACAAATAATCGGGCCTTCCATAGCCAAGCAAGACACAATATTACGGAATGCTGTTGTTCCTCAATTAGAGCTCGATCAGTTGGATAACAATCTCGTTTCCCCACACTAATGTCATGTTGAGTGATATACATTTACAGTGCATGCGCATTCACTTGTAAACATACCACGTGGTACTGACGCGCGGCGCGATGTCCCCGTGAGCTCGCTCGGGTACCGTGCGTATGGCAACTTTGCTGCGGCACGTACAAATGCCGCACTATGTTGTGTGCGACGTCGCGGAACAGTGTGCGACGTTGCAACGTCACGTAGACTCTATGCCGCGCGTGATGTTAAGGAACGATTTGTCCCCTAGTGAATACATGGCTTCATTTGCTCACAACATTGCATCAATCGGCAATCAAACAGAGGGGCATATATAGCAGCTGGAACGTCCAGAAGGACAAGACACGGTACATCATCACTCATCACACTCCAAGTCTTTACCGCCGGCCTCGCTACGCTCTCGTCCCGGTAGGATCACAGTTGCCGCTAACGCGCGTTACCGTTTTACATTGTTTTTTTTTTGCTCTTGGAAAATAACACGAGCACGCAAGAGGCAACGCGTTTTTTATTTTACGACCTCACCACGCCTTCCTTAAAGTGGTGACCCCGATGTGATCCCACAATTTAATGGATAATTTTAATTTAAATTTAAGGTTAAATTGACGTTTGTCATAATATAATTCTTTAATGTGGTTAGAAAATTAAAAAGCTGTGCCACTGTGAAGAAACGATAGCGAATAAGCAAGCTGAGAGTGATTTGTTCGCTTTAGCTGGTAATTTCAGAATAGATGATACTATTATATTTATACCAACAATTTTTATTTATTTATAATTTACTTTAAAATATAGAGGTATCATTACCAGCTGTGAAATCACGAGAAGAACTAAAGATGACGCTAGCATAGTCCCTCCAAATATATGAAAGGTTTTCAGATTTAGAACATATAATACAACTTTTGATTATGTGTGAATGTTCCTACGATGGAATTGGTTAAAGTTGCATTGTGTAAAATGATCACTTAAGTCAGCTCATACAGGTCGTAAGCCTTGGGCCATCTTTAAAAAGAATTCTACGCATGTTACTCATGTAAATAGCTTCATATCTATAAGACCTCTATAATTTATATTAATTAACAATTATCTAAATTTAAGGTGTGGCTTTATGTGCAACAATATTATTAATATAATAGAAATTTTCGGGAGCATTAATAATATAATTTATAAAATTATTAGTGATTGGCATGATTATCAAAAATCAAACCGGAAAACTTTCTCGGCTGTAAATAATAATGTGTTTAAATAAATTATATAGATTGGCAGTTGTTATATAAATAATATTAACGATACTATTGAAATAGTTATCTGAGATTACGATCGCACAATTTCAATTTCAATTTCAACTTTTCCGTTGTGTCTATTAAAACAGCAAATAAATGAAACATGTTTGATTTCTCTAAAACAGTATTAAACGTTAATTAAAAGAAAAATATATTTAATGGAACAGTTAAACAAACAGGTTTCCTAGCTGCATTAAAATATTTATTGAAATATTGTCTTGACTTGATTTGCTGAGAACAAGTAGTGATTAAAATTTAACATTCTACGAGAATAATGATTTGCTAAAATTTCTAATATTCAAATAAGTAAGTTTTCACCGGCTTATAGCTAAATATAAGAAGTTGAAGATAATTTATTTTTTTAAATTTAAAATCTGTATAGTTAATTTTATATTGATTATAAATCTTTTGCTATGAATATTTTCTTTGCAAGACATAATTCAGTGTTTCAATTGTAGAGATTTTATTTTATTTTTATTTTATATGTATGCAATATGTCTCATTTAAGTCGACTGTCTTCAAATAAGAAACTACTGTCTTCCGGTTTAATTTTTGGGAATTTTCTTCTGTGTTTCTACGACCTTTCTGGCCGAAGTTTCGGGTCCCATTGCAGGGTCCATCATCAAGCCTGATGTATTGTACAATACTTCAGCCCTGACCCTGCAATAGGATCCGTAAAATCATAATACACCAGAAAACTCAAATGAAAACTGTGAAAACCTAAGAACATTTTTAGGAAACTCCTAGTTAGACAGTCAATAAGATAAACAAATTATATTATTATTATTATTCCTAATTTGAAATATTAAATACAATTAAAGTGGTCTTATTTTCAGCCCTCATGAAGATGTCCAAGCCCGCCGATATCAGCTACGGCAGCAAGATCAAAATCATTTGCCTACCAGATTCCAACAGACCAGATCCACAAACCACGATGAAGACGTCACAGTATTATGCCAAACCCACCTCGAAACCAAAGAGACAAACTAAACCAAACGTTTCAGAATTTGTTTCCAAATATCTCGAAAAGTTGAGCAATTTAACCCGATCCGTGTTGGGGAACATGCTGGGAAGTAAGAAGAAGAACATGAGGTACAACATTAGAGTGGCCGTCAATGACACCGACGGTAGCGCAAATACCGGCTACAGAATAGTGAAGAGAGATAGCAAAGACGACAGAAGAGACGATAAAGAGGACGAAACGATATCACACGCAGAAAGAAGAGACGAGAGGGCCGATAGACCGATAGGAAGAACGAACGCGAAAAAATTACACTTCGCCAGCGATTCGCTGTACGACGGCGACTCGATCGAAGAAGGTAGCAACAACGACAACCATCTCGGGGACTCTAAAGAGTGCTACGTCACAGGTTGGGGAAGATCGCAGACCAACGGGTCCCTGACCGACACGCTTCTGGAAGCTTCAGTGCCGCCATTGCCGATCGAAGCGTGTCTCGGGAAGTATCCAGAAAACCTTCCGCTGAGGGCTGGTCACCTGTGCGCCGGGAACACTGACGGGAGCAGCGGGACCTGCGTGGTGAGATATTAATCCAATTGGTTGCATTTTACGGGGGCTGAGTCATTTTATTTTTAAAATAGGTAATATAATAACCTTTTCATCATCAAACATTAATAACCACGCAGGACTATACTCCTACCTTGATTATGAGTCGAAAATGTTCGAGCTATTATGGCCTAGTATAAATTGTTAAGGAGATATGCGACATCAAAGTTTGCATTTTTTTTCAATATTCCTGACTGATTTTTTGTAAAACGTTGGACTATCATTACAGTAACCTATATCGAATACGAATAACCTTTAAATTCTAATTGGAAAACATTCCAATTGGATTTTTTCCAGGGTTTTAATCATTTTATTTAACTTGTATTGAAACGAATAAATTTTTCGTAATTGAAATTAGTTACTGTAATGATAGTCCAACGTTTTACAAAAAATAAATTTAAAATATTGAAAAAAAAATGCAAACTTTGATGTTGCATATCTCCATAACTATTGATATTAGGTCACGATAGCGGGCGCCGTGCGGGTCTATTTTCTAGCGGTTGGGTTGCGGGCACCGCAGCGGTTGACTAACCGCACGGGTGTGTCTGAACGATCAAATACAAACCTAGGTAAATGAGACCCGCACGGATCTCACGCGATTCTGAAACGGCACGGTTCCCGCTGTGTCTGAACAAGCGCTTAAAAGTTTTCATATTTTTTCGTCCCTAAAGACCTGGCAGACTCAGATACAACTTCATCCCACTGTACATCACAGAAGTTTGTGATCCCTTTCTTTTCTCTTTCTTTTAACTCGATCCCTTTCTTTTCTCTTTCTTTTAACTCGAAGCGTCTGGGTTTTGTTGTCTGCCGGAAAAACTTTGGATCGATTTTTAACCATTTTCCCGTGAACCAATCGAGTTGAAACTTTGCACGCAGACTCGTGGCGACGATAAAAATGATCTAACAAATTTTCGTTTAAAAAGAATTAATGATTATTGTATCATTTTGGATTTTTCGAAATTTTAAGGTTTTTTCAAATTGGAATCAATAAAAAGAGTAATGACCCCGACGCGTGCAGTAGGCACGAAACCTGATTCAATGAGAAAGGGAGTATAATAAAAACTTGGTTTTTATGGGTTAGTTTTTTCTTTCTGAATGGCAATCTTATTTCAACTTTTCTTCTTGTACAGTGGTCATGTTTATGTTGGTTTTATCTTATTTGTCTTAATAATTCACGTGTATTGTTGTGTCCACTAACAATTTTATATATAAATAAAAGTATATTAAATTTAATTATTTGTCTAAATGTCATTATTTGTAAGCTTTGTAACATCACTTTGATTCTCCGGTGACATACTAACCGTTTTTTTGAGATTTGTATCTGATTGCATAGATGATTGGCAACTAATTTTTCGCAATTGGACGGGCAACATCGGAACTAAACAGTTTTATCTTAGTTAACAATCAATGGTACAATCAGATACAAATTCCAAATAATTGTACCGAAAACAACCGGTTAAAATAACGGTTTAAAAAAAAGTTAGAAATATTGAAAAAGAATGCAAACCTTGATGTCGCTTATCTCTGTAACTGTAAGCATTTCACCCGAAGTGTAAACAATATTTACTATTTTAAATTGTGTGAAGAAAACTCCCCTGAAGTTTTTGCTACCAGCTATGAGTCACCTTGTATGTTGTCCTCAATTATCTAGTTGTGAATAATTATGCTGTGATCTATATCTATGGTTCTGTCGTTTGTCAAAAACAAAGTCTGATTTCCGCGCGATGTCGCCTCCGTTTATGTAAATTCGATGTTCTAGAAACTTCTGGTATATTTACGTGTGTTCTACTGAGTTCTGGTTATTTCCAATTTATCGCACAATATGCACTGTACTGAAACCCTCGATTATGTGCAGTTTCCATTGTTTCTACAATCTCGTAACAATATTATATTAAGTACATCTATATAGGTCGACCACAATCAAAAGCCCATTCCCTAGCTTTGTCCGGTAAGAAGAAAGCGGGGGAAAGTTGCCTGGCAAGCACGTATTACAAGCCTCAAAATGATGTTCCAAATAAATATATATTTTTTTAGTTTAAAAAATGTTACTTACTAGAAAAATTTCTTTTGTGTTCATTTTTTACGTCCTAACAACACATATTTTTTGCGCATATTCTTTTGAATGCGGTCTAGCTATATTTTTTTTTTTGTAACGTACAAGCGTTGAAATATTGCAACGTAAGTCAACAAACTATCCAAAAAAATTGAATTTATTTATGAAAGTTAATTTTTGAAAGGAACTTGTTGCACAAAGTGACAATGTGTTTAAAAATGGATTTGACAGACTGAACAAGTGAACACTTTTCTGAGATCAGACAGATAAAACGAACCTGGTTCATTTCAAGGAAAAGTAAACAATTATACTAGTTGCAGCTTCGCTTGTTTTATTCAGCCTCACGGAGTGGACGAAGGTGGAGCGCGCGTTCTCTGTCGAGGCAAACTATTCTAACGGTCGCTCGATCATCTTCTATTTTTTATGGGGCTATCTAAAATGACTTATTTCAAACGGTCATCCATCAACATTCCTCAAGCTTTCGCCAACATACCGGTCGATATGCAGGAAAATGTTTAACGAAATTTGCCTGATATCGCCTTTAAACATAACATTGAATGTTGTTCTTGATGCTGTCCAAAGAGTTAAATATTTATGTTCATTCATTTTTTAATTTTTTTAATAAGCAATTGGTTTGGCCCACGCTGTATCATACCTACGACTTAATTTCTAACTATAATTCAAAACGATTTTTAACCCTTAAGCGGAATCGTGGGTCCATTTGGAACCAATGGCGACAAAAAATCTGTTTAATTTTTAAACGTATAAAGCTAGACGCTTGCGCTTCCATGTAATCTTATTACGTCGCGAGGTGGGTCCAATTGGACCCACGATTCCAGTTACGTAACTATTTCTCTGATCTTTTATATTTTGCATTGTTTTGATAATGATATAAGCGAATTATTATTCGGCAAAATTGATTAAGAACCAGAATGTTTGAGCGATTTTCAACGATGTGATGATGAAAACATAAACGACAACGAAATTCCACAACCTGAAATTTCATCTAACTCAAGTGATTCGTTATCTGACAGTGATATATTAGGCGAAGACCAAAAAAGGATAATAAATAGTCACAAAAGTGTGAAAGATGTTCTAAATACATGTGCAAACATCACGCACAAAAAAACTGTTATGCCTCAATTGTCATACATAGATTTCAAATACTGATTGACGATTTTTTGATGTTTTTTGATAAAATGTAATTTTTTTTGTTATACAATAATTTCTTAGAAAATTAGCGTTTTTGTTAAGGGGAAGATACGGAAAACCCCGTGAAAGAGTTTTTTTTTTAAATTTTAATTATTTTTTTATAGTTTTATATTGAGATATTCAAAAGTTTCTACCAAATATAGCGCCTAAGTGTTAAATTTGAAAAACATGTTAATTTTAATTACTTGATTGATAAATATTGTTTTATATTCTTAATAAGACCTGTTTTATTCATATACTGAGCCGTTTAGGTTGTTACATGAAGTACTTTATGAAATATATCGCTTTTAATTTCTGGGTCCAAAATGACCCACGATTCCAGTTACGTTGATCAAAATAACGATTACGGTTAAGGGTTAAAAATAAGAAATATAAAATAGTATCTTTGTGTTTCAGGGCGATTCGGGAGGTCCTCTCCAGTGCTTCGGGAGCGACGGACGCTGGGTGCTCAAAGGAATCACGTCTTTCGGTTCAGGATGCGCCAAGCCGGGAGTTCCGGACGTCTACACCTTCGTTCCTCACTACGTTCCATGGATCATCAACACCATCAAGAATAATTGACTGCGTGCTCGTTCAGCTTCACGGCTGTAAAGATCGCATCATGCTTATCTGCATCAGAACTTTCAGGCTGGCCAGTTCCGACCCCTGCTGTGCTTGTCTTGTTAGCTCTACCTTAGGAGGAAGTACATTGGGCTCGTCTGAGAGGAAGGGTGAATTTCTTTTTAGATTCTCAAGCAGGCCCGCGCAGTTGCGAGTTATGCGTATACATGGGCACATTTTGTGTTGTGGCGCTCCGTTGCTATCCGCTAGTCAGACAAAATACATGATCACCAGCAAACAAAACGACACGGATGATGGTCGCCTGTATATATATAGAATTAGACTAAAAATAATAAATAAATTAACCTACATGGGACGCAGGTTTAATGAAAACTGAGACCCTTGTATGGAAATTAAATGACGTATAGAGCAAGCCAGAGATGCAGTCTTAACTTTAATAGAAAAAGACCTCAACTTAATTTGCAAATGATAATGATACGATGCTCTCTGTATCCTGTACATGGAATGGAATCATGGACACTCATTGAATCTTAAAGCATTCGAGATGTGGATCTAGTATAAGTTGGATCGCAGGGGCGTGCGGTGAGAACATTGAAATATGACTTTTTCCTAATCATATATTTAAAAAAAATCGAAACAAAACCAAAAATATTTCTGTAACAATAGTTAACATATTATTCACATTCAGATATTTCATATATTCTGTTAGATAAATATTTCATTTCGATTTTTTTTTCAAATATAAGTTTACGTAAAAGTCAATATTCTCACTGCACACGCCGGCTGGATTTATAGGGTTGTAAATGACAATATAATGAACCGGATACCAAAGGAAAAAGAGAACTTTAAAACAATTAAAGCCCGGAAATTACAATATTTTGGCCATCTCATTATTCTAGGCAACATTGCGAGCAGATGAGGTCCTGGAAGACGTAGGATGTCCTGGATGGAAAAGTAAAGGCACGAGTGTTCGGGAAATTCACGGTCCAGCTATTTCCGATAGCCGGACAAATACTAGAAGAAGAATAAAAAGAAAAAGAAGAAGATGTCGTTATCGGCTTCTTTAGTTGTTGAATTCTGATCGGCCGGGGACTGCTTCTTATAACCTGATGAGGCGCAATCGGTTTCTCGGGTTGGATGTGCACAGATGGTATTGCGTCTTGGATATATTTAAAGAGATGGTATTTTAACTGGTGACACACTAATCGTTATTTAAGATTCTGATTGCGTTGATGATTTGCATCTGACTTGTTGCAATTCGACGGGCAACCATTGGTACAAGACAAAAATAGTATCTTAGTTATCAATTATCGATATTATGAGATACCAATCCCAAAGAACTGTACCGAAAATAACATGAGAAAATAACGGTTTAATTATAATTAATATTTAAACTTTCTTTTATTAATTTAAATTTTTTAATAATAAAAATAATTTAATCTTTTTTAATATAAAATTAAAAGTTCTTGCCGAATATTGGTAATACAAAATTATACAATTATACAAACAGCACTATGCATAGGTACAACTATCATGTATTACATAAAACATCTCCCTGATCCCATCAATACCTGGCACCGAGACCATGAAAACCAGTGCACAAAAACATCCGAAATGTTGGCAGCTATCGAGAAGATAATTTGAAGAGCTTTAGACCAACGACTCCATGATGTCTACTTAATAGACGTCCTAATAGACGAGGTCTAGTTATCCTTCAAAACACCATTTAAAATATATTTGAATATAGTAATATTGGTGGCAGAAACATATATGTATTTCGTATCTGTTTGGGAGTCTAGAAGGCCGTTACAGTGAAGAATTTAAAAAGTTGTTGGTGGCTGCCATAGCCGTACTATAACAAACCAAAATATCCGCTAAACAGAACTTATAACACGAATTATTGTGAACATAGACGCACATCGTGGGAGTTGGTTAGCTGCGCTATAAGAAAGAAAGAGAAAAAAAAAGAAAAAAAGAAAGTGAAAAGAAGTTATAGAAAGAAAGAAATAAAAAAATAGTCTACTAACGTAGAAAATACAGAAATCTCCGTACTCTGTAAGTCGGTTTGAATTTCTCTACAAATTATTGAAATAAAATTCACCTATGAAAGGTTATATCCTCTTCTTTATTATGTGATGAAGCAACACAACAAACAGACATATTTCAGGTTGAATTTTTTTAAATTTTTATGGCAAAAAACGCAAGAGGCAAAAAGTAAACACTGCGATTAGCTACAACTTCATACGCATTCATTCTACAAAATTATGTTTTATTGTCCTGTCTTATACGTGGTTATGAAAATACTCTCTATCTCTTTCTGACTAATACATTAAGTACGTAATAGAAGACAGCAGAGACTAGATGTGTCAGTTTGGTTTTTTAGTGACTAGTCTATATTTATAGTACGTCTATGGTGGCTGCAGTTTTCAAGGCAAAACCCGCATGATCTAAAAACTCTTGCATCAAATTTTTTCTGTTATCTATGTTCCTCCTTTCCTCTTCCGCTGAATAGCCACACACTGCGCAATTACCCGAAATTGTGTGCGCCACTGAATGGACAGGAAGAAGAATTTCTTATCGCACGGGTTGGCAAAGATTGCGAGTCGCACTTTGTTTATGAGTCGCGCTTTGTTTAAAGTGTCATGTCTAACTATTACAATGTCGATGCTTGCTGTGCCTTGGGGTTTGGCAGTAGGTGAAAAACTCTTTAGTGCCACCACTATAACTTGGCGTGCGAGGGACGGCGTCCCTGTCGCCTAACAGGAGTTGCCAGGATGTAAATTTATTACACAACACATAATGTACAGAATGTCCGGTGACCGGTGTCGTAGTCTTTAACAGAAATTTGGTCGGGCAGCACTAAAGAAACCAAGCAATAATGGCGCCCGTTCTATCTGTCAAACTGTCAGACGGTAATATCGGTCCATTATTTGCTTTTTCAGCTTCGCAAAACTTTAATATTTCATTGGCGCATGTTCTTGCACCATCCCGGACTGTTTAGGATGTTTTGGACATAATAATTCAGTGTATATTGGTAATCAAGATGTCACAGCTCCCGAAATTGAAGCGAGGGGCTACCGCCGGGTGCGGGCGGGGCGGGTTTTAGTTCCAAAATCGCCGCACGCCAAGTTATTGTGGTCATGCTCTGGTATAGATTGAATACCAAACATTATGTCGGGGTGATTATAATCTCATAGACGTAATGCTTTATGTAAATATATTTATAACTGTAATGTTCCTATATTTTATGTAAAAATTATAATAATAAAATTATTATTAAGGCTTTCATTGATTTTCTGTGTAAATATCAAACCTCAAGTCCCCTTCTTAAAACTTCGTATATACTTGAGCAACTTGGTAGGTACTCGTAAACGTTTAACCCACATTTTAATATAGGTTTTATTTAACGTCCTGATAAAAGATAAATAACTTCTTAGTGAATTCAGTACCTATGCATACCAAGTACCTACCTATATAAAAAAAAAATTGGGCATTACATTTTTGCACTTTTGAAAATTGAAATTAAAAAAAAAATACTGGTCGCATGATAATAAATGTGTATTTCACTGAAAATGCACACTTGGGAAAATCATGTCTTAAAATAATGTCATCTAAATGTCCACCATCCCTTTCCCGCTGATATTCCTTAAATCTGGCACCTAGATAAGTAAGAACCTAAGAAAAATGAAATGATAATATCCTTTGATGATAAAGTCATATAAACTGTGGCTTTTGGAGAATGGAGAGGCCTTTGATATTTGATTTTAGGGTTCTAAATGCTTCAGAATCTGAAATTTTGTTTATTAACGCGCCCGTTTAAATGTGCTTAATGTGAACTAAACTGAATGTGAACAAAATGTTGTTGAAATTGGTGAACTGCTCGAACCTTGTTTCAACAGTCGACGAAAAATCACCCAAGAATCGTTGATAATGTAAAGCTGCTTTACGCAGAATGTGCTTTGTTCTTCAGTGAAGCGATCCATTGCGACTGAATTTCCAAAGATCAAAATCCGCGCGCGTACTTTACGCGCCACTCAAAAAATACAAATACTTGTGACCCACCCTATAAAATGATATGCAACATGGTATAAGCTCGTGTGAATAATAATAATCTTGCTTAATTAATAATTAATCAATCCTTAACCAGGCCAAACAGAAAGATTGACAAGAAAAATGTTACCAAAGTTTTGCGTTAAACTATTAAAAAAACAAAGTGCGTACAAATATATTTTGCATATTCTAGTTTAATAAGCTTGACACTAGACTTGTACAAATACAAACCTTAAGAAAACCAAACCAAAAAAACAAATTTTGTACTGGTATTTCATGTAAAATATATAAATAGAGATGTGCCATGTGCTTTTGAATTATTAATACAATCAATCTAGAATGTTTCTTGTATTTAAATACTTAATCTTGTATTCTACTTTGATAGTCTGATAATTCAGTTTCAGTTAGCGACTAGCCACATCACCCCATCATCACCCTGCGAGGGTAGAAGAATAAATATCTAAGTTATTGTCTATTTATTCTTGAACGTGACACCTGGTGGCCGCGCTGCGAAACAGTGTAATAGTAAGCAACGTATCGTATTTTAAATATTTATACATAGATGGCAGTAGTTAACATGAAAAATTAATATATTGTTTCGTGGCGTCGGCGTCGGCGTCATCGGGAGACAAATAAAATCCGTGGGGAGAGTATTGCATCCGATAAGTTGGGGAAGGATCTATCGGAAAGAAGGGTAATTTACCCATACAATTTAGAAACTAATAATAGTACTGATTTATATTTAAAAAGAGTTTATTTCTTCAATCTCTCGTTGTCGAAATATTCCCAGTTTTAATATGTTTATCAGTAACACAATAAATAAAAAAAAGTAGTTATGAAATATATATAAAGGACATGTTTATTTTAAATCGTTAAAAATGTACATTAATCAATAAAAACATTAACAATATTTAAGACTAGGTATACATACCAATTAAAATGGGAATGTTCATATTAGGTAATATCACAAAAACTATAATTTAATAATTTATTATCGCTTGCAGAATGTTATTCCAGTACTTTACAATAGTGATTCTTTAAGATTATTACTGTACCTAAATTGATTTGTTACTGTAATAATAGTTCAACTGTTTGCAAAAAAGCCAGAAATGTTAAAAAAATGCAAACTTTGTAATAATGCTATTCAAACAAATGTTGATTTAAGCTGTTGGCAAAAAGATCGACTTTATATTCGGGTATTTGCGAGAGCTGCCGAAGGTTGACGAATCTTTGTACCCCCGCGCTACACCTCCCCGGGTCAACACTTTGAGAGCTTCATATGCATTATAACCTCTTTAGTTTTGACACATGATGTTTCCACAAAAATTGTCTTTGGTTCGATTGGGGCATAGATAAATCGGCTTAGAGAAAAGCTATCGAGAATTCGAGAAAATAGGTATTTATGCCTATTTTATATTCATATTTACATAGGTTTATTGCAACAGTTGATTAAACTTATATTACAAATTCAGCAAAGGTAGACGTGCTACATATTTTCGATAAAAAATTAAATGAAATGATTTTTTTTGTGTATATTTTCATGTGTCCTAAATTGCATTGAAAAGATAGTCAAAAATAAAGCATTAGTATCATACTGATAAAATTAAACTTTTATTATATTTTTGAATTTTATTCTATCTAGGTAGTTAACATTTTTTTTTTCATTTTGATTAGACAACATAAATACTAAATACCATTGAGTTAGGAATATTATAATACTACATTATTTCTACACATTTAAACACTAAATGTAAATTTAAAATATTTATTAATCACTACTTATGAATGCAGATATCTATACATAATAAAACAAATAAACACATTCGGAACCACAGATGAACTGACAAAAATTGGTGCTCGTTGGCTTGCAAGTTAATGAGATGTATTTTTTTTTTTCATTTTTTGTGTAATAAAAAAAATATATTTACTACTCCCTTTATATTAACTCGTGGCGTCTGCTTGCTTGCCGGCTTGTCGTTGAAAAAACTTTGGATCGATTTTTAACCCTTTTCCCGTGATCCAATCGAGCTGAAACTTTGCAAGCAGACTCATGGCGACGATCAAGAAGATCTATCAAAATTTCGTTTAAAAAAATTAATAATGATAGTATAATTTCGGATTTTTAGAAATTTTAATGGTTTTTTCAAATTGGAATCATTACAAAAGTTTGATTACTAGCAACGGCGGCTCGATAACGTCGCGGAATATTTTCTAAATTTGAAGTACTCAGTCGGTTTACATAATAGGTACTTCACCACGAATGTCGAAAATCTAAATTAACTGACAAATGTTTTTAGAATTTAATCTTCAAAGCATGAAGTGTCTTATCAAAGCTCAAAACATCTGACATTTTAGAAATATATTAAACTACTGTAAGTTTAGTGTTTTAATTCGTCTTTAATTGTTGTTATATTTTACAAAGAAAAGAAGTATAATAAAAACTTGGTTTTTATGGGTAACTTTTTTTTAAATGTTATCTTCCATTGCCCGAAATATGCGACATAAAATGTTGTCAATAAAATTTAAATATTGCAATGTTTTGAAAAAATAAACTTATTATTACAACCGCTTTGCAATTAATCTGGGTCCGTTTTTTCAAATCAATGGAAAATTTCCTTTATTTATTTTCGCTTTAAAATAAAAAATTTCGATTTGCCGTGGAAGACTTTATTTGAAGAGTTACCTGTAGGTACCTGGAAGATTTACCTGTAAGATACAGCCGCAGATCCACTAGAAGAAGTACTGGTATTGAAGAAGCATCTTGGTGGAATGGTTTTTATTACAATGAAGTTATGGCAGTCATTCTTTACATCGGCAACTGTTTCCTAAAAATAACTACTTCTACCATTATTATATTTTCTATACAAAGGTGATTTTTTTTCTTAATCTAACAAGTATAAGAGCAAACATCTAATCTATGCTCTTATATTAATTATATTACGCAAAAATATACTCCAGTGATAAAGCGTGCCCCATTTAAAAATGCTGTTAATAGTCCATAGATTAATTTAATTATAAATACAATATAATGCAACGTTGTAGAAAGCTTAAAAGGTAAAATATACAAATGAATATGAAGTCGAATTCCTTATGCATATTATAAAGAATGGCATTTTTTTTACTGATTTAAAACCACACATGTGTGGTATAAAAGCTAAGGCAGCAACATCCAAAAAAAAAAATGCGTCATCGATGATTGCTAATTTATAACGTACTGGATTCGAAATTTCATAGGAAACGTGATTTTGGAAGGGATAGATATATGAAATCTAAAATTCTTTACATTTTATATTAGTAATCTTCGATATTGCATTTAAAACATTTTTTTTGGATATAAAAGCGAAGGCAGCAATATCCATAAAATTGAAAAAAACGTTTTGAATGCAGTCACCAAGAATTACTAATTTAAAATGTACTCAATTCTGAAATTAATGTATCTATTCCCTTCCAAAATTACGTTTCATATAAAATCTCGAATTCAGTGATAAATTAGTAATCATCGATGACGTATTAATTTTTTTTGGATATTGTCGCCTTTGCTTTTATAACCCACGTGTATACTGGCACCTAATTGTGAATCGTAAAAAAGTCGAATCACTTTTACAAACTATTTTATACTTATTTTTTAATGAAACCTTAAATGCAATTGGACTGATTGCAGTCTGTTAAAAAAATATTCTAAAAATGTAATGAATAAAAATGTAACAATAATAGTAAATAGAGATAAGGAAACCAAATAATAAGCACCACATCTTATAAACATAATCCTACATAGTTTAATTAACAATGAACTTTCAACACTTTTGCCTTAAAATGCGGTTGTTTCTCTGCTAGCATCTTAGACCAAGTACATTTACAAAGATCCGATATCATACTTTTAATATATTTAATATTATGGCACTTGGAGGCTTTCTTCGGGGATGCGATGAAATAGAGGGTTTTCTGGCAACTTCGGCCATTATAGCCAATCGTTGAAACCATGAATGATGAAAATATTTACGAGAGGGCAACGGCTTAACAAAAATAAACGACTAATGCGAAACGGAACAGCTGCCTGAATGTGTAATGTAAGATATATATTTTTTTAAACAGAGATGAGAACACGGGATACATGTCACATCAATATTCCTACTATTTTCAAACTAAGCTAAGTTAGCTTGTGCTATGAATATAGAGTGAGGTTCCAACCCGCGACCTTTGAATCACGCCCTAAAATATAACACCACTATAATAATCGTAAATAAAAAAAAAGCTCAAGATTCCAAATTTGAAAAAATATGGCTAATTATAAGCTACAAAACTGGGAGTTCACATATTGCACTGATGCAAAATTTACGCATGGTACCAAAATATTAAAATGGTGAAAAAAAATCACAAGATTACACCCAGTTACACGGCAGGAAATTACTATTTTGAGCATATAAAATATAAGAATAAACATTTAAATAATTCTAAAATACACCACGTAGGTTCGCATATTCGTATTAATAAAATTAAACCCGCGGTACGCTTTCCCGCTTGTGTCTAAATAAATACATATATATGCTATTGACAAGGATTCCGGATATTTTATTATTCGGGATGTTCACAATTTCACAATTCTGTGTGTTCATAATTTCACGGGCTTATATTTATATGGCGGACCACGTCTTGAATAAACCCGGTTGCGCTGGAATAAACATATTATTATTATTATATTTTATTTACGTAAAATTTGATACAAAAATATTTAAAAATTCGGAATATTAAAACAGACTCCTTTCATGCGCCGGTTAAGGCGACCACGGATGATAGGGAGTTTAATGCATAACATTATAGCGTGAATAATCATAGTGATCTAAAACAATGGTATTCATGTGTTTTCTGAAGATTCTTCCATTTCTATCATTATTCGTACCTTTATTGATACTTACTTTAAAAACAATTCCAAATAATTTTTTCCTTCAACTACCTATTTGAATATGACTAAAATGTATCCTTCATAATGTTAAAAATTAGATAAAATTGTTGAACTATTTTTGTTAAAATTGAGCATTACGACAATTGGTCAAAATACAGTCTACCTGGTTTTATGATATTTTTGTTTAAAATTAAAAAATAACAATATATATGATTTCAAATATTTAGTGTAAAAATAGCTCAATTTTCCCTCTCACATAATGTTAGTAATTTTAGAGATGCTATATATTGTCAGAATGCCCGTGGTCTGTAATTCTTCCTAGCACACGCTTACCTTAGAGCAGATGCTAGTGATGAGATACCTGTGATTGTTGTTCAATGGTAACTAAGATAGGTAACTGTGATTTGATTCGAGTTGGAATTCAGGTTGTCAGGAATTCAGGAATATCAGGTTGTCAGGTGGAAGTCAGGTTCATTATTAATTAAGCTGCTCGAGCTCAAGGGCTTGTATGATTATTAATTAATTAATTTTGGATGACTCAAAGCTTTAAAATCATACTCAGTAAATGTAGTTCAGTCATTGTATGCATTTGAGCAGTGTTATGTAAAAGTCGCACACTTTGTCTTCTGATTTTGTGATCTCTGGGGAAATTTTCCGTGATTCTACGACCTTTCTGACCCTTGAACTTTTCACGGCGTTTTTTTTTTATTGTTAATTTTAATAAAATGAATAGGTATGTTTATTTTATATTCTACAGTTATTTTTTTTCTTTTATGTCGACCTGTCGCCATGAACATTGTCTTTCTGGAGATTGCTTCATCAGGATGACGCTCTTCGTATATCGAAAGAGAATCATGGGAGAGAATTAGTTTCACCTCCCTAGTCGTATTTGACCTTTTTTGAAACTGCGGAAATAAGTTCAGGCATCCCTTTGGACTAGCTTTATTCGAATAGATGGTAATCGGTAAGGTAACTGAATCCGTTAATAGTTAATAATCATGATTATAATTGAACAATCAATCACACAATCACATTTAATCTCAATACTAGCAGGTCCTCATTTATAAGTCGCTTTAAACCCCGATTACATCGTTTATATGGATACAATTAGTGAAAAAAAATTAAAACAAAATCACTTATTTGCCAAATGCAAAGAATACAACACAAACAATGGTTCAGAGTCCCCGTAAAAGTTCAACACTTGATACGCACAAGCGTCACATTAAGGATTTCATTTCCTCTCCTAGGCTTTCTCGATTTCTCCTCTCGGTAGGCGTCTCCGTGATGGACAGCCTGGCGGGGTACATGGACAGATGAGAGTGCTTGCTCGACTCCTCGGCCGGCAGCCGGACGAAGGCGACAGAATTGTAAAGGAACATCATCACACCGAAGATGCTGAGGAACCAGCCCAAGACGATTTGTGCCATCGGCAGGTACTTAAAGCCCAACAGAATGAGGATCATCAGGTAGTTTGGTAAATTCTCTACACACTGAAATAAAAAGCAAATCAGTTAATATCTTTTGTAATTGTACGTATCGCACCTAGATGGCATGTGTGGAGTATAAAAGCAAAGGTAGCAATATCTAAAATAATGAATATATGGCGTCTCATCCCATAAATATTTGGGTGGTTTGGAGTTGCTTTCACCACCGTCATGCGGCGGAAAAGCTCCAAAGGCATAGAATATTTGACGATTTATTATCTCGATAAAACAAGTACAAAATATACAAGAGTATGATTACAAAGACAATGATAGAAACTCTAAGGGCCATAGCCTCCGGCCACCCGCCGGAGGTATGCAACACACTGACATGCCCACATAGGATAGAATATGTTGTACTTACAGAATCGATCCACATGATCGGTATAGCCAAGTTGGAGAAGGGCCGGGCCTTTTTATTGTATTTCGTATTGCCGAGAGCTAAATTCACTTGGATCTTAATCGTTCCTCTCAATGGCATGCCAATGTTCTGAAAAAATACGGAACAGTATTGATTATAGTACTTCATACAGATTTCATTTAATTACGTGTAATCAGCTTTCAGGTAGTTATATCTATCTAGAACAACAAAAAATTTTCATAACCAGAGGCATATCTGTCGTGATGTATTAAGACCTGTTCGACTATTAACATTATTGGGCCGAGTGAGAAGTACTGAAGCAATCCTTGGAATAGAGCTTTTCTTTGTACATATAAGTAGAAAGAGTTAACGGAAATAAATACCTAAATTTATCGGTAGGAAAAAGTATGGTGGCTTGACACACCATAAGAATTTGATGAAATAACTGAGTTTAAATATTTAGAGCCAATAAGAGAGGCTCAACAAGATTGCCACTATAACGTATTTACAAACGTGTCGTCATTTCAGGTAACAATTGTTTATAGTGACGCTCGTTATACGTAACTATTGTTTTATGTAACGTTGTAATTATTATTATAGCAAAACTTATAACAATAGTTACATACCACAAAGTTACAAATAACGTGGCAATAGTTACATTCTACGTTGTATGTAACTTTGTAGTATGTAATTATTGCTCGATATAATTTTGAAGTAAGTACCAATCTTAATTGTCGATAATCTCTATAGATGTTTAAGATTTACTGCGATATCATTTATTTTAATATTTTTTTTACACTTTTCTAAATATGAGGAAAAATAAAAATACATAGCTTAGTAGGAAGCTTGAGACAATCCCAAGAGAGAGGCTTCTTTTTCTTCGAAAAGGAAGAGGACGATCCACCTTTGGACCGACGAAGGGAAAAAAGCTACGGCACTTCTCCTCCGCTCTCATGATTATTCTACAAGAGAATAATCATGAGAGCGGGAGGTCATGAAGATCACAATCCTTAATCATGAGTAGGGATTATAATCCCGGAGCATTTTTCCCATCTCGGGATTGCGGGATTAAGGAAAGCAAGAAAATATTCATCTTAATTAAAATGTAAGTTATTTAATAGATAAATTGTTGTCGTAGGTAGTATTATTATTAACGCAGTACTTTTTAACATAGTACAATCTGATTTTTATGTTATATTATAATATAATCCTTGTGGGGCAAATATATATTTTTTTCATTTGATAAAACGAATGTAAAGGAAAATCAAACATTATATAAACATTTTGAGTAAATTGGATAATTTTAAGATAGTAAAACGTAGATCGAATTTTCGCTGATTCGACAGTTTACGTAGGGACCGTCGATATGGAGTCCTCTTTTTTAGAATTTTGGAAAAATGTATGCCAGCCTGAGAAGGTTATCGATACTCAAATCACTGAGAAGGCTTTTCGGTTTACAACCAATATAAGACGCAACAGAAAATGCTCTTCCAGGCTCAAAGTTTGTGAAATAATGGTAATCATGGTGTTTATAATTTTTTTCAAGATAGACAACCCGAACCAACGGATGTATGTTGTTTGGCCACAATCCATGTAATAATTAAATAAAATAAAAAACGTTGCATACAAAACAAATAAAAATAAAATTATTTAGTCAACTTTACATTTATAAATAATACTATTATTAACCACCCACTAGTAATATTACATAAGAATATTACGTTATATCTGTTGAAGCGGACACAACTAATGAATCAATCGACCAATGACGTCTCGAATCAAGCCTTTACGCTTGTGTGCGAGTGAAACAGAGTGCGGCCAGACCGGCGCACAGCGCGCCAGCAAATTAGATTATTCTGGGATGCACGGGCCGCTATTCTCTTTTACAATTATTTTTTGTATCGATCCCGAAAATACCGGGATTGAGATTTTTCAATCCGGGATCATAATCCCTAATCATGAGGGACCGACTTGGATGGACTGCAGTAACTAAAGAAACAGTAAAAATTGTCTCAAGGTTCCCCACATTTCCCTATTTTATATTATTTGTAAAAATAAAGAAAGACATTTAGATGGTGTAAACGCATCTACTGCGTAATATAAAAGCAACAACAGGAGGTTCATAGATTTTTTTTTAGAGTTAGCGCGTCAATATTTTTTTACATTGAATTTTTCATCTAAAGAAACCACAATTTACATTTAAACTATTGTTTATGTACTACATCGTTCAAGGAAAAAGCATAATCCTTAATGAATTCTTACAATAGCAGAAGCTTCTTAGAAACTCCATTCGTTAGAAATGCGTCAACAATTTTTTCACTCAATTTTTTATCAAAAGAAACATGAATTTAGACGTACAAAAAATAAAATTGTTTACTAGGCCGCAAACGGAAAAATAATGTTTTCGGAGTTCAGATGTCCTCAGAGGAGGATTCGGTTGAGTAGGGACGGTCAGAGGAGAGGGGGGTAAGGTAAAAAAGTCAATAATGAAATGAATATGCTAATTTATTTCACACGTAGATCGATGGACTTAACCTTTAAATCAAGGTGTTCAATAATTTTGAAAAAAAACTGCATTGTTATTTCATTTTTGATTTTTCCTTAAGATTATTGTAATACAGTGATTTTCTAATGAAGATAATATATAATTGTATAATATATGTAAATACATACGTCTGTGAAGGCCAAATTATCGGTGTTTATATACGATGGAAGCTTCATTAATGTAATTTTTATTTAATATAAGACATTTCAAAATGTCGAGTGCTACACATAAAATCGAAATGATATCTTTTTTCCATTGTTATTTATATTACGTACCAAAAGAACATCTGTGTGCGATTTCCTTCCATGTTTCCAGAAATAAACCATCCTATATTCAAAATGCATTTTTATTTCGCACAGCATGGCATTCAATGATAATTGTATCGATATTGACCTCTTCAACATTAATCTTAACGCATTGAAAAGAATGTTATAGATTATAATATATGTACTTTATTCTAGACCACTAAGCTATTTCGCCATCGACTTTGACCAATCACTTAGCGCATCTTATCTTCTTTTCCTCCACCTTTACTCTGACTCCTACCTCCTCATGCCTTTCTCTCCACCCCTATTTCCACGTTACAGTCAACACTTCATTAATTATATATTTTTATTTTTACATGGTTTAAATCTAAACATTTTAAGAACCCACATTCTTATTGTTCTACTACTGGCTGGTCAGTGAACGATTGGAAATTGGTTTCGATTGCACCCAAATATGACGGGCGGCATATCGGATGGATCTTTTTGAAAATTTTAATTATAAATCCATCCATGTCGCATAATACATATAATATATAAAAAGCGAGCTTACCGGCTGCAGGGCGCAGCTGGTAGAGTGCTTCTCCTTGTCTGGGTTGATACCAACAAACTTCTCCGCTAGGGCCGGGTCGCCGTTGAAGAAGTGAGGGAAGGAGATGGCGAGGGGAATGCCTGAAAAATTAAATTGGAATTCTTGAGCGAAAAGTTTAAATAAAAAAATTAAAAAAGAAACAATAAGCACACGCTTCAATTACCAAAAATAAAAAGTAGTTAACATGTTCATCCGTATGATTTAAACATGTTCTAGTTATTTTTATGTTCTGAACTATTTACAATGGAAAGAGCGTACATTATTTAGTTTAGACGGCTTATTAACTCATTTTTGACAAAAATGTTAGTTAACAACTTCTTGCCATGGGGTATTCAAATGGCTTAGCTGATTAAAAAATCCGCATGCATCATGTGTAAAAGAGAGAGAGAAATACTTGCCATAGTAACACGGCGTGACATCCATCATTCCGTCAGCCAGGCAGGGCCCGTCCTTGGGGCAGTAGCAGACGTTGTCCGGGTTGGAGCAGGTCAGCTCGCTGACGGGGATGCCGTACGTGTGGGCCTCCAGGCCGTTGGGCTCCACGCTGATGCCCAGGAGCTCCAGCTGCAGCGTGCGGCAGAAGATCTTCTTGTACACCCTCATGGGCCCGGGCGGCATGTTGGACGGGTAGATGAGCCCCTCGAAGGCTCCGGCGAGGGTGTTGCAAGGGAGACTGGAAACAAAATATCGCGATGAACATGGCCAAAAGGGTGTTTTCACGTCTTTATTACCGCTGTCTGGCGAAATCCATCCGATAGTCTTCAATCTCTGTATCTGCGAAGTTCGAAATATGTCGCTCTTGGCATTCGACGGAATGATGTCCGTCACTTCGCCGTAAGAAGAACAGGGATCTGTTATCTGCGGATATTTCCTTAGTTCTTAGTTATTGCGGCTGGTTCACTTCGCGTTTGCTCACATTAAAATATTTTCATTTCGTTGTACTTTGGCTATGCTTCACTTCTCACAGCACATCCACCAAATTACAACGAAATACATAACTATTTCAACGCGAGGAAGCGCGAAACAAACCATTGAACCAGCCGCAAGAACTGACAGTTAAAAAGATATCCGCAGATTACAAATCCCTGTTCTACTTCGACAAAGAGACGGACGTCATTCAACGCAGCGGTGACATGGATTGAGTTTCAAGCTTAAAACACCGACGACGCCGAGATTAAAAACCATCGGAAGGATTTCACCAGATGGCGGTAATATAATCAAAAACAGATTAAATAACTTCACAGTGTGAAAATTCCGTCGCGTGACAAATTTTAATAATGTGTATAAGATATTCGCGTAATGTTTGAAATATTTTCATCCATCAAGGGTCTAGCGTTCGATTCCTGGATTTTTTTATTTTAACTAGGGTTGGTATGAAACTGAGATCGGTAAACAGTTGTTTCATGATTGATTATTTTATTTAATTTATTTAATTAATAATACATATAATATTTTATTACAACAATACCCAGAAAATGTTAACAATTCAATTTTTTTTTGTATGTATATAGCTCACCAAAAAGAATTATGATTCTTGTGTGTGGTGAGGGTTAACCACTTAAAATCATATAGGCAGTGTAATCTAATTTAATAAACAATGAGAAAGGTAATATACTATTTATCTAATATATCAAAAATCTTAATTAATAATACAATATATAGAATAAGCAGTTAAGTATATAATAATATAGAATAAGCAGTCAAAAGACGCAACCGCAAAACATTCACCATCATGCAAAATAAATTGGACAAATCAAGTAATTGTACAGATATCGTCATCGATTCGAGGGAAGTACTCGACAGTATCTCCCACCGCACTGTTAACAAATTATCCTTCAGAATATTTTTGAGTATGTCCAAAATTTTCAGAACAGAACTGGATCTTTGTTACAGGGATATCATTAATCAATCAATGTATACATAGATGTCTCACAGATCGCCATTTCCAACTATGAAAGAATACCATGTCTATTAATTTTTGAAGTTGTATATATATTTAAATTATGCGCCACCTTTCACATGTGAGTGCTGGCCGCGTGGAGGATCGTTAGAAGTCACATGTGAAGCGTGGTGCATAATTTAAATATATATGCAACTTCCAAAAATTAGTAAACACGGTATTCTATCGTGGATGGAAACGGCGAACGTTGCATACGTGTAAAGTGATCACCTAAGCCAGCCGTACGATAGGTCGTAAGCCCTATGTACACCCAAAAAGACTTCTATACCTACTTTCCCATAAAAATACAGTTTCGTCTCTATGAGACATCTGTATATACATTGATTGATTAAATTATCCTTCATGGGCAAAAGTTCACGAATCAGCAAACGAGAATATCAATACACTTTACGATTTTAATCGTGGCCTGACTTTTATTTTATTTGACGATTAATTTGACGATTAAATCCAACCTGCTGTTGGCGTCTGTGTAGTTCCAGTGCGCGAGCCCTGGAGAACCGTTCCACGTCTGTATGGAGTATGGATATCCAGCAGATGCGTTCAGGTTCACCGTCACTATGTCTTTTCTGTAGGTGTAAAGCTGCAACAACATTTGGTCGTGAGGTTAAATAATCAAACGCTAAATATTGTCGCTATCAATAACGACAGACATTTTACAAAGTTTATTTTACATCATCAATTGAAAATAGATATGCAGGGACTCGGTTCGCACATGTAAGTTGTAGTTTGTCGTACAAGTGCTATTCATTGATGACATACAAAATCCGTGCCTCAATAAATGTCCACTCAGCAAAACAATTGCGCCATGTATTCGTGTATGTGGGTGAAGCAGTGTTGTTTGTTACGGCAATATCGTTGCATTTCCCGTTTTATCCTTCCACAACCCCAATCTCATCATCCTCGGCGATTCGCGTCGGGATCACAGTGAATACATATATAAAATAAAACTTGTATTATTTTCACTTGCTTCCAGAGCTTCTTCCCGGAACTATTAACTATAGTATAGTAAAAATTGGATTTTAAACCATGCCTAAGTCACGAAGAATGTTTTCAGGTAAGAGAAAATGAATCAGATCTTGTTGCAGTATTAATAATTGTAGGTGGAGGAGATAAGTCTGGGTTGGTATTGTAAAACTCGGTCTGAAATAATCATTCGTCGTTTTTTACCCTGTCCATCAGGCCAAACTTCTTGAAGTCGATCCAGTGCGGAAGGTAGCTACTCGTCAGGCTGATCAGAGGATCCTCGTATCCCCACATGAAGTCGTGGACGGACGTGGTCATGATGGCTTCGGACTTCGTGCTGGATATCAGGAAGTTGAGGCCCAACTGCTTGAAGGTTGAGGCTTTGGAGTACATGGAAACTATTCCCTGTATAACAGAAAACAGGAATCAATTGATTAATGTGGCTATTGCGTCGTTCTTGTGAATATTTGGATTATAATATAATTAACATGTTTGTGTATGGGGGCTCGTGACAACTTGATGACATTATTATTGTTATTATTATCAACGATCTAAAGGGCTTTTGCAATTTTATATATGTGGGGCATAAAAGTAAATGCAGCAATATTTAATTTTTTTTTTAAATATTTTAAATGCAGTCACCGAGTATTAGTATTAGTATCTCCAATTTATCCCCTTTTACATACCCTTAATTTACCCTTCCAAAATTATGTTTTCTATAAATTTATAGGCCATATACGTTTTTATTTATTTTCGTAGATGGCAGTAGTGTGCCGCCATCCACATTGTATGAAAACTTTGAATAAATATTTAAAAATAATCACATAAATTACATAAAATTTGAGAATGTAAATCATTATCGCTGTAATGGCACTTGCTGGACATTGATTTGTTTATAAACGATGATTTTTTGTCCATCGCGCGTGTTCCGCGCGCGCTCATTGGTTAAATGAAATTGCGCGCGTCTTATTTTCTGTTACGCATTTCCGTCCTTTTTCACGAAATCACTGCGACAGATTGCAGGAAGCGAGATGAAAGATGTTACACATCTAAAACCCTCTAAACATTTTACTTGATATCTAAACAAGCTCAAAACCAGCTACGAGCGAAGTGCCTCCTTACTCTAAGGTGGTAAGTGATAAAACTAGCTATAATAAAAATTACGACTTAATTAATATTAATTTATTTACAAATCATACATTGGATGCAAGAATCGAACGCAAATCAGTCCGGCGGATAGAGTGCATTTTGCTGCTTCATGATAAGTATTTAATTACTTACCAAAAGTGGTGTGTTGATGGTGACCACCTGGTCGGTGTAGATGTCCCCGACCGACCTCTCCGGCATGAAGATCACGCTGATGTTCGGGGTATAGGACATGGTGCCATTATCGTTGAAAGTGATGTTTTCATTTCTGCGTACTTCCCTAAAAATAACCAACATTTTCAAATATACCTGTACAGGGTTATTTGGAAAACATTAATAACCTTGCAGCACTATATTCCTGCTTTGATTATGAGTCGAAAATGTTCAGGCTATTATGACTTAATATCAATAGTTATGGAGACATGCGACATCAAAAGTTTGTATTTTTTTTTCAATATTTATGACTTATTTTTTGTGAAACGTTGGACTATCATTACAGTAACTGATATCGAATATGAAAAATTCATTCCCTTTAATGCAAGTCAAATATAAAAAATAAACCTTCAAATTCCAATTGGAATTTTTTCAGGGTTTTTATTATTTTATTTAACTTGTATTGAAACGAATGACTTTTTCGTAATCGATATAAGTTACTGTAATGATAGTCCGACGTTTTACAAAAAATAAGTCAGAAATATTGAAAAAAAATACAAACTTTGGTGTCGCATATCTCCATAACTATCGATATGAGGTCATGATAGCTTGAACATTTTCGACTCATAATCAAGGCAGAAATATAGTCCTGTGAGATTATTAATGTTTTCCAAATAACCCTGTATATATGACATTGTCGTTAAAAGTGATGTTATCATTTCTGCGTACTTCCCTAAAAAAAAGACAAAGTTTTCAAATATACCTTAACAAATAAACATAAACACTTCTACGGTGCCTGGTCACATATTAATATAGTAGAAAAAATAATTTTAGGGATATTTTTTCGTTTTTAGAAACGATCGCGATCCACCATAAATAATTTATTCGTTTGTAGAATATTTGTAAAAACGTAATATATTTTTGTTCACGGGAAAAAACCCCCGTTAATAGATTTTAATTTTTATATCCGTAGAAACACATTGCAGATAAAAAAATATATAACTTTTTTATCGCATCATGATTTAGATCATATTTTATGACCGATGTGACATCTCTTGTTCCCATAATGTTATTTTTTCAACATCAACTGACTGCTTCAATGGTATACTAGAGATTCCGTGGCAAATATCTCACCAATTATTGGCACTTTTGAAATAATATCAAAAACAAATTAGGGCAAAAAAATTTTGCCTCCCTCTCCAAGTAAAAGGTGGGCGCTCACGATATTTGCTCTTATTTTCCGAGTGAAGCAAAAATTTGTTTTTTACTTTTTAGTACATTTAAATATAAGAGTGGTTTACAATTTCTGTTTATCTAAATCACTCAAAAGACACACGGAAATAATACATATCGAAAATGTAAAATTTATTTTCCTATAAATTATATTTATGAAAGGATTTTTGGAATATATGTTGAGTACATACAATAATTGATTTTTAATACGATGATGATGGTGGTGTATGTTATTGGTTTCATAAATGAGTATTGAAATATATTTTTACAAGTTTAAGTTCTAAAGTGCTCTGTCATTTCTTTTTAATATGAAGAATGGAGTTGAAATAAAGAATCAGTAATTATATCACGGCAGTATTATAATATCGGCGCATCTAAATATAGATATCTCATTATCAATAGTGACATCTGTATTGGATTATGGGAATAACAAAGCTTTCGACTGCAGGTGGCGGTAATAAAAATACAACACGCATGCAAAACAAGTTGTGTAAGTTAAACATTTATACAATTTGCAAAAATTTTAAAAACGTGGTAGTGTATCATGAGTGATCACTTAAGCCAGCCGTACGATAGATCGTAAGCCCTATGAACACCCAAAAAGACTTTTGCATGATTCTAAGAAACAATTCTGTTCAAACACTAATGACAGGTAATACATAATATAAGGGAGAGGATAGATTTACAATTTGATATAAATGTCATTTTCTTGATAACAAATCATGTTTGTGCACTAAAGATAATTTTCAAATGCGGGGATTCCAAATTGGAGTCTCAGATGCTTTTCTGCGTTGGTTCTTAAAGTTATATAGCATTTCTTTCTAATACTTTTCATATAAATACAAGTTTTTGAATGTAAAATATTTAGATTGATAATGCCCTCATAAGGCGAAACGCGTCTCAGAAAATTAAAAAGGTAGAACTAAAAAAACAAATGTTTTTATTTCCATACTGTGTTATGTTTGCATTTTGTGATAGCTGTTATTTCTGATATTCACTTTGCACTCAAACGCTTCCCTTTTCAAAAGATTATTATTGACATTTGTATAAGATGTCGTATATTCTAAAAAAAAACTAACCCATAAAAACCAAGTTTTTATTATTCTCCCTTTCTTTGTAAAATATAACAACAATTAAAGACGAATTAAAACATATAACATAACACTAAACTTACAGAAATTTAATATATTTCTAAAATGTCAGATGTTTTGAGCTTTGATATGACACTTCATGCTTTGAAGATTAAATTCTAAGAACATTTGTAAGTCAATGTAATCAAGATTTTGATATACTTGTGAATTTTGCTGTCATCTGTGAACCAATTGTCATAAATTTTCGAAATTCGTAGTGAAGTACCTATTACATATACCGACGGAGTAATTCAAATTTTAAATATTCCGTGACGTCGTCAGGCCGTTGTTGGTAGTAATCAAACATTTGTATGGTTTCCAATTTTAAAAAATCAATTAAATTTTCTAAAACTCCAAAATTATACTATAATTTTTCTTGATCGTCGCCACCAGTCTACTCGCTAAGTTTCAGCTCGATTGGATCACGGGAAAAGGGTCAAAAGTCGATCCAAAGTTTTTGTTGATGGCAAGCAAGCAGACGCCACGAGTTAATATAAAGGGAGTAAAAATATGGTGGAATATAGACAATTCTGAATTTGTAATTCCTACCTGTACACGTATGGTCCAATTTCGTCGAAAGCCAGTTTCTCGTCCTCGCCACTGAGGAACCTCTCCTTGTTCGTAATGTTGAAGATGTAAACTTTATTGAAGACCTCGACAGGGATCTCGCTCCACATGTCTTCTGTGAAGGTTCCTTCGGTCATTGTTATTTTCTAAAAACAGTTTTGAAATTGTTTAAAAATTGTACCTAAAATTCCATAACACTGAATCGATAGTATTAAAAAATCAATAAAATCTACTTGCCAGTGCATTCTACCGGAAGAATAAAAGTCTCAAAATCAAATTAACTTTGGTTTTATTGACATTAAAAAAAAATTGACAAAAAAATTAAAAAACGTATAATAACTTTAATACACACAAGTTGCCGTTATATTGTCAGTACTATAGTTTCGAGAAGAGCAGTTCCTCTCATTATCAGATGTGATAAAAAACATCGCCGTTGTTTAAAAAATAACAACTTTTCTGAATTCTCCAACCATGTGATTGATGTCAACCATTCTTTCGATACTGATAAAATAAAATTACTATACTCGGTTCCTCATAAGGATGGATTGTGAACAATTTGGAAACCATTGATATCCAAAAGAATTTAAATTCGGAAAAAAACACTTATGAATAAAATTACATTCCACGACGCGTCTGCGATATTAGGCTTGTTGCCGTTAATGGCAAAAGAAACTCCCCACTACCTGACATGCATCCTTAACCGAATAGGTTATCAACATTCTGCATTTAGCTTAGTTTTTAATGACACCTGTTTAATTTAATGACAATACATAAACACCTGATGATGAGTGGGACTGCTCCTCTCAAAACTATACTATAGCTAGACCACAATCAAAAGACCATTCTCTAGCTTTGTCCGGTAAGAAGAAAGCGGGGGAAAGTTGCCTGGCGAGCCCGAATTACAAGCCTCAATATGATATTTCAAATAAATATATATTTTTTAGTTTAAAAAAGGTTACTTACTAGAAAACTTATTTTGTGTTCATTTTTTGCATCGTAACAACACACATATTTTTTTGCACACATTCTTTTGAATGCGGTCTAGCTACAGTGACAAAATAACTAAACGTATGTGTATTAATTTAAAAAAAATGTAATTCAAAAAATATACAAAATATATCTTACCCAAGAGACGAGACGTCCAACCGGATCCAAGAGAAGCATCATCACCCCAAACATGAATAATACCAACCCTAAAATACCCCATTTTATAAATCCTGAAAAAAAAACAAGACAATAAATTTTGGAAAATGTTTATTTGTATAAACTAATTGATTATACAATGAAAACTAACATTTAAAAATACTTTTATTTGACGTAATGTAACACGTTTAATACGTGAAAAATAAAAGAACTGTTTCAACTAGTATTTTTTCTAATTATGTAGACATTTGAATTCCCCGGGATTTAATGCCCTAGGTTTAGCATAAATGACAAATGAGAATAAAATAATAACTAAAAAATAATGAATTTGAAAAATCAATTACCTTTTTTCGACAGAAGTCTCAGCTCTATTTTTCTTGAAGTCCTAAACTTCATTGTCGCTGCTCCTAATCGAAGCCAAGTATGCTCAAAGTATACTTATGCTCGTATCTTCAATATTAATTTTTAAATTTTTCTTTTTCGTTATAAGGTCGACTTATAACAATGCGACATGGATTAATTCTTATTCTGTGTGCAGGCTAGGGATTCTGAAAATAAAACAAAAAAAAATGAATGAACCGGAGAGAACATAAATTACGTTGAAAGATAACTGTCTAAATACGTCAAATGTTTCAAGAACACAATACTGAATTTTATCCCCAGGGGGGGCATAATTAATCAAGATAAATTATAGATGTCTCATAGAGACGAAGCTACTTTTTAAAATGGGAAACTAGGTGGAAGTATTTTGGTTATCCATAGGGCTTACAATCTATCTGGCTGGCTTAAGTGATCACTTTATGCAATATAACTTTTACCAATTTCACCAGTGATAGACTACCACATCTATAAATTTTCGGAAGTTGTATATAATATGCACACCTTGTCCATATAATTTAAATCACTTAAAGATGTATAAAAAAAAATGTAATTTATATCTTTACTACCGCCACCTGTGGTTGAAAATTTTGTCATTTCCATAAACCAGCACAGATGTCGCCGTTTGTAATGAGTCGTCTTTATTTTTTATTGCAGTTTTTAAAACAATAATCTTCATATATGTATATGACATTCTTCCGAATTATTAACAAATACACTAGAATTCGACCGAAAATTATTTCAATTTTTTAACTTCTTTTTTGATCAGTTTTTATATATTCAGAATATTTTAAGTGTGTACTTATACTGGATTTTATCCTCAGATAATTAATAAAGATATATTACATAAATTAATCTCGATAACTGGCGTTCCCTTTATAGTGCGGTGATTGAGAATTCCGCGGTAATTGTAAAGCCTAACTGACTGTAATGTTGTGTACATGTTCTCTCTGATATATGGTCACCAAATAAGGATTCTCACAGCGAAAATGAGATACAGTAGTGTGGCATTATTGAAAAATACCACGATAAAGAAGACCTTTCGTCATGGAGCCCCTACTTCTATATAAAGAAACATATCAGTCGATCTTGGGCACGTCTTTCGAATACCAGAATAATTACCAGGATGATTTGCTTGGTAACTCCGGATGGTGGGTAGCTCCAGTTAAAGGAAAAACGGCAGTAATTCATGATGACAAATTAGGTCATGTTTAAAAAAACTAGCCCATAAAAACCAAGTTTTTATTTTATTCCCTTTATTTATTAAGTTTACCATCAACTGAAAATGAAACATGTCTAGACAAATATCTATGTTAAAAATCTCTATAAATATCTCTGTATTATTTGATTTCTTCCCAAAAAACCGAAGTGTGCTGTCATCTTTGAAGCAATTGTCATAAATTTTCGAAATTCGTAGTGAAGTACCTATTATACCTACCGACGGAGTAATTCAAATTTTAAATACTCCGTGACATTATCGGGCCGCCGGCGCCGTTGGTAGTAATCAAACATTTGTAATGATTCCAATTTGAAAAAAACATTAAAATTTCTAAAAATCCAAAATTATACTATAATAATTATTATTTTTTAACGAAAATTTGATAGATCTTCTTGATCGTCACCACAAGTCTGCTTGCAAAGTTTCAGCTCGATTGGATCACGGGAAAAGAGTTAAAAATCGATCCAAATTTTTTTCGTCAAGAAAACAACGAGTTAAAAGAAAGGAAGTAAATATACTCGTATGTAATAAAATAAATGTAATCCTTGTATTTTAAGGCGGGTAAAAAATATTTGTTCCACTCGTACCCACGTGGTGGAAACAAATTTGGTTCAGTAAATCACTACGTATCAAGTGACATTTTAAGTTTCAATCTTCCACTTCATCAAAATTTTCGCTCGAATCTTCAGCTCAAGGTCGTTTGGGTGTATTCGCTTCATCATGGACTTTTAACATGATTGGCTACTGGGCTGAGATTGTTGATTACTGGTAGACTGAATTTTTTCCTGATTTTTTCTATAACTGCTATTTTGTGGATTGATCACTTCATTTTTGGACGTTTCTATATTACCACGACTATTAATTTGCCATTCTTGGCCAATATTGGCCATGTAGCGTCTCGGAAATTACATTATTTTTTCGTTTACTGTGCAAACTTGGCCTAAAATAATTGTGTCATGTATTCGTGTATGTGGGTCAAGTAGAATTTTTGTTATGGCAATATTACTGAGTCAGGTCCAATAAGTGGGTTAATTAATAGACCGTAAACGCGGAAATAAAAGGCGTATATATTACGAGCTCGCACACGAAGAAAAGAAGTCGGGTCTCCACCATTGGCGGACCGGGTAGACCTCCACTGCGCACCCGCAGGCTTTCTTTATTATTCCATTTATGCATTTTCACTTCCTGGAGCTTTTATCCGGTGAGGAATTCAATCGAAAGACTCTTTCATTCCAAGAACTACGCTTCCCTTAATACATATAGGGTTACTTATACACTAGTACTAACTAAACTGAATTCCTTTTTATTACGAATGGCCGTAGATCGTGCAAAGGATTTTTTCAATTATGTCATAATCTTGATGTACAGAATCGTCTATTATACTGTTTATTATTTTCGTCACTTATGATTTTAAGCCATCCAGTTGCATATTAACACTCTCGTTCCGGAACGAGGCAAAACTAACCCCAAAAATCTTATTTTTAAAACTATTTAATAATTATAGATGATATTGAGCTGGTATTTTTTATAGTCCTCACGAAAATCCCAAAGAATACAATACCAAAAGAAAATTAAATGATGATGCGTAGGAAGACAGTCAAAAGTAGAAAAAACATGTTTTTCCATAGACAATCGGCAATATTCTATACGATGCGGTTATTTCATCTACCTTGCAAAGCTTCTGTTGGTCAGATGCTTGTGAGTTATGAGATGTCCAAATATTACGGTTTCTTACAAAATGACGACCAATTTATTTATTTATTTTATTTCTACGGTTTACTCCTATTACAATAAAATAAGAAACTTATATATATCTAGATAATAGTGTACATTATAAATGTGAATAATATCTGCTTACATGATCGTTAAAAATGTATACATATACATACATACTTATGAAATTTATAACACAATATCTATCTGTACAAGTACATAAATCACAAATTAAGTAAAGACAATTATAAAGTGTATATCAGTAGAACAAAGACATGCTTTCATATATGTATTAAAAAAGTTTAACAAAATAAATTAACGGTAAAGTGTTCGTTGAGGAGATTTCGGTAACGACTTAAGTTAATGTTGAGAATATCTGCAATTTGTGCATACTCGTTTCCTAGGATGGAAAGTCTGTTATCGTGAAGTATTTTTGGTGAGATGTGTTGCTTTTGTTGGAGTGAAAGAATGCTTGCGAACGGGTATTTCTGGCCGGTATGTGAAGATGTGGAATAATTTAGTAGAATCTTGTTCGCATTGTAAAAGAAATTTAATCAATAATATTATGGAACATTTTCAAAACATTGTACTTCATTAAAACGCAAATTTGACTTGAGTCACTGATGGATACTATCTTCGATCTTCTAGTACACGAAGATTAATAAATTAACATACCTACATCAATGCTATTACACAATTGTTTACAATTGCATTATAATTATTATCCGTTTAGCAAAATAATAATTATATGATTTATTGAGTGTTTAATAAATAATAATGGTATTTATAAATAATAATGCTAACTATATAAATATTGTATGCAGATCGTGGCATTCAAAAACGCATAAATTATAATATAATAAGCATCAAACAGGTAGAGCGAATATACGAATCTGTGTATTGTAATGTAAGCATAACCAGTTTTATAAATTAATCTATTTCTGCTTTTCTTTTTTATTAATAAAATAAATACTCACGCAATACTGTTTGGGTACATGAAAATTTAGAATGAATTGATTTACTTACAATTAAGATAAATAATTCAGAAAGGCATAAAGTAAAAAAATCTATCCAACGAAAAATATTGTCGCAGGATGGTATAATTAGAATGCACCATCGAAATCTCCCGAAATGACCGGGTTATTCCCATAAATTCTCGAAACATCGAGAAAACGATGAACTATATAAAGTAATCAACCAGCTACTATTCAAGAAGCGTGTCAGAGTTGTTGACAGCGGGCTAATCGCTGCCACAAGCGAAATTGTACGGCGTGTGTGAACAAGGGAGAGGTACTGACAAGCGAGTAGTTTTTCCAGTGCAGAATTGAACGGAATTTTCTCGAAAGCAATTGAAGCGATAGTGGTAAATTAATTTTTTTATGGATTTCGGAAATGGTGAGTGGTAAATCTCTAACGAAATGGGCAAATCCATATGACCGAAGCCTGGCTACATGTTCCAAGTAGGTCAATGGTCCTTGATTCTGAGTCGTAAGTACATGCACGGAGAGATATATTAATTAAACTCTCTTTTAGAGATATCTTCCATTGTTGTAAAGCCAGTTTTGTGCTTCTCTATTCTGGCTTAGGTTTCTTGTGAATGATTCTGTTGATCATTTAGGTAGCACACCAGATATTAAGTTTGTTGAAATCGTTCAATATTTTATTCTCTTAGTGAATATAAAATTCAATTCAATTTAATCAATAAATAGTATATAGATATAAATAGTATATAAATATATATAGTATATAGATAGATAACCTAATTTGTATAAAATGTAAAATGTATTTTGTATAAAATGTACTTGCATATAATTATATATAAGTATATCACTTGTCTAGGACCACTAATGAGTTAAGGAATACACGACTAGTTTCGACAACTGCAGATGTTGTAACTAAACTAACTTAGTTTATATAATCACCCGTTGATGACAACATCTGCAGTTGTCGAAACTAGTCGTGTATTCCTAAACTCATAAGTAGTCTTAGACAAGTGATATATTTATATATAATTTTAATGTCATTCCACAAAGTTAACGCCAATTCAATAAATAATATGCATATAAGTAAGTTATAATTGTAAACTTTGCGTGTATCAACACAGAGCTCTCTAGTGAGACAGGCATAGTAAAATTAAACCTTATGATATGTATACAAGTAAAGCAATGAAATAAATAAATAAATAAATAAATATATAACAAACCGAAATTTAGTGCGTTAACATATGGTTACAAGATTGTAGAAACAGAAAGCATTATACATAATCGAGGATTTTCCAGCACTCTAGACGTTCTACTGTAAATTAAAAACTACCAGGAGGTTCTAAAATAAACGGCGGAAATGCCGAGTAAATTCGTGAAACGTCTGGAAACCCGAAATGGCATATAAACAATTGAGATAGTGGTGACTGGTGCAAATTGTAAGCGACCTATGAAAATAGATAGATAGATTTATTTATTCACATTCATAGGTGACAACTTTTTATAGTGTTTATAAAATTATATAAGCATGTTTTATTGTTGCTAAGGGTGTTGACAGCAAGTAAACACTACATTAATTTGACGCCCTGCCTGCTACACTAGTAATTTACTGTATCATAGCAGACAGTGCTCTTCCAATAGTATATATGCAAGAATATTTATTATTTATATAGAGTAGTTATTTTATGAATCAATCTTAATGCCAACAAAAATAAGTAATAATAATAATTAATTGTTAACAAATTTAATAATGGTGTTAAATCTATATTATAGACAAAGAAAAAACTGATGTGAATTGGATAGTTAATAAAATAAAATAAATAAAAGTAGTTAAAAAGATGAAAGTAAATGTTCATATAGGTATGAGTATTTTTTTATTTTAAGTTTTGGTTATTCTTGACTTTTAACAGGTTTTGGGCATGCTTCCTTCCTTTTTCATGGAAAATATTTACGAGAGGGCTATGGCTTAACAAAAATAAATGACTGATGCGAAATGGAAGAGCTACCTGAATGTGTAATGTAGGATATTTTTTTAAAAAATATAGATTCGAACACGGAATACGTGTCACATCAATATTCTTACTATTTTCAAACTAAGCTAAACGCTTGTGCTACGAAAATAGTACTAACTTGCTGGTCCGGAGTGAGGTCCCTCGGATCACGAGGCGAGAGTTCTGACAACAAAATCAGCTACTCGATGTTATATTTATTTAATTCTTAATATTTACTAATAAATAAAAACTACTGTAAAAGAAGAAATAGTACAACTATCTGTTTCATTTCTATAAATAAAAAAAGAGAATTAAATTCAAATGTGTTCTGAATCACGACAGCTAATGCATTACTTTCATCTTTCTAAAAACTTTTAATTGTTTTATTTTATTTTATTTTATTTTATTAAATATCCTATTCAGATCATTTTTTTCCTTTGTCTATAATATAATTAATTAACACCATTATTAGATTGTAAACATTTAATTATTACTATTACTCAATTTTAATTGGCAATAATATTGATTCACAAATGTTATATAAATACTAAATATTCTTGAACATTATACTACTGGAAGAGCACTGCCTGCTATAATACAGTAAACTACTAGTGTAGCAGGCAGGGCATCAATTCAATTGTAGTGTTTACTTGCTGCCAAGACTCTCAGCAACAATGAAAAAAGCTTAATTTAATTTTGTAAACACTAATTGTAAACTTTGTAACATTGAATAAACATTGAATAAATTGTAAACTTTGTAAACTTTGCAACATTGTAACATTGTAACATTGTAACATTGAATAAACGAATTGAATTGAATTGAATTGAAAAAAAATTGCCAATGCTTTTCTTAGTCCAAAAAATATTTAAACAAAAGGTGAAAAATTTTTGAATACACATTTTTCATTAGCAGCAAATCAATGATGCTCGGTAAGTGAGTAGCAACGACCCCCATATAAGATATTGCACTTTCTTTTTGTGTCCTTATGTGTAGGACACGGACCTTGCGTGCGTGCGTACTTTTAGTTTACACATCTCATTCATTCAATTCGCAAATTATAATGTCAAAAACAACAATTGCTTACAAAGCATCAATATTATTCTTAAACATAGTTTGTATGGACATATAAAAAATAGCAACTGATTTTTTCCAGTAATGTCCAGTATTAAAATAAATGATTATCTTCGACTAATAAAAATTATATTTAAAAAACATTTAGTTGATGAATTAAAAATATTTATATATATGTCGAGGGTAGTAAGCCAAATGGGCGTTAATAATTATTACGAACTTAACAGAAGAGCAAAATAAAGTGTCTTATTAAACGAGAAGAGCAAAATAAAGTGTCTTATTAAACGAGAAGAGCAAAATAAAGTGTCTTATTAAACGAGAAGAGCAAAATAAAGTGTCTTATTAAACGAGAAGAGCAAAATAAAGTGTCTTATTAAACGATTTTCATATTTGTTAATCCAACACACATATGGAACTTGTTTAGTGACAAAACATTCTTTTACTCTCCTGTAAAATTGGAAATAATCACCAACGCCCTTTTGGCTTTCTACCCTCGATATGTATTTTAATTATATAAATTGTATTTTTTTATTTACCAGATAATCTATTACTCTGTAATATTATTGAGAAAAAAAAACACGTATCACACGTCCATATAAACCACATTTTCTTCAGTTCTAAAAAGTCGTTGATTTGGTAAAGTTTTTATCAAGTATGAAGTTATGAAATCTTTAAGAGTCGGTATATTGATCATTTATAATGTTTATAGAAGCGAAAAGCGTAGACTTTTGGAAAAATCTACGCTTCTTGCCTAACTATTACAATAACCAATGACCAAAAAAGTAGAACTTAGTTTTTATCATTCTAGAAACGTACAGATGAAATAGCTAATAAAATAATTAGAATTTGAGACCTTTCTATTTGAAAATGTGTAAAGTACATATGAGAAAAAGTGGGGAATTTCCCTCACATTGTTAGACGATAGCCTTAATTTCAACCTCTCTCCTATTTTACACCTTTTCGTAGCCCCATATCATTTTCTTAATTGTGCCTTATTTTACATATATATATTGTGGAACTCTATAATTAGTATTCTTAGCAGTCATTATTTATTACCATTATATTCCAAAGATTCTTTCCATAATCTATCCATAAACTAAACTAGGTTACTCGTAATGGTTTGATAGTGAACAGCTTCGAAACCATCGAAATTCTAAAGCAATTAAATGATAAGAAAACAACTACAAACAACATTATATTCCACCAGATATCTACGAACCTAAATTTGTTCCCTGTAATGAAATCAAAAAATCCTTCCTACTATGCGACCGGTTGCCCTACTAGAATAAATTGACAAAGTTTCTGTATTTATTTTGTAGTTAGTTATTATTGTTAAAGTTAGTATTGTAACCGTAGTTAGTTATTAATTACAACCGATGATGAGAGGGACTGCTCCACTAGAAACAGTTCGTAAAAAATTTAACCAAACATGTGTGTATTAGAAAGTTTATTTAAGCGTAAATTAAAATACTCTAACGTGAAATTTACGCATGATTGGAATTCATCGTAATGTCACTATGGAACAAACTTATCGAAACCTCTAGGACCTTCCACTATATTCTGGAATACACTACCACACTCTGGAATGAACTAAAAAATTCGAGAAACGTCTAGAACAATCAAACAAACAAAGGAAACTACAGGAAAAAACTACAAACGTCTGAAATGTTCGGAAACACAACAGGTTTGCTATAAAAACGAAGCCGTGTCGCGGTCATAGTAGTTTTATTTTGACCTTTCTACCGGTGCTAGATTAGCGACAAGCCGTGGCGATAAGTATTACTAACGCGTGTTTGATACCAGTGATGCGCAGATTTATAAAGCGAAATACTTACGTGCAATATTTGAACAGAGATTTCTCGAAAGTGTTACCCAGCGATAATAAGGAATTTATAGACGAGTGATGAATTACGAAATAGGGTGATTTAAATAATAGTGTATTCATTTAATTCATGATAAGTGATTTTGCCAATTTAATAATTTATTAATCACTAATTAATTTGCAGTGTTTTCATTTGTCTCCCACAGCTACGCCACGTGACGACACTTTTCTAGGTTTAAACCTTTGTATGCATGTACTGTATTGTATTAATAAAATAAATAAATAAATAAACATTAAATGGCCTTACCTATCTTGCGCTAATCTAATTTCACCCTACAGATCTTGTTTCTTGACCAAATTTTTTGTTGTATAATTATCTTGGCCGCGATTGATTAATTAGTTGATGTGATAAAATTTACGTTTAACTCCAGCAGCATGTATTAATGTACAGGTATGGATATATCAAACTACCATATTAAAAACCGTATCGCTTTTACTTGTTTTTTCGCAGTACCCGCGTACACGGCTGGTTTAGTCAGCCCTGTCAGGAACTGCATCTGTCTACGGAGCCGGTTATTTCCCAAGATCGTCGCAGAATGCCGACGAACGGAACGAGTTGTAGGTTCAACAACTTGGCGCCAGACGGCCTTCACTCCTGATCGTCTGAACTTTCATTTGACCTAATGCCAATCAAATAATACAGGAAAACCTTTTGATGAATGAAGCGCTACACTTCCACAAACTCTGGAACATCGAAGAGCACGCGCTGATCTAATACTATTTTTTAAACTACTGAGAGGATATCTCGACTGTCCATATCAACTGGACTTGATCTCTTTTCATGTTCCCTGCAGACGAACCCGACATAACGTGCTCTTCCATGTTCCGAAAAATTCATCCGAAAAACATCCCAGACCCAAAATACATTTTTACATCGCACAAGCAAGGCTTTCAATAATAATTGCATCTATATTGACTAACTAACTAACTAACTTACCATCACGCCGTTTCCCCGTGGGGGTAGGCAGAGAGGATAGAGCGCCACACTCTTCTGTCCTGACATACAACTCTCGCCTCATCCACATTACATCTTCGCATGCAAGCTCGCCGGTTGTTGATGCTCCTAACGGGACCATCTTCCAATATTTGGATAATCTGGTCATGCCGCGTCTTCCGCGGTCGCCCTCTCTTTCTGACACCATCAACACTTGCATTTTATATCTCTCTTACCATTCTTTCCATTCATTCGCTCAATATGACCATCGATATTGACCTCTTCAATATTGGTCTTACTGCACTAATTAAAATAATGTTTTAGATTATACTCGTATGTAGGTACTATATCCTCTGACCAAATACTCACTACATCAAAAATCTTCTCTTCCTCCGCTTTACCTTACATTCCCATTCCTGTGTTACTTACTAACAAAATTCCTTAACTGTTTCTGATTTTGTCATCTATTACCATTATTTAACTTTAATATTGTTTGTTGATTATTATAATATATTAATTTAGCTTTCAAATATTCTCCTATCCTACAAAGCACTTAATTTACTACGCCTTAAACATCTGTGAACCTTTGTAATTGGTTTATACAATGTACACCGGGTTCTAACATTAGAATGATTGAAATTGTTACGATTTAGTAATTAAATAATTAAATGAAATACGTGAGAAAATTTTATGGACGAATTTTTTCGAAACTTTTATGAACGAACGGTATACAAATATAAATTTGGTATACGTTATGATACCTAGTCAGTTAGAAACACTATAAATGCATCTATCTTGAATTTTGAAATACATTTGCCAATAATTTTACTATGCGTTATACCTTAGAACTGGACTTCTATTTATATTCGAAGATAAACACAATAACATTTTGAATTCCAGTTTGAAATGAATAGTTTTTTTTTAAAACACTGAAATACTATGTTATACAGTTCTGGAACTAGAGTCACTTTCTTGGTATCGGTTGGTTCAGATCTCGTCGAACGCAAGACTGGACAAGATGGACCAGACAATGTTCACTTTTACGACAGAGATCATATATTATTAGCAGATCTTTGGACCTTCTCTCGAAACAAAAGTGTCTTCGTATACGTGTTTTATGTGTGTATTGAGCATGCGTGCTCACATGTACGAATTCAATTTTGCTACGTGATGCGTCAGACATACAGTGCGAAAATTCGTCTGAAATGGATGGCATTTGAATGACGTCTGCAGATCAAAAAAACGTTGTTTTTATAATAAATACATAAGCACTTCATACATTTTGGTTTTCATATAAAGTGATTTCAAAGTTTTTATTTATAGTTTGAGTACCTACAGTAAGTATTAAGATAAGTAACACATCTACAAAAAATGTGCTTTTGTAAAATGTTTGTTTAATGTAAACTGCATTTTACATTAAATTGTGCAGTATTTTTTTCATCTGCATACATTGTGCAGTATGCAGATGAAAAAAATTCCAAGAATCTATTGTTGACGTGTTTGCGGTTTGGTGATCGAAAACATTTCTAGGTATTTTTTTAAAAATTTAAGTAAAAATCGGATGATTTTTTCACAAGGAGCTGAGTGATTTTTATTTTTTTATAAACACAAATTTTGAAATTTTAAATTTTTTGAAAAAAATATAAGATGGTCCGTTGTGTATATTTCCGTAGATCTCCGCATGTAACGTATCCGTTTTGGAAAAAAATGTTTTTTTTTGTAAAATTAAGAACAATTTTATGAACACTGCAATACTTAATTTTTTTTCGTTATGCAACATTTGCCCCTATTTTTGTGCCCGTATGTAACATTGAAGGTATGTTTATGTTTTTTTATTTTTTTTTTTTTTTTCCAAAAATTTCCTTATGTACTAATACTTTTTAAGTTTTTGTATTTGTTGGGCACTTATGGTTAACAATTTCGATCAGAAATTTTTTTGGTGAGTTTAAACTTGTGTACAATTTGTTACTTATTTATGATTACTACTCTACCGGTTTCAACACGTCCGTGTCATTAGCGCTCGATAATGACACGGACGTGTTGAAACCGGTAGAGTAGTAATCATAATTAAGTAACAAATTGTACATAAGTTTAAACTTACCAAAAAAATGTCTAATAATTTTTAATATGTATCTTAATAAGAGCAAGTAAAATAATTACCTCCTTTTTTTTTCACAACTCAATTTCTATTTGAATTTTACCCTCCAAGGGTTAAATTTATCCTTTATCGATAATTGAAACTATTGCCAAAAAAGCACGCAGGGACCCACCTGAACCTAATTTAATTGGGTAAAATCTTACCGAAACACATACAACTTCACAACTAATAAACATTGGAAGAATACACGAATAGCGGATTTTGTACACAAATTTATATAATGACAAATAACGAATAAAAAACTAGAAATAAAAAAACTATCCCATAAAAACCAAGTTTTTGTTACACTCCCTTTCGCGTTTACTAGTGGAAACAGGTTTGGCGCTCAACCTACGCGTTGGGTTCGAGTCGGGCGACGCTACGAAAGCGAGTAATAAAAAATTTCGAAAAATCCAAAATTATACTATGATGATTAATTTTTTTAAACGAAAATTTGTTAGATTATTTTTATCGTCGCCACGAGTCTGTCTGCAAAATTTCAGTTCCATTGGATCACGGGAAAAGGGTTAAAACAAAAATAGGTAAAGTAATAATTTTTTTTAAATTGCAATTAATTGTATTATGTATTAATTAATACAATTAATACATATAAATATCACGCTTGAAAAACTGGTATACGATAGGCTATTAGGCGTCCCGCGCTAGTGTCTCGTGTTAAGTATTGACAGCCAATACATTTAAAAATATTTTTTTTTAATTTGAAAATACAATTTTTACGGTGTTAATTTTAAAAAGCGTATTTTTATCGTTTTTAGTAACGGGATGAAAATTGTTCTCAAGGCCGACAGAACGCGCTTTGCTAAAAACCGGTTAGACTACTGCCTGAGAAAACTGTGATGCCGGAAGACCATAGAACCTTCCAACCTTTGGATGCCAGGGATGTCCCGAATATTTATTTATTTATTAAGGAATCTTAACAGTATTTTAAACATATAATGTAAAAGCAGTGTTCATTTCATAGACCAATTAAAAAGATTCACATATGTTAAGAACAAAGTTAGATAATATATTTTTAAGTTAATTTTTTTGAATTAATTAATTAATAGTTGTAAGCAACAAACAATGTTAAGAATGAATAATGGTAAGGAATTGAATGTAAAAAAAGAAAAAGTATATCAAGGAATGAGTTAAATAATGAGAGAAAAAGGATGAGGAGGTAGGAGTCAGGATAGGGGTGGAGGAAGTCAAGATTAGGTATAGTGAGTGAATGGTCAATGTCGATTTAGTGCATGTAATTTAAAGCATTCTTCTAAATTCTGTAAGACTAATGTTGAAGAGGTCAATATCGATACAATTATTATTGAAAGCTTTGCATGCGCGATATAAAAATGTACTTAGTGTATGGGATGCTCTATTTCTCGGAACATGGAAGAGCACGTTTTGTCGGGTACGTCTGCAGGGAACATGAAAAGAGATTAAGTCCAGTTGATTGGGACAGTCGAGATATCCTCTCTGTAGTTTAAATAATAGTGTTAGATCAGCACGTACTCTTCGCTGTTCCAGAGTTTTTAAGTTGTGGAAATGTAGTGCTTCGTGATAAGAGTCAAAAGATGAGTTAAATCTAGTGTTGAGGTGGCGAAAAAACTTATTTTGTATCTGTTCAAGTCTTGCAATGTATGTAATTTTTTTCGGGTTCCACACTTGAGATCCTTAGCTGTCTGTATTCGTTTATAAAGGTATATATATTTTTCCGTATTCGTCGAATTATACATAAACGAATATTTGTATGCGTCGAATCAACATCGATCATCTGAATATTAGCAGAAAGCAATTGGTTTCGCCGATGCTAGCCAGTAGAGTAGGGGCCAGCGACCGCCAGACTTACGTTATAGTATCAAACCTGAAATATTTTCTGTAGATGTACACTATAGTAGGCAAGAACATTTGAGATCGGGAGATTTTGGCAGATAACAAGTAATACAGGTACAACAAATGTGCAAATGAAATGGTTACAGCTAGTATAATTAGCAATAAGTGGATAAAAACATTTTTTGAAGACATCCTTTTAATATGAGGTAACAGTTTCATTGCGAGTAGATGTAAGAATGTTCATGGATTTAGCCGTGACAGGCTAATCGCAGAAAATACTGCGCATATTACGCATCAACCCTCTTTGAACCCGTGGCATTGTTAGGTATATTGATCTAGCGTCTTGGTAGCGTTAGTGGTAGACATTTCAAAAACAACGTTCTCTTAATTAAAGCAAATTAGATAATAATTAAAAAATGTAGTCACCATTCCATCTTTTGTACACGCGTAGCAGATGAGCTTATTATGTTAAAAAATAATTTAAATAAAAATCATTTGACACGAAAAAGTTTCTAGTCATCCGAGTATTTGGCGATTTTTGGGAGAGTCCTTTATCGAACACTCATCAGCAGAGAGACAAGAGTGTGATGATAAAGATGATGGTGAAATACCTTTAATGATAATTGAGATACTTATTTTATTTAATACTTACTGAAATAATATGAAACAAGATTCTAATATTTTAAATGTATTTAAATAAAGAAACTGAAGGATTCCTGGGAGTGCATAGAAAACCGATTCACGCTAAAATCCGGCCCTAAAAAGGTGACTCATCTGGACCATCATCACCCGCCACTCTTCGTCCATTGGTCGATGGCCTTCCCAAGTGTTTTCCACTTTGAGAAAAGTGAAAGCATAAGGAATGAAATTACTTCTCTCGACGTCCTTGACGATAATAGCTACCACAATATACTAATTTAAGCGGTGGAATTTTCTCAGCAAGGTTATCTCGTTAAGAAAGCGGAGATGGATGCGGAAGACAGGTATCACTCCATTACGAGCATAAGGTGAAACGTGAAAGTAAGTAAAAGATATCAAAATTGAAAAAATCTGGACCCTTACCAAATTTTCTGATCTCCTGAGAATGACGAAGGGTCGTGAACTTCTAGGAGTTTATAAACTTGTCTAAATAATATATAATTATTGAAAATACAGAGTGTATCATAGCTAGAAGAAAAATCTTAGGGGAAGTCTTCGTTATTCCATTTTGAATAGGATACACTTTGGGTAAAATGTCGACGGTTATGGAGCCATCAAAGTTAGAATTTTCTTCAATATTTCTAAATTATTTTCTGTAAAAGGTTGGACTATTACATCAGTAACTTACATACATATATGGAGTATCAATAATTCATTCGCTTTTAATACAAGTGATGTGTATTGATAGTGTATTTGATTTGTATCAAAGCGAGTGAATTTTTAATATTTGGTTTGAATTAATTTAATAATAGTCCAACGTGTTACAAAGTATAAACCATAAATATTGGAAAAAAAAGTGCAAAACTTAATAAAAAAGATATTTACTATGTATATTTGCTTAACATATATAGAAGTCGAAGAATTCTGAATATTTAACAACGGGTTTCTGTTCCGGGAAAGAGCAAGTTTTTTGACTAAAATTTCAATTGAAATTAATCATTGTTTAATTTTAATATAGTCAATATGCAGATAGTTAACAACTGCTTCACAAAAATATTATATAGTTATTTATTAAGTCATAGTACGTACATTTTTCGATACGCGTCACAACACAACCAACACCACTTAACCGAAGTTTGTCTGTTGAGCTGTTCTCTTAAAAATATTTTGAATTAATTTTTATAATTAGGAATAAATTAAAGAAGTCTCACAAGTTACGAAGCTATATTTATATATGAGAAAAGCTATTATATGTAGCTGTATGGAAAGGCTCTAATCCAAAGGCTCAGGGCTTACAAACTGTGTGAGCTGGCTTAAGTGATCACTCTACACAATGCAACATTCACCAATTCCATCGTAAGAAAATCAGTATATTATCAAATTTTTGAAAGTTCTATACATTATAGATCGAATCGAGAACATTTCATATATTGGACAGGCCTCTGCTAGAGACATCTGTTGTTATTTTTTTCTCATTAACAAGTTAGTATACATAGATTTCGCAACTGGTAATGATACCTACATATTTTATTTTTCAAAGTGGACTTTTTTTAGCAATAATCCTTATTAACGTATATATATTTCAGTTTGGGGAATTTTTTGTCATTATTTAAAATCTTAACAAGAAAAAAGTTGTCTTCTTAACAAATGATACTAATGATTGGCAAATTGTATGTTTTGCGACAGCAACAAAAAACGTGCGAATTTCACAATAAGACAAATTTGTCGAGACACATAATTCAAGTAACACAAAGTAACATATCTAAGTACATAAAAAAGGCATACATTGCAGGATTTATGACATAATAACTGAAATATATATTTTTAATATTTTTAATAAAGATATATATTAAAAAAAAATTCATAAAAGTTATACAGAATTACAAGTTTGATAAATTAGAAATTAGAAAAAGTGTAGGTAAACAGTAAATTGAATATTATAAATAATCATATTTATAGAATCAAATTTATAGAAATAGTTATTTTTAATTGGTTTTCATGTTAGCGCAAGATTTTTTATTAATTACCCATAAATTATTTGTAATATTTTTACTGTCTATACTTCGATTTTTGATTTTTAATTTGTTAGTTTTAAATTGTATCCTGGCTAAGGGACCATTGGCCCTGAAACATGTTCATGTTTTTTCTCATGAACTAACAACATACAAAGGTTTCGTATCTGATATGATACCTCTATGTTTCAACTATTTTCACTGATATTCGGCTCGCTAGACACTTTGCACGGTCCGCTTTTATTTGCGGACTTCGATCAAGAACAGCTCTTAGAGCGCGCGCCCGCTGGCGTTTTGTATAAAGCATTCTATTAGTTTCTTCATATTTCTAGTGATTATGAAAATAGCCCAGCTCTGGATTTATTTGGACCGTTCTATAATGCGCAGTTAGACTCTCGTGACGATATTTTGAGACAGCGAATTTTCACTTTAATAGTGTGTACACGTTTTTAAATACCATTTAATTTCGTTTCATTCCGGCAATTATTGAATGACAATTGTGTCACGTCACGTATGTATTTACACTGGGTCGTTCATTAGGCTGGGAGCGACTATTTTATTTCTGTTAAAAACCTAGTTGTTGATATTGGAGGTTAATGTTCGTCCAAACAAGTTCTTGAACCAGTTCGGGGAGCAGGGATTCAATTACACGGGGTGGGCGGTAGTTCGTGTTGGGATCTGCAAAGGTAGGTTAGTCGTACAGAACCTGAAGTTGGAGGTGCTAAAACCTTGAAAACTGTGTGATTTCAGTCGAGGTCGAGGTAACATTCAACATCCTGGAAAATTTATCAAAAAATTATCTGTATTCGTGACAGTTATACATGAATCTATTATTAAGGCGATCGTCCAGCAGAGTGAGCTCATTTCACAATTAGAAATTTCACAATTTTTTCTCATATCTTCTCTTGCGTTTTTTATCACATTTTAATCACAAAATTTATTCACCAGGTTACGTATATTATAAATACGGATATCTTATTAAAATAACACAAACTAAATTATATAATTGATTAATAAATTACCAAACCTTCGATGTTTTAAAAATGAAGAAAATTGCTCCAATTTGTGGGCTTTTGATGACTGAATGGCCTCGTGGGATGTCTTTTTTATTCTACATAAATATAATATTACAAAGTTAACAATTATCTTAAAGTAATTACAATTATTGCAAAATCTGTTAGTTTGTTTACATGCAATTTATGTTTTAAAAAATACTGTTTTTTATAATTTTTGTGTATTTTTTTCAAACATTTTTAGATAGTTGATAACTTTTTTCTTGAATAAATCAAAGAAATATATATTATTATTTTAAAATTAATACAAAAAAATCAAAAACTTATTCTCGATTTCAGATTTTAGCTATTTAATCAAGGCACTGCGTATTGTGTTGAGAGCGGTCATCGATTCCCCAAATTTCAAACCACCTAATAGAATCTCAAACCTTTATCTATTATAATTACTCTATATCTGCATAATTGTAACCACGCCCCTCCAACCCATCACAACCAAATCGGTCAATATTTAATAATTAATTTCACTACATTCAATGTCCTGAAGAAGAAAGCATCGCTTCCGAAACACATTGAATTTTCTAAAACAAAATTCAAGTGTGGTTAAAACAAAATTTTCATTATTTTATTTATAAAATGTTGCCATAAAGTAAATTTGAAGAATATTTTAATTTCTTTTCAACGTCAAACTTACGTCGATTTTTTTTTGAAAACTACAACACTCGCGTAGGTACATTAATAATTATTTTGAAAATTCAGAACCTACGTTGCACCAATCTAAAATTATTATTGATTCTGATTTATTTAATCTAATAAAATCTTATTAATTTTCATTGTAACAATAATTCAAACGTATAACCTATACAAAACAACCATTTTATAACATTTTTTTTCATTAATACAAATAAATTTACACACACAAGCCTTGTTTACGTATCAACGAAAGCATTGATTATACTTACATGTTTTTTTTCATTTTATGGTTGTGAAGTTAGCTCTCTTGATTTATGACTTAAATAATATATTGCGGTGTGAATTGAATATTTTAAGAGCACAAATCCTACATGACTTTGAATTTCGTCTACTCGATTGGATTACAAAGTCTAAGGTTGTTTTAACGAAGACGTTACAAAGATGTCACAAAAATAATAAAACGAATTTGGGGACGGAAGTTGAGACAGCCAGGTAAACTAGGAGGTGATCACGTCCAGAGAAAATAGCTCTCCAGGAGTCCATTTTACCCTAAATCACTTGATGATTTGTAAACATTGACGAATTCATTCAGCACACTATCGGTGAAAGAACGGGAGACATGTACAAAGCTGAAGATGGATTCAACGAATGCTTACAAAGCTAATTTTTCAATTGTTGCGGAACATACCTGACGATACGTAATTGTACCATTGTATCAAAAAAGTATTGAACCTTTGGTCGACAGAAACATATTTATTCATACACAGCATACGTGCTTTCATCTCTTTCAAAGTAAGTAGGTAATTGATAGGGCATATACTTATTTCAGTGGTCTTGCTATTGGTGGAAACACTTCTGAAAGGCATCTTTTGGAAATGTGTTTAGCTGGGGCATCGCGAATCTGAATAATATATTTTCTTCATTCAAATCGGGTCATTTGAGCGGCATTTTTAAAAGGAGAAGAGCCAAAAATCACACGGAGCCACGTCGAGAGAGAAAAGAGTTGACAAACCATGGGACCGCTGTGTTTGGCCGGAAAAGCTTGAATCATATAATGCCAATGATGGACGGGTGCGGTATCGTGGTGGAGATGCCAATTTTAGAAGCTTTGGCACGAATTTCGGTAACACCAAGTACCAAATTTGACAAGCAATCTGATAATCTTATCTGATAAGAAATCGGTTATCACCGATTTCTTGCTGAAAGGCCCTGAGGGTAGCTATGCTGGCTGCTACACGGCCGTATATGGTCGTTGCGCGGCCATTAGTGCCGTCTAAGCGGCCGTTAGTACCTGCATTGGCTATCGACTGTACTGGTCACTGCACAGCTGATAGAAGCAGCTGTGCGATTAGCGTCTGCGATTGACTATCGCTCATTCGGTACTTGCTGCTTTTCATACGACTTGGTTATTTTTTGAAACTCGTAATGGCAAAAATACTCACTGCATATTGCTGTTTTGAAGCAATCATAATATAGATACGTCGCTGTGTATGATTTCGAGTTTGACACATTTCCAACCAAACGTATATTCTTACCTAGAAAATAAACGTCTAAGTATAATTGTCTGCAGAAAACATAAAATTCGACTCGAATATTATATATATATATATATATATTATAATATATATAATACTTATACCCATTAAATAATATGTAAATATATTTTTAAATAATCTTGTTCCTATAAAAAACGTACCATTTGATAAATTTTTGAAGCTGGCAATGGAAAACAATGCCTTACTCGATGCGTATTAAGCGCAATGATTCTAATCTGATATTTTGAATTTCATCTCAGGGGCATGCAGTGAGAACAATAAGCATGACTTTTTCCTAAGCGCACATTTTGAAAAGAAACCAAAATGAGATATATATATCATATTAATGGAATAGAGAAAAGATGATAGATAATATACTTACAGACATATATTTAAAAATGCCTTGAAGTGTACTTGAAAAAAAAGAAAAAAAAACAACACTGTAAAAACGTTTAGGCAGATACATTAATCAATGCATAGATTGATAAAGATAGGTATGTCATTTATGTATTCATGTTTTTTGGTTCAGTTGACATTGGATATTTTCTTGAAGTCAGATTTTTTTGCTTTTCTTTACTTTAGCTACACATTGTGTTCACTTGGTCACGTCTTTTTAGGTGGGATGTCCACAGATGACTCAGACAGACAAGAGTGATTGTCTGTAATGTATACAGGGAGTAACAGAGCGACTCCTTAATTTTTTCAATCACTTTATCAATTAAAAAATATATTTAAACATCTTTTTTTTATGTACTTTCTGAAAACAACGTTACTGGATCATGGCCACAGAGGGATTGTTAATAATTAGGATAAGTTATTGAAATCTCACAGAAACGAAGCTATTAAATAAGCGAAACATCTATGGAAGATTTTTAATAAAAAATTAAATAGGTATCATAGCTGCGAAATGTATGTAAACTATTTCATGAGAAGGACTACAGATGTCTCTAGTCCTTTCAAATATATTATAATAGCTTCGTGTCAGTGACTCTAATTTGTCTTAATTAAAATATATATATAAAACTGTTGTAGATCTGAACTATAATATTTTGTTGAATAAATTTACATAAGCTACATTGCCTGAAATTTTTCTGAGCTCATTTATCATTATAAAATTGTCAAGGGATTATAAGATTGTCCTGAAGTATATTAATTAATAATGTATTATGTTACAAGCAAAAAATAACTATTCGCTGCTACTGGAAATACAAATATACAAATACAAAAATACCGACACTGTTGTATGGAAGTGAAGCCTGGATCTGGCAGAAAAGGAACGAAAGTAGACTGAATGCTGTGGATATAAGGTCCCTCAGACGTATGTGTGACAAATCCGTTAACGATAGAATAAAGAGAAGGTGGCAGAAAGAGAAGGCGACCGCGGAAGACATGGCACAACCAGATTAACCAGATACTGGAAGGTGTATGAATGTGGATGAGGCGAAAGTTGTACGTCAGGACAGAAGAGAGTGGCGCTCGATCTTCTCTGCTTAAAGTAAATTAACCGATATAAAGATTGCATGCATGGTAATGAATATGCTTATATGTCAGATATATTTTCAGATGATCATTCGATGTTCATTTATTGACAAATTTCTTATTGAGATTTAATTTGCATTTTTGATTAACATTTTGATCTTGATTTTCAATTGTTCGGAGGTGTTAAATTTTTTTTTTCTAATGTAATTTCTATTTCCTACAATTACTTTCTCAATATTCCACATTGATTGAAGAAGTGATTATTGGGACTGTCTGATTTTGCCTGTATTACAAACTTGATTTTTCCCAAAACTTTTCATATTTTTCTTTGTACTGCATACTTTTGTACTGTTTTATTCTTTTATATATTCTGTTAACCAACGTTTTCTCTATTTTTCTATAACATTAACATTTAATTGTAATATGTACTTAACAAAATAGAATGCTTGACAGGTAAATTTTCGCTGAAATTATTATTAAAAAATATCCGAACATCAATCGTTAAGGAGACAAGTGACTTTTTTCTGACTTATTTATCACTAGCTGTGCCCGCGGCTTCGCACGCGTAGATTTTTAGTAATTTGTGCATCAAACTTTACATATAGATGTATGTTGTCCCGGACTTTTTTTATAGAGCTTTATAAGTTCTACAACTTCTATACAGAAAGTATTTAAATATCTCTTACCGTTAAGGCTGCATTCGTAAAAAAAGCATAGCTCGACCATTTTTTCGTCGACTAGTTGTAAAATAGGTTACTACGAAAAGCCCCTTTATTGCTCCCTTTCTTTTAACTCGTAGTGTCTGCTTGTCGCTTGTCTGCCGAAAAAATTTGGATTGATTTTTAACCCCTTTTTCGTGATCCAATCGAGCTGAAACTTTGCAGGAAGACTCGTGGCGACAGTAAAAATGATCTAACATTTGTTTAATTTTTAAAAAATGATTAAAGTATAATTTTAGATTTTTCGAAATTTTAACGGTTTTTATTACTCCTTTTCGTAGCATCGCCCGACTCAAGCCTGAGGCGTGGCGTGACGAAAAAACTAACCCACGAAAACTTGGTTTTTATGGGTTAGTTTTTTTAACTGAATAATAAAGGTATAGCCTATGTACACCCTGAAAGTCCATTCTAAATATTGGTAAAATCGGATCAGTAGTTACGGAGATAACCCCCTACACCCAAACTTACAAACTTTACCTCTCTATATAATGTTAGTATAGATAGAGATCACTCTACCTAATGTAACGTTCATCAATTCCATCGTAAGAACATCAGCACATTGTCAAATTTTTATACCTAATCTATCGTACATTTGATAGAACTATGTTAGATACATCTATAGTTCAATTGGACTTTTTTTTATTTAATTACGTAATAGAAAACATAAATGAGTTTTCTTCATTATTCTACGTCTGGTACGATGTGGTCTTTCCATGTAATAGTTTTTCCTTGTAATAGTTAGTAAAATTATATGAACTACTAGTGTTTGTTGTCTTTTACACTTTTTTCTTTTATACCTTTTTTCTTTTCCTTCTTTTCTTGTGAAAAAACGCACATATTGACTAGCCTTTTTGCATTATTCCAAAGTGTTGGACCTTTCTTTTGTTGGGAGTCAATGTGTTTTGAAGCCACGTAATAAGACTGGAAGTATGAATTAATTGAAAATTTTTCATTTTGGACAAAGTGGAAGATTGTTTCTGTAAATCGTGTACAAATGTCCAACGGAATAATTAATTAAACCCATAACTTTAACGTACGTATGTGCTAAAAATCTTCGGAGATAGGACTTCTGATTAAAAGCCAATTAAATGATATTTTATCCTCATTGCAGAAATAAAACAGACTTTCGTGAATAAAATGTTGAATTGATTTACACGTAATTAACTTCGCCAGACAAAAATAAATTTATGTTTTTCGGCACCAGACGCCTGCCAATCTTGGAGTTGTTTGTTGTATGATAACAATGAAGTGTAATAAATTGTTAATTGAAACTAAAAATCGATAGAAAATAGATGAGAAAACCGTAATTGTGAATGGCAACATTATTCACATAGACATCGAATGTAAGCAGCTCGATTGAAGTTGTAGAAAACGTTGTCTAAACAATACCTACTACATCCGGAAAGATATAAACTATAATGGGTAGTGGAAAACAATATTTGCTGCTTGGTTTTTTGAAAAAAATATATTTCAATTCAGAAATTAATCATTATCATCTTATCAGGATGCTTGAGAATGTTATATGGATAAATAAACACATGGATACACCTACAGAGTACAGAGTACGGTGCGGATTTAAAAAACTTATCCACCGTAATAACTTCCAATATCAAGTCCAGAGCCGAAACTGTGCGAACCAAAAACCTCCTTTGAACTGGCAAGATGAAAATATTAAGAGATATCGCTGGCAAAACCCTCAGAGATCGGATTCGAAGAATATGCGAAGCCGAGGTCGTTGTAAGATGGGACGATAAAGAGGAAGGTTCTGGAATGATCATGTGAGCAGAATGACTCCAGAGCCGCAAAGGTAGTAAAAGATCGAGTACTTCAGGGAAACAGACCGACAGGAGTCCAACTCCCAAGAGGACAATGTAGCAGCCACAACAGGTTAATAGACCTAAACAAAGATGAACAAGAAGAAGACTATCTTCTCTACTATGGTGAGTTTTGTCCTCCACGAGAATTTTCCTCTATTGACGTCAATTGCACTCTCTTCCTTCCAGTCCTGAATATTTAAGAAATACATAACTTGAAGAAATTGTCACTTAATCTAAGCTTTGGTCTTTCCAAGCTCTGACGTTCTCATAGTTTTGTGTCTTTCCACACGCCCTAACCATGCAAACCTTGAGACGCATGAAAACCGTAAAGCTAATTGTAGCGTCTACGCAAAAATTCATTTTCTAAGTGAACGTCCAGTGCACGCACGTTCATTAATCGTTAATCAAGTCATTAATAAATTTTCATTAAGGAAGATTCAGAAAAAATGTTGACATATTATTTAACAATCTCTACTCTAATTTATTACATCTCACAATCCTGATGATTGAATAAGCTAGACAACAGTTTCATGATTATTTTAGTTTTTATTAGATTGATAGCATTGTTAGAACCAGATTTATATATCATCTTGCTTATATTAATTAAATTTGATTACATTATAACTCTTTTATATTTGAATTGTAATTCCTGTCTATTCCTGGAGGCAAATGAGGAGTAGCTTGTTGGTCTTGTGGTTAGGACACTCGCCTCGTGATCCAAAGGTCGCGGGTTCGAACCTCACTCCAGACTAGCAAGTTAGTCCTATTTTCATAGCACAAGCGTTTAGCTTAGTTTGAAAATAGTAAGAATATTGATGTGACACGTATTCCGTGTTCGCATCTCTATTTTTTAAAAAAAAAAAAAAATATGAGCTGAGATTGAGAATTAGAACAAGATTTTTTTACATTATAAATATAAGTAGATATAATCATTAATTAAGATAAATTATAGAATTCTCACAGAGATCCTTGGAGTTGGTTGGTTGAAGTGGATATTGCCGCCTTTTTTATTTGCTTTTAATAGTGATTTTTATACACTATTTTGGAAGGAATAGAGCCATATTTCATATAAAATCTCGAATTCATTGCATTCTAAATTAGTAATCCCCGGTGATTGCTTTCAAAAAATTATTTTAATTTTTTGGATATTGCAGCCTTTACTTTTATACATATAGACCGATAATAGATAATATATTAAATATTGATATCTATGTATTTTTCATTTGCCAGCTTCCTAAACGTAATAATATTAACGTTTATATTTTTTTATACCATTCATTATCACATTTGTTGTTTTTTTTTGTAAAGACGCTGGAAACGCTGGAATTCAATGTAGTATTAAATAATGAATAAAATATCACCTTTGTCGCACTTACTAATAAAAAGATTATTGATTTATACAATTATCATATACCTTGACGGTGATGAATGCGGAGACTACAATGATTAATTTGTCAACAGCAGGTTATACCTGTAATAGTTTATCATTCAGTGTTCAACCATGAAAAAGTAAATATTTTCGATTCTCAAGGATTAAACGTGGTTTTTGAACTATCATTCTTGAATCAATGAAAATAATTTATTTTTTATTTTTAGCGAAGTTTAAAATATATAAAATTTTAATAAATATTATTATTAAGTTCTGCGGGTTAACTATTTTTAGGTGTTACAGCTGTTTCGGCTTGTAAGGCCATTATCAAACAGTGGATCTACCACGTACAAACGACTTATTTATAAAATTTTAAGTTACCCCTTTACAGTAGATATTTGTGGTGAAGCCCTATATTAATGTTCGTTTTTTTCCGGGCACTTATCATCAAAGGTGTTAACCGAGGCACCTTTAATGATAAGTGCCCGGGAAAAAACGAACATTAATACAGGGCTTCACCACAAATATGTAATTAATCTAAAGGGGAAAGGGTAACTTAAAATTTTATAAATAAGTTGTTTTTACGTGGTATATCCACTGTTTGATAATGGCCTTATAAGCCGAAACAGCTGTAACACCTAAAAATAGTTAACCCGCAGAACTTAATAATGATATTTATTAAAATTTTTTTTTTTTTAATTTCGCTAAAAATAAATATGGAGTTCTACAAATTAAACACAAAAACCATAAATAAAATAATTTTTGTCTGGGAGGAATGAGGTTTCTGACATATTATTGTATTTACCATGTGCAGACTTAAAAGACAATTCCATACAATTTTGGGCTATACATGAAAATGTGGAGATGAATAAAGATGATCTGAACAAGGCTGTTACAAGTTTTGGCAAAAATATTTAAAAATGGAGAGTGCGCAAACATATTCGAAATTGTCTCATAAATTTAGGGTAGGTATGTCTTATTATCCAGTGCGCCTAATCGTTAAAAAATACGACCTTTATAAACGAGGAAAAAAAGTTTGTTGTCAAAATTTTTTATATCATAAATTAATAAGTGAATATTATTTTTCCTGTTATTAAATATAGGTTACGTTAAAGGATGTTATACGTGAGATTCTCCGATCCTGGGCGGACAGTAAATATGGGTCATAAAAGTTTATTACCCGTATGCATAGATTTACGTGTTATTATCAAACGATAAATAGTAAAAGCGATTAATTTTAACAAGTCTAATCACCAACATATTATTGCAGTGTCCCATAAATAAATTCTATATACGGTATATATTAAACCTGTATCGATTTGATAAACAATAATTACAAAATTGTTATTTATGTGTGTATATGGACGTTTGTGTATGATGTTGTATGTCTAATCGTGGTGAAAATTGTATCTTAAATTATATAGTCTTATATACTCGTAAATGATGTGTTTCCAAAACTAGTCAATGACATTTTGCTGTCCATTTAGGCCAAATAGACAAATAAACGTTTTACACACAACTTAAAATAAATGTTTACATACTTATCAGTGTAGATGTGGGACTACAGCGACATAATTATTATAGCTTTTTTATTAACACATTTTTCTCCATCTAAGCTTTAGACTTCCGAATTAAGAATTTGGAATTATTGGTCTTATGTTTAATAACGACTGCGGCGATTGCTGTGCTATCATTTACGATACGTGTTCTACATACAAAAATCGTCTAGAGCTTATTGTTGTACCTCTACGGTAAAATTAATTCTTTAAAATTTTCTCAAAGATACGCTTCAAAATGTACTGGTACTCAACACTTCACTTGTCGATGAGAAGTTCCGTTACACTCGAAACTTATGTAGTAAAATATAAATGTTTGATTTTCATCGTGAAATATTAAAATTGATTTTGAAAATACTAGAAAGTAAATCAGTACATTTAGACGAGCTATTTTAAAAAAGTACCTACACTTTATTGTTATAAAATAATTTGAAATATAAAAACGGGTAACGTAGAATGCATTTTTATCGTAACCATGCAACAAACTTTAAATGGGTATAAATAGGTTTATTGTTTCAGAGGTAAGTTTATAGAACTCCATAATTACACATATGGAAATAAAAACAATTGTTTTTTAAGTTCTAGGACGCGTTTCGCCTTATGGCGGCATTATCAATCTAAATATTTTAAAATCAACAACTTGTATTTATATTAAAAGAATTTGAAGCAGATGCTATTTAATTTTAAGAATTAATTAAGGTTTTTTGGATTTCTGCAAGATTCTAAGAAACAATTCTGTTCAAACACTAATGACAAGTAAAGGATGAGGATAGATTTACAACTGGATATAAATGTGACATTCTTGGTAACAAATTATGTTTGTGCACTAATGATAATTTTCAAACGCGGGGATTCCAGACAGCATTATTCTTAATAACAAATATGTTTGAGCGCTAATGGTAATTTTTCAAATGCAAGGGACACCAACGCAGAAAAATATCTGAGACGCCAATTTGGAAACCTTTGTAAATCTATCCTCATCCTTTACTTATCATTGGTGTTTGAACAGAATTGTTTCTTAGAATCTTGCAGAAATCCAAAAAAACCTTAATTAATTCTTAAAATTATATAGCATCTGTTTCTAATACTTTTAATATAAATACAAGTTGTTGATTGTAAAATATTAAGACTGATTATGACTTCACAAGGCAAAACGCGTCCTAGAAAATTAAAAAGGTAGAACTTAAAAAACAATTGTTTTTATTTCCATATGTGGGTATAAATAGGCCTCGATGGCCACTCCCGGGCAGAGTTCGAAAAATACATTCATATAGAAACATGTGATAGGATCGAGTTATATTTTTAAAATTGCGTGTTTAGTTAATTCTGTATTGGTGTCCTTTAATATCGAAAGAAAAACGATATAACAAATTTTTGTAAATAAATTACAATCTCCTACGGTCATAGTTAGCTTCTGAGTTTTATTCTGCTTCAAGTGTTGCTTAGAAGATCTTCCGTACCCCAGTTATTAGACAGTAATCATTAAATTGAATGAAAAATGTCTCACGTGAGTTCAAATATAATTTTATATTTTACTTCTCGAGTTTCGAGAGTATTAAAATGTCTCGCCGATACTTCATAGTTTAATACTTCACTTATCGATGTCAGATTCTGATACCTATTATCCAAATTCGAGCAGAAAAATATAAAATTATAATTAAACTCACGCGGAGATAACGTAATTTATGTTTTTACATCCAATTTATTTATAGTTGTGAGTTTTAGTTTTAATAGAAAATTGTACAGTTTTGAAATTTCGATTCTCTATTGATTTTTCTTGATAGATTTTGAACTTTTGGGAAGACAGTTTTGGTTTGTTTGTCCTTTCGAACTGTTGTATAACGTAACAGTTTAAAAAAACTTAATAAATGAATACATTGTTAATCAATGTTATGTACTCTGAATGTTAATCAAGTAGTATAAATATATACCTATACTAATTATGGGGGTAGCATATTTAAAATAGTGATTTCATTAGCAAATTACCTTGCCGAAACAGGATCTGTGAGTGACAAGGTCAGCACTACTTAAAATCATGAATCGCAGCCAGGGTCCACTTAAGAGCCTGTAGATCCTGGTTCAGGTTAAGTCTCTTAAATCTATACCCTGCAACGAATTATCACTGTGATAAAAATGTACAATAAAGAAACCTGAAAGTTAACCTTGTTGTAAGTGGTGTATACGTGTAGTCATCGAGTATTACTTATTTATAATGTACTGAATTCGAGATTTTATAGGAAACACAACCTGTAAATTTATAGAAAACAAGATTTTAAAAGAGAGATAGACTGACATCGTACGTTATTCATTCCATCTTTAGTCCAGTGTTAAATGAATATAGTAGACGATCAATGCCAATTTGAGATACCCAGTATTTTTTTAAAACGAGTTTCTTGATTCACCACGCGTTGATGTCTAATATATATATATATATATATATATATATAATATATATATATATATATATATATATATATATATATATATATATATAATATTATATATATATATATATATATATATATATCTTATATATTTATAAATGGTTAAGGAGATATGCGACGTCAAAGTTTGGATTTTTTTTCAATATTTCTGACTTATTTTTTGTAAAACGTTGGACTATAATTACAGTAACTTATATCGAATATGAAAATTCATTCCCTTTAATTCAAGTCAAATAAAAAAATAAAACCTTCGAATTCCAATTGGAATTTTTTCAGGGTATTTATCATTTTATTTAACTTGTTTTGAAACGAATTGAATGAATTTTTTGTAATCGATATGAGTTACTGTAATAACAGTCTAACGTTTTACAAAAAACAAGTCAGAAATATTGAAGAAAAAATGCAAACTTTGATGTCGCATATCTTCATAACTATTGATATTAGGTCATAATAGCTTGAACATTTTCGATTCATAATCAAGGCAGAAATATAGTCCTGCGAGGTTATTAATGTTTTCCAAATAACCCTGTATATTCCACTGGATGATGAGTTGGTCAAGTCTGTATTGTGGTCCTCTAAGAACACGTCTGAGATACTTGAGCTTTCTTATCTTGATAGTCCGCAGCATTTCTCGGTCTTTTTCTATAATATCGGAGGACTTCAACATTCGTCACCCTATCCACCCGGGAAACTTTCAATATGCGTCTATGAGCCACATCTCAAAAGACTCGACTTTGCGGATTAGTTCTTGATTTAGTGTCAGTACCTCCACCCCATATAAGAGAATGGCGAAAACATAACAATGAACCAACTATACAAAAAATAAGGGATAAAAAATTAAAGAAAAATTGACGCAGAGAGTAAAAATAAATATGACGTGATTATCGTCAATCAATTTCTGATCCTACGTCAGTCAAGTGTGCAAATTTCAAACAAAATATGTATTGATTTTCTATTATTTACAAGCTATTTAAAAATTCCTGTGTTCATTGGTGAAATAAAAATTTGTATCACAGCTCCACTTGATAAACAAACAAACTGACAACAAATGAAATTACATGTGAAGATGAAGATTACAAAGTTATGGAAAAATAGGTTTTTTGTAGAATTTCTAGAAATATATTTTTAGTTTTGAAAGAGTGAGAAAATGTATCATTTTCGAGGTTCGGGGAATTAAAATATTTGAAATAAAACGAAAATTATAGACTTACGCGGAATTATATTATAGGGCTTTTATAAACCATAAGGTATACATTAAATTAATAAATACTTTTGTAGAATTTAGAACATGGTTCGGAAATTAATTTTGAAAAAATATGGTTCAGAAATTAAAATTAAATCAAAAATAATATACTTTAAGGAAATGCAAAGTAAAGTTTGTTTAGTTGTAGATCTATATAAAAAAAATTTTTTTTTTGTTTATTTATTCACTGGTTATTATGGTAGCTTAATACTACACGCATACTAAATATAACCCACCAGTTCCATTCAAATCATAACCCTATTTGATATTTAGTCGATTCCACAAACTAGGAAAAGTTGGAAATCAGCGATTTCAACCATCATATTAGGTGCCAAGAACAGGATAAAAATAATGCTTGCAAGAAAAAGACTAACATATTGTTACAGATTTAGATTCTTCTGTATCAGAAATAATAAATTATGTTAGATTTTCTTCTGATTTATCGTATTTTTGATTCTGAAGAGTCAAATTAGGTTAGAACGTAAGGGAAGACCTTTGGGTGAAGTGTCTAAAGCTCTGGGTATATAATTAATGTGCCGGATGCGAGAGAGAATATTATTACCAGGAAAATTTCAACAGCCTATGTGACGTTGCTTAAAGATGTATAATAAAGCAATAAAATCGTATTTGGCCATATTTAGAAGTGTATTTCATTATTTTTTTACAGTCACATTACAATTAAAAATTTAAAAACTTTTTACTTCCATTACTTTTTTGTTCATCTTTCGAATCCCTAAAAAGCTTGTTTCTTTAATTCTACATAAAATGTTTGATTGTTGCAAATAATAAACAAGACTATTATAATTCTATGATGTGAAAAGTGAATATAATTTGAAATACGATATTCCAAATTGTGTTTTATTTAAAAGCACACATTTTTCTTATTCCTGCAATTTTTATTTTCCATCACCACTGTTATAATTTTTTTGAATTTCCGCACGCATTTCTTAATATTAGTTTATCCAGTTTTATTTATAAAACTCCTTTAACTTATTTTCTGAACTGTAAAATATAAATGGTATTCCATATATGCTTTTTACACGTGGCGGAATTCTATTCTGATTTTAAATTTTTTCCACTATTTATTGTCTTTTGAAGGTCAATCGGCTGTGGAATCAACTACTCACAGATAACACATAACATGTTTATCCATACCATAATTATGTTCAAACCATCACAAATCATAACTTTGTTCAAAAGCGGACTAAAGCAATTTTAACTTTTGTAAAACCTAGTATAATCCTTCTTTATCCCCATCCATCTCCTACTCGTTTCATTTTCATGAATACCTGTCAATAAACCCGCCATTATAATAATGCGAACACAAAAAGTGAATGGATAAATATGATACCGCACAACAGTGCGTTCCTTTAAACTTTTGTATAATTTACATTCAGAAATATTCAGACAATGACGTCAGTTTTAAACATAATTGAAAAAATTAAATATGCAAAACAAATTGCACGATGAATTGGCTTTTTTAAAAAGCGCTGCTCAAAGTTAACCCCGTTTCAATGTCAAAAGAGGGGCTTAAACTATAAACAGACACAAGATGTATCGGCCAAACGTGTCCGAAAACTATGTATCTACTTTGTCTAACAACGCGTGTATGGACGATTATGTCAAAATAAAAGTAATCATTCAATTACGTATAATAGACGCCGGTTGCAATTTATAAATTGAAAAATACTTATTTTTCTTTATGTTTCAGCGTCATTGATCAGAGGCGACCAGGCAAAAACTACGTGTTTTTTTGTGAACCTCGCACAAGGATACATATAATTTTGTGTAATAAATATCGTATTGCCATGAAAATTTCAACAGCACCAGCGTGTGTGGCGTTGCTGAAAGATGTATAATAATGCAATAAAATCGATCAAATGCTTATTTTTAAAGCAAAGTTGTAATCATTTTCTAAGAATTGTTTTTCATTATTTTTTACAGTCATATTACAGTTATAGATTTAAATAACTTTTTCTACCATTACATTCATCTTACAGTTCATCTTTTGAATCGATAAAAAAGTGTTTTTTTTTATTCTACATAAAATGTAATATCTTACAAATGACCCCTATTTTCATTTTCACTTGTGTGAAATTTAAAGTAATATGCAAAACGTTAGTAAAAACAAACTATTTTATGAACTGATATAAATAAAATTTAATGTGTAGAATAATGTAAGAGATAAGTAAAAAAACTAACCCATAAAAGCTATGTTTTTATTATATTCCCTTTCTCGTTGAAATAGGTTTGGCGCTTACCCCATGCGTTGGGCTTGAGTCGGACGACGCTACGAAAGGGAATAATAAAAAATTTCGAAAAATCCAAAATTATATTGTACTTATTAATGTTTTTTAAACTAAAATTTGTTAGATCATTTTTATCGTCACCACGAGTCTGCCTGCAAAGTTTCAGCTTGATTGGATCACGGGAAAAGGGTTAAAAATCGATCTACAGTTTTTTCGACAGACAAGCAAGCAGACGCTACGAGTTAAAAGAAAGGAAGTAAAAAGGCACCGAATAACATTTTAGTTACCATGGCAGCGAGTATGATGTTTGGTCGCTTTTTGCCAAAGATTTTCATAAAATTACTCTTGTTCGAAATTTAATGAGGAAGGGGGTGAGGTTTATGAATTTATCTCGTTAAAAATAATCAGGAAATATCTCGTAAAAGCTGGTTTCTTTGGCTCTTGAACAGGGCTTTTCAACTCGAGAAAGTCACTAAACCTTTACCTTTAATTTCAAGGTGACCGTGGTGCAACTTTTGAAAAGGCATTGAGATCATTTGTGTGCACGTAGGTACATTACACCTACCGTAAATAATTCTTTATTATCATATTTCGCATCTGCAAAATTTTGTTGTACAGTAATGCACTTACGGGCACACACATACATTCAAACAGATCACACCGTTCATATTAAGGGTAGGGGGGGAGGGTGACTTGTCACTGAAGTGTCGCTCTTACACGTTGTGAAAACACGTTGTTTAAGGCCGACGGATCAGAGCCAAGTAAATTTAGTTCGAAAAATGTGGTGGTCCTTTGTTTGCATTACTTCTTAGAATTCTATCTGTTTTTGGGGGTTAGGCAATTTATTCGGCGCTAATTAAAAACTCATTAGAGATATATTTTGATTGAAGTTTTTAAAGCAACATTCTTTATATGTATATATGACATTCTTCCGAATTATTAACATTACGCACAATAAAGAATACGCCTGCAAATTATTATTATTATAGGGCTATCCTGTTTCGAGGCGGGTACGACACACAACAACACTGTCTAACACACATTCTAAATTTCTACTATACTTTATTATAATTCGCACAATAACATCATATTGCTCCTGACCGAAAATAGTTTGAGCGTGTAAGACGGATTCTTCGGAAATCAACCTAAACAAAAATTTTTTAGCCACAAAGCGCGGGTACACATTTTCTGACTTAGTTGACCTGGAAGCCTACACGCCTATTATGTCGTGCGGAGAATGTGAACTTCGTTCATCTTGTAATCACTTATTGTACTATACTTATATTGTATAATGTATTAATGTTTTATTTTAATGCATCATCGTTAAATGTAACTGTACTAATCATCTTGTCCTAAATGACTATCCATTAGGGTCATTCTGACCTGTCAATATAGTCTTTAAATTAAAAAATAAAAAATAAAAATAAAATAAAATAAAATAAATATTACTTTATTTCCATTAGGTAACATTCGTCGCTAGATCCTTCTTTATCTCCTCTCCGCCCAACACCCCCAACCACTCCACACTGTGTCTCTGAAATATTATCTCATTAGCTGTATCTTTTATTTATATTGGCAGTCTGTTATACAATTTAGTGGAGTAATATTTATAAATATAAAAATATATAAAAGCTTTAACTTAAAAATATTGTAACGAGGCTAAAAAGAATCATTTTATTCAATTCGTATTCAATAAATCCTGTATGAAATCCCAGCGTTTTCATTAATTCCTCCTACAGCCACAATACGTGACAAAACTTTATTTTGTTTAGAATTCTCTTGGCATTCGTTCCTCATATCTATTTAAATTGATTACAGATGCATTAATTGCATGTTATTAAATTTTTTTATGCTGCAACAGGCCAAGAAATCCAATTACAGTAGCGAAACATATCATAAAATGCTCGGTATTTTGTGTATTGTATTCTGACATACCAGCGCCATGCCGATTGAACTACAAGAGCTACCAAATTCTGATCATATTTATAAAATATTTGATAGTGCGCAGTGCATTTTCAATACGTCAATCGACGATAACTTTATGTAGTTGCGTATGTTAATCAAATTGAGGAAAAATTTGTCGTCTACGTGATCAAATCAATGAAAATTGGATGGCCTACGTGATCGTCACAAGGCAAATGATCGGAAACACCGTTGAAAACCTTGACCACCGTTTTTTTAAGGGCGCGTATACAATTTAATGCGGGATCGTTCAACCGTACTTCTGAATTCGAAAAATAGCCCTGATAAGATGTATCACAACATTTATTTATGCAAAACACTTCGTGAGGTTTCGAGGTCAAAATTTCAGCTTCCGACTTAAGAATCTCAATAGTTCACTGTTGTTTATATTGAGAACACTAATTTATTATTAATTTATTTTATGTACTAAATATATGCTAGGGCAGGGGTCGGCAGTTTTTCAAGTGAGAAGAGCCAAATTGTCGTTGAAACAGGATAAAAAATGTACCACAGAGCTGCATATATATAATATACATATGCGTATTATATATTTATATATATGCAGGAATAACAAAACAATTACATTTTTAAATATTCATTTAAAAATGTAATTGTTTTGTTATAAGAAATATCGATTTTTCGTTATGTTTACATTTAAAAATATCACTTTTAATGCATACGGTACTATATTATGAATTACGAGAAGAAAAAAATTGTAATCCCATTATCACGGAATTCATATTTTATATAGGTTATTCATAGTCGAAGTAAAAAACAGCAGAATCACCAAGACGAACAGGAATCAGCTGGGCTGTTTTTGGCAAACTCAAACATATTTTCGAAAACAGAGAGATCAGTTTTTTGGATTGGATGCTTTCTGCATAACCACGTCCAATTTATCATAATATTCTGCCAGATAAATAATTATATATGATTTTGTATAAGTTCATGCTTCAATGCATTGACTCCACGTGTTTTAGATACTACGTATTATATATTTATTGTACAATTTTACGTCTCACATAAATATTAAGTCATGATTAATTTCGTAATGTGAGTGATTGATGAAATACATTAATTAAGATAAGGGCCCGAGGTCGGGTCTTGACCTGTATTGTGACGAAGGTGGATGCGGGAACTCGTGTTGTGAACATTACAAGATGCAATGTTCAGAGAATTCATTACTTTTACGACACTGGCCTTCGCGCGAATTTAATATTAGCTTATTCCGCATTGATTATCTGATATTATGATATTATGTAATTTTCTTCTTTATATATTTATGTACTAAAAATAAACATATATAAACATATATATTATATAGAAATATATATATATAGTCCGGTCTCGTGTAACCCACGAAGCATGCGTAAGCAAATAGAGTGGGTCATAATGTGGAACAGTTGCCGAGCGCACTGCCACACGGAGACCGCAGCCGTGTAAACCACTTTAAGAAGGCTGGATATTCAAAGAGATACAGTTGATAGGGGCCTACCAAGCTTAGCTGCCTGCCCATTATCATAAGTAAAATATCTATATATAGACATATATATATTAGGATATGAATAGATAGATTATATATATAGAGAGGATTATATATCGATATATTATATATATATATATATATAAAAAAATTGAACTCCCTCTCCAGACACAAGAATTAGTCTCTTTTTGGAGAGGTATAATGATAAAAAAAATTATGTACCTAAATTTTTTTTTATGTATCAAATATGTAAACATATAATGTTTTTATTTAATAAATAAAAAAAAAGTGTCATGGCTGCGGGAGGAATGAATGAAAAAAATTTGTAGATTTAGTACCTACTTACTGATTAACTAATTATTTAATGTACAAAGTCACTTAAAGCTTTTCTTCGTATTACACTATTTATCACTCGCAAATGTACACTTTATCATCACTTTAACACTTTATTTAACATTCACTAGAACATTCCATCCGATTTCGCACGTATTATTCGCTCCGGTTTATATCGGTACGCCTGAGTTATCGCACGTTTGGCCACCCTGGCCTCAGCAGCCCGAGGCTGTCTTCGCTTTGTTATCGCCTGTCAAGTCTGTCAGGCCCAGCCCGAATTTATATCCGTGTATCAAGGTACATTGTACTTTCTGGCTTTTCCGAGTGTTCACGAGACGATTCTCATGGCTTCTAGATCCTTGTAGATGTTTAAGATGCTTCTCGAAAGCCGTAGAATATCGTAGATCGTTCCAGATTATTCAATAGAGCTGTGGCAACTTCAAACAACTGTCACTTGGCCTGAGTGACTGATTCTTTTTAGCCTCGTTACAATAATGAATATTATTTCGTTTCCCCGCTGAATGACAGTTTGAATAGTTTTGTATCTGTTGGAATGACGAAAGCGGTCACAAGGGAAAGCGATTAAAAAGCATCCAGAAGAATGTTCCCAACAAACCCTGGTTATCCAATAAAAATATTCCAATAGAACTGTTTCGATTATCTCCAGAATGAGAATTGGTTATTTATTACCTGGTGGCCACCCATTTTCTCAGGCCGAACATAGTCGACAGCCCGATGTGTGACTGTGAGTCGGAGATGAACCCTCGATTGCGTTTTTCATAAAAAAAAGTCAGAAATGTTGCAAATTTCGATGTTGCTTATCTCCGTAACTGTCAAAGTTTCACCCAAAGCGTAAATAACACTTTACTTATGTATTAGAAAGGGCGTTCTTTTAAACCAAAAAATTTTGTCAGTCAATTGGCATTGTTCGCTGTGTTACTTGCACGTCTTTCTATATTGTGTGTATTTTTTTCGTCATGGAATCTTTCGCTAGTCGTGGAATACCCAGCGAAATATTAAGCGAAGAACTTGCTTACGTGCGATAATTAAAATTGAAAGCATTGACATACGATTAAAAATGCAAAATAGTGTGAATTAGAAAAGTAGTGAAGATCGGAGCTGCAAATTGTGTCCACTGCGTGACGTTGTCAATTTGTTAAAATAATTAATCACTAATTAATTTTCCGTGCTTTCATTTGTCTTCCAAAGCCACCTCCCGTGACAATAAATTCGTTTTAATACAAGTCAAATAAAATAATAAAAACCTTACAGAAAAAATTAATTTTTGCAATTTTTATTTGACTTGTAGGTACTAAAGCGGATAAATTTGTCGTAATCAAACTATGTTTCTTTAAAAAAATAAGCCAGAAATATTGATAAAAATGCAAACTGATAAAAAAAATCATGATATTAAATTAACGCACCAGTGAAAAATTGTGGATCACTCTGCATATAGGCCAGATCTAGTATTTTATTTATTTTATTTTATTATATTTATTTCTATTTAATTTTAAGTATAAAATTTTGTTTGGACTGTGCCTGTCTCACTAGAAATATCTGTGCTGAGACAGGCATAGTTTACAATATTGTGGAGGTTCAAAACATAGTAAATATTATAGATAATAAAGTGTTTAAAGTAACGTAATAGAAAATATATCATATATATGAGGTTATATTGTGTTAGCGTGTTTGTGTAAGTGTGCCTATTTTATCTCTCTCCATGTTTCGGATCCACTGGTTATTTGATTCGATATTTGCGGCAAAATTTAACAGCGTTAGTGAAATGAAAATGTTACTAACAGAGTATTTTGCGTTAAAGCCTTTAATTTTTCATAAACAAGGAATCGAAATCTTCTGTGTATAGTTTTCTGGGATATTCTGCCGTGTATATGTGACCTCTCTGGTCAACGTTTCGGATCCCATTGCAGGGTCCATCATCACCATGCATGATGATGGACCCTCCAATGGGATCCGAAACTTTGGCCAGAGAGGTCACATATACACGGCATAATATCCCCGAAAACTATACATAGAAGATTCTGAACGGCCGTAAAAACCTAAGGACATTTTTAAGGAATCGAAAAATCGCTAAAAATAAGAAAAAGGTTACATCTATTTAGAATAGGAGAATAAATGTAAGAAGAAAATTGTTTATAATTTTTTTTACTTTTTTTTAAAAACGCCCTTAGAATTTGCCGCTTGAATGATTTATTATCGAACCTTTGATATGCGTCGTTACTCAAGTTTAAAAATGTTGTTTTTATTGCCGAGCAGTTCAACATGTAGTAAAGATTACCCTTATTAGGCATTTATTACCAGAAAACCGACCACTTAAATTAATTATCTTGAAATTTTGCAAGACCATAAAAGCGTTTACGAAGCCGGAATTTCGCGAGAGAAAAATGCATCAGAATGTCTGCAAAATTAATTAAAGAATCCCTCAGTAAATTTCATACACTTATTTAGCAAGAAATCAGTATATTTTGATACAAAATTAAGAATTTAATTGTAGGTTATGGTGTGGAAAATTTAATATTTTGACTGTAAATTAATGTACCTAATTAATTATTCACCCCCTTCAAATTTTTAATTTCTTAATTTTTAGTATACATTATATAAAGGGACCATTGGCCCCGAAATATGTTGATATTGAATAAATAATGGTTTTACGCAAAGTGTTTTTACTTCCTTTCTTTTAACTCGTGGCGTCTGCTTGCTTGTCTGTCGAAAAAACTTTGGATCGATTTTTAACCCCTTTTCCATGATCCAATTGAGCTGAAACTTTGCTGGCAGACTCGTAGCGACGATAAATATGATCGAACAAATTTTCGTTTAAAAAATTTAATTATAGTATAATTTTGGATTTTTCGAAATTTTTTATTACTCCCTTTTCTAGTGTCGCCCGACTCGAGCCCAACGCGTGGGGGTAAGCGCCAAACCTGTTTCAACTAGTAAATGAGAAAGGGAGTATAATAATAACTTGGTTTTTATGGGTTAGTTTTTTTATTATTTATAATTATTTTACCGTAAAGTAATTTTGCTGTAATTGAAAATGCAATGATTCCTTAAAAATTTAACAGTTCAAAGTATCCATCTTTAATGTCCGCTATTTCGAATGTTTCACTTATTTCATATTGTATTCCATTTTACGTAAAAATGAATGATAAACGGTGAAAAAAATGCGCAAACAATAAAATTTATTATTTAGCCTTTTAAGCAAACATTTTGTTTTTCATATTTTTTATTGATGATATATTATGAAACAATAAAAAGTCTTGTTTTATTTATTGAAAGTTGATTAGATACTTTATATCTTCATATCTCATAGTAAAAATGATGTTACGAACTAGTTCGCCTAATAGTTGCATTGACTTAAAATTAAAACAGAATAAGTCATGAAAATCTCACGTCGTCGTAGTGTATCGATCGAGAGTTTTTGCTACTTTTGACAAATATATTTTCTGCTTTACAAGAAATATTTTTCACATTATGAACCACTAAATCTAATTTGCACAAAATTCCTTTACAATTTGATCATATAGATACATGCAAATGACGTGTTCTCGACTTATAGGTATTTTTTTAATATACTTGTAACTACGAAATCATAGACTGAATGTGGACCTTATACTTAGTCTTTATTATCTTATGTATAAATAACCCAAGTCGTAAAAGTTAATCGTGTAATTAAGTACACTAAAATATGTTAATATTAAATAAAAAGTACGAGTAAATAAAAAAATTAAGGTCTTTCAAATAAAAGAAGATTAAAATTAATAACGTTTCATTTATTTATTGTAATATATTTTTAGTGTGTTCAAACTTAAATACTAAAAATAAGCATGTGCTATACAAATAAAAACCATGGGTGGCATAATCAAACCTTGATTTACAAATGTATGCCGTTATAAGGTTTTTTAGAGGTATTTTGTTCCTCAAAATATCTGTTATGCTATCGTTTCCGAATTTTAAGGTTCTGTAATCTCCTACATTCTCCAGGATATAATATAAAGGCTTTAAGAGAGCTAATCTACAATTTTACAAATAGATTCCTGCCTTAATTATTAGTCAAAAATGTTCAAGCAATAATGTCTCAATATCAAAAGTGTGCATTTTTTATATATCTGACCTATCTTCTGTAAAACATTGGACTAAGGTAATCGATGACACAAAGGTAACTGATGTTAAAAATTCATTCGCTTTAATTCAAGTTGAATAAAATGATGAAAACCTTACAGAAATTTTAATTCGAATTTCTTCAAAATTTTAATAATTTTGTTTGATGTATTGTTTCGGAGGTGAGTTTAGAGAAATCCAAAAGATTTAATTATTCGATCGCCTTATGAGATAAGCTTGTTCGATTGATAATGCACTCACAAGGCGAAACGAGAAAATAAAAATTAAAAATGTAGATCCAAAAAAAAACAAGTGCTTTTATTTCCATATGTGCGCATTTTGTTCGATTTGTATTGAGGCGAAGCCGTTTATCTCTATAACTTTTAATATCAGGATTGCTTGCTCATCTGTAGAGGACTAGCAAGAATGGCATAATCTTGAATGAGTCAATGTGTCTAAATAAACAACTACTAGCGCCATTTCTATACATAGTCTTGGCTATAAACATTGACATATCATTCACTAAGCATTCATAATGTACACTAACAGGTAAAGTAAACACAATTTTTTTCCGGCTATCATTTAGTAATATTTGCGTTTGAATTGAAGTTTTTGCATGATTTTTTAGTATCCATGGGATGTGAGATGACAAGCTCCTAAACTAAGTTGAGATGAATCTTAATGTCATGGATACGTATTAAGATTTTGATCTGCACAGATCAGCTTGAGATATAACTAATAGACAAAAATGTAAACGCAGCCTTCGATTCTACAACGAGATTCATGGGACCAAAATTCGTATCTCAGAGACCGTCTCGAGTCTGAAATCTCCACCATGGACATGGGCCATAAGGGAGGAACATTATGGAGTGAGTCAATGTTAACTAATTAACTAACTAACCATCACGCTGTTTCCCCGCAGTGGTAGGCAGAGAGGATTGAACGCCACACTCTTCTATCCTGGCACACCACTTTTGCTTCGGCCACATTCATACATCTTCTCATACAAGTTCTACGGTTGTTGCGGTTTTTAACGGGGCCATCCTCAAACACTTGTTGTATCTGATCGTGCCAGGTCTTTCGCGGACGCCCTCTATTTCTGTTGCCTTCAACACTCGCCTCATATATTTTCTTAACCATCCTTTCCTCGTTCATACGTTCCACATGACCAAACCATCTCAGCACTCCTTTCTTTATTCTATCTACCACACTACAGCCAGCATTGCATTCACGTCTAATTTGTTCATTCCTTACTCTATCGACCAAAGATTTTCCACAAAAGCGTCTTAGTGACCGCATTTCTACCGCATTCAGTCTACTTTCATTCCTCTTTTGCCAATTCCAGGCTTCACTTCCATACATTAGGGTTGGCACTAGAACGCCATTATGTACCTTGTTAGTCTTGTGTACCGCTAGTCTTGTTAAATTTAATATATACCTACACCGATATGCAAGTTTTTGTGGGGCTTAATTTAAACATTGACATATTTCTTCTAAATTCATAATCAAATAAATAAACAGGTCAAGCAAACATCAGATTTTTTAAATTCAATATTTGCGTTAATTTTTTGTACTTATTTGAGCGATTTTGTAGTCATGCATTATGAAACAAACCAGCTGTGGCAATGGACCTTTACAAGAAGACATACGAAAGATGAAAGAAATACGGTGCCTACTTACTGATAATCTTTAGAGGTAGCAGCTACTGCGATAAACAAATTATACAAATCAAATGACGCGCAATGTTTTGGAATATTTGAACATAACATGTAAATTTATACAATATTGTTGGCGACTTTTTTTGTGAAGCCTTGTCTCTCATAAGTAGGTACCACTACCTATTGTATTGACATAAATACAAGATAAATAGTTGATTGGAGTTGCACCTAGATACACTACTGCGAATAAGTCTTCGAACGGTCCATTCTTCTTTGAATAATTGATGATAACTAATCAATAAAAAATGTATTTAAAAAAATAAAAACGCCATTATTTGGTCACATTTACATTTCATATAAATCAATTTACTTAAAAGCAATTACATTTAAAATAAAATTATAACTTTATATTTAGTGTTAAGCACCGTTAGCGTGCACCGTTTCTGCCATTTCTTCGGGCATTTTTGCCCATTCTTCATGTACCACTTTCCACAGTTATTCATAATTTTTTGGGTGTCTTTCTGTTTTTTTTAGTGTCCAAATTTTCTCAAAGGTACTCAATTAAATTAAGGTCAGAACTCTGGGCAGGCCAGTCGAACAAATCAAGGATCTTAGCAAGTTTTTTTGCTCCAAAATTTTTAAAATAATTTTTTCAGTGAGCTTGGAGTCGTTGTCTTGCTGTAAGTTGAAGTTATTCCCAATCAAATGGTATCCAGATGAGAGAGCATTATGCTTTAATATTTTCATCCATCTGGAAAAACCACCTGCCTTTGGTCTCCAATGAATATTTACCACGGTTCCAACCCCTTTCGCTGATTAACACCCCTAAACGATTATTGAACCTTCCCTCTAGTTAACCGTTGTAGCCAAACACTGATCTTATATTATATTGTTCTCCAGGGCATCTGCGAACGAATCGGCCGAGATTATTTCAAAGTATTCAAATTTGGACTCATCTGTCCAGAGGACCTTTTACTACTCCCCCGTGTTAAGCTTTATGTAATTGGGTAAATTTTAATCGTCTCCGATATTATCCGGACACACGACATCTCCCACATCGTCCGGAATTCTCCTCCGTGAATAGCGAAAATGAATCCCAATATTTAAATTTTTTAATATCACTGTCGAAAGTGTGATTATCCTATTCATATCTTTCTCAAATAATTAATCTGGGTGTCATAATTGTCTGAACTTGAAATGGTATGTGTTACAAAGTAATAAATTTCGATAATGTTAACTTACTAGTAAATAGATGAATTTATTTTTTTAAATAAATGTATGTTTTCGTTAAATAATTAAAAAAATCTGGTGTAAATCTTTTAAAAATTATTAAATAAAGTAAGTGTAATAGTTTAATGTTTAGGATAAGTTTTTCAACTCGGTGAATGAAATGATACATAAATTCAAATAGATATATAAAAAAAAATTGATTTAAAAATATTAAGAAATTAATATTATTAAATAAAATAAAATTTAATTTAAAGAGGAGCTTTCTGACCTAGCTTAATATTCGTGCTATGTAATCTGAAATAAATTGAAAATTTAAATTTAATATAATAAATTAATATTCAAAGTATATACTACGATTGTTTTCAGTTTGAATATAGATACGTACTTGAACTTGAAAAAACTTTGCCTACTCCGAACATCCGGTCACGTAGTCCATGAAACAAGTTTCACTAAATAATGAATAATATATTTGAAGTATTACGCCTGAAAACTTATCCAAATTTATGGACAGTCTTAAAACCCTCTATAATTACGGATTATAAAATAGGCAATAAAATAGATTTTTTATTTTTTTTTGTTCATTTTGATCCTGGATAATGTGGTTTTTAATTCTTGTGCTGTATATTAAAATATTATACACAAGTCACTACGTAAAACTGTTATACCATTTTTGTTCTCTAAGAAGATAATTAAAATTTACATTGTGGTTTATGTTTAATGGTTATATGATGCCGCTCTTAAATTTAAATGCTTAATTTTAAAATATAATTAATTTCAGTACATAAATTCTTTTGGTTTACTTTATGTGTTAAGTTCTAATAACAATTTCTGAACTGTGAACTTTATTGCGATGATTTCTATACGCCTATCTCATACCTTTGGACTTAATTTATAATTATTTAAGTCTTTTTTATACGTACAATTTTTTTTTCCTTCATTTAGTTTCTCAATATTCTACAAAATAATGATTATTGGGATCCACTATCTACATTTATTTGTACTTACTACTTACTTAATTTTTACATGAATTTTATCTGCTAAATATATTCTTTTATATACTTTATACTTTCACACTATATCTGCGCTTATCTATATACTTTTGCTGTATATTTATATAATATGCTTTATTTTTATACGTTTACACTATTTTCTGCATATTCATATGCACTATTCTGCATATTCATATCACATATTCTGCATATTCATATTCTGCACATAAACGTTTTCTTTCTATTAACTTTCTATTTTTTGTGAATCAATTGTTTATTTGTATTATATATTTGTTTATTTGTATTATACCTTTTAATAGGCTTTATAGCTGTGAAACACTTGAATAAATACTAAAAATCTACAAGTATCTTGCACGTTAAGGTCAGAAATGTTACACACAAATCATAACACATTGTTGAAATGCCCCTAGTGTTTATTTTTCCTTATTAAAATGGTTCCGAGAATTCAATCAGATTTCAATGGTTTAGCGCAAATTGCATTCTATTCTAAGTAATTTTCTGCTCCGCGTAATGTTTGTTTGCTAATCAGTCAAGGTTTTGTGAAATGAACTACAATGTATTACTCTTGTATGGTTTTCCCTTTTGTATAGAGTCATGCACTAAGAGTATGCATTGATTAATGAACATCTCGCAGAAGACGCAAAATGATTTTTAAAAACATTTACCTCGAGGTCACATAATTATCGCCCGTATTTCGAAAACAGCAAAAACGGGAACTTAATACTGTTTAAACTTGATAGATGAGAATAAAAAAAAAAAGTAACCCATAAAAACCAAGTTTTTATTATACTCCCTTTCTTTTTAAAATATAACAACAATTAAAGACGAATTAAAACATATAACATAACACTAAACTTACAGTAATTTAATATATTTCTAAAATCTCAGATGTTTTGAGCTTTGGTAAGACACTTCATGCTTTGAAAATTAAATTCTAAAAACATTTGTCAGTCAATTTAGATTTTCGACATTCGTATTGAAGTACCTATTATGCATACCGACGGAGTAATTCAAATTTAGAAAATATTCCGCGACGTTATCGGACCGCCGTAATCAAACTTTTCTAATGATTCCAATTTGAAAAAACCAATAAAATTTCTAAAAATCCGAAATTATACTATAATTATTAATTTTTTTTAACAAAAATTTGATAAATCTTCTTGATCGTCGCCACGAGTCTACTTGCCAAGTTTCAGCTCGATTGAATCACGGGAAAAGGGTTAAAAATCGATCCAAAGTTTTTGTTGACGGCAAGCAAGCAGACGCCACGAGTTAATATAAAGGGAGTAATAAAAAGTAAACGAGACGTAGTTATTCATCAGCGTTCGTGCTCATCGTCGTCATACTCATAAAAGGAGTTCTGTATATTCTCACATATGTCTCTCTTGAGAGATATGTGAGAATGTACAGCATAATATATAAAATATTATTAACTTTGGTAAATACCTTTATTTGCAGTGTCCGATGTCTGTAATGCCTTTAGAAAGGGTTTTGATTTCTCCGGTGTCTTCTTATCCAGGCGATGTACCTATCGCAAACGTTATCTCACAACTCTCGTGTTTCGACTAAATTACTTGAAATGAGTACTAATGCTTTATTTAAAGCTTATACAAAAACATTATTTCGAATGCAATTATTAATTTCTTCTCCCACAGCGTCCTGATGTACAATTATGGCAAAATTGTCATTGTCGCGTAGGACTCGTATTTAAATTTTGACGTTTGACGGGTGACTTCTTTCTTCCTCTCTCTCAATTAGAAACTGAAAGAAACAAACACCGACGCATAAAAAATACGTAGAAGTACGTTTCTTTTATTTTTATTCTCGTCTGTTAAGTGTTGGGAAGCAATCTTAAGATCCCAATATTGCTATTTTCAGAATGCAGCCGAATAACTCAAGATCATCAGATTTTTTTCACAAATCATCACTAGATCTCTTGAAATTTTAGGAACTAACAAACTCACTAACGATCACGCCGTTTCCCGCAGGGATAGGAAGAGAGGATAGAACGCCATATTATTCTAACTTTGCACACTACTTTTGCTTCGGTTAACAAATTTTCGTTTATATTTTTAAAATAAATATAGTATAATTTTGAAGTTTTCGAAATTTTAATGGTTTTTTCAAATTGGAATTAATACAAATGAGTAATTAGCCCGACGCGTTTATAGGAACGAAACATGATTCAATGAGAAAGGGAATATAATAAAAACTTGGCTTTTATGGGTTAGTTTTTTACTCCCTTTCTTTTAACTCGTTGCGTCTGCTTGTGTGCCGAAAAAACTTTGGATCGATTTTTGACCCTTTTCCCGTGATCCAATCTAGCTGAAACTTTGTAGGCAGACTTGTGGTGATGATAAAAATGATCTAACAAATTTTAGTTTAAAAAATTTAATTATAGTATAATTTTGGATTTTTCAAAATTTTTACGTTTTTTTCAAATAGGAAGCCATACAAATGAGAAAGGAGCCCGACGAGTGGAGAAGGCGCGAAACTTGTTTCAACTAGTCTGACTCGAGCCATGGGTCCGATGAGACGGTTTCGCCGACGCCAAGTTTTAAGGATAATAATATACATGAAATAGATTTTCCGCATGAACTTAAAGCAATAGGAATAATATGTTGATAGAATATTAAATTGGAAACAATACAAAAGAGAAAGGGAGTACAATAAAAACTTGGTTTTAATGGGTTAGTTTTTTGATGACTTGATTATACGAGAATTCAAAACGCAGGCGAATTCGAATAGCAAATAATAAAATGATTTTGATATTGTGTCGAAGATATTTCTGTTGGTATAATTAAAAAAATATATGTATGCTGGCGCCGCCTACCACGCATAATAAAAAGGTTTTTTGTGAGTCATGGCATAGAATAATGTTGCAAACTATTTGAATGTGGAAAAGTATCATTTTCGTTATTAATTGTTTTCATAGCAAAATGGTATCGCAGTTCCGAGTTCTATGTTAAAATGTAAGCAGGATGTTGCTTTCGTTACATAATTAATATTTAAATATTTAATTCACATAATTAATACATGTTAGTTCGCAACAAACATTATTTTCATATATTTATTTTATTTAAGGTAAATACAGTTAATCTTATATCACTAGTTATTTTACATTCCATAAAGCAATAAATTATCCTCCAAAAAGGGTTTTCTCGTGCTTTGGGAAAATTCACATTTTTTATCATAGGAGTATGATAAATATCACAGGCAGTAAAATTCAAAAATAAATTAATACAGTCATCGAGGATTACTAGTTTACTATGTATTTTATAGGAAAACTTGTAATCCTAGGGACTGCACTCAAAACATTTTTTTAAATATGTGGATATTGCTGCTTTTGCTTTTACCCCTCACATAAGATATGCAAACCTATTTAATTGTGCATATTGACAATATGGATAATTATAATAAATCTCTATTTTTAAGCAATGTATGCCAATATGAATTACATGTAAGTATTAACCACCATTATAAAAATAAAATGTTACTTAAGAATTAATTCGATTTTTTTCAATTTATAAAATGAATTTATTGTTTCCAATTTGATTTGAGCATCCAATTTATTATACCATTAAATTCCTATATATGTGTAGTGTAGCTTTTTGTTTTTAATAAAGTTATGTTAATAATATTGTAACGAGTCGTCCGTTGACATTTGACAGCCGGAGACAAGCACAGGCGCATGTCATAGATAAGTGGCGCACGCGCAGAACGGCGGGCCGGTGTGCTCAGTCGTTGAAATAACGAATTAACAGATAATTTGAAAGCGAAGATTTTATAAAAGTTCTTACCGCAGTAGCAAAACAAACGCGAAGCGGTTCTTTGAGTTTAAAAAATGTAGTATCGCGTTGCGAGCGAATGTAAAATGTGAGATAAAATGTTGAAGCGATAATAAAGGTTTATTTTACGAGTGTTCAATTACGAAATACATTTTTCATTTCATTTTGACCGAGCCACGACACGTAACAATATCTTTACTTGTTGAGTGCTACCTAAGCCATCTGGAGACTAGATTTCGTGAATAAAATAATCTTTATATTGTATAAGTTTCTTTTGAAAATATACGTATCTTTAAAATTAATAAATCTTAATAACCCTGAGAGACAAATCTTACAAAAGGTAATGTGTTCAAGAAGTTGTCCCGGTGGCCATTAACTATTATCTATTAACTATCTAACATTAACTATTATCATACATCAACTCCTATTTCTCGACTTCAAGGCCTCGAGAGCCTCCGTTTGATCTAAAATTCTTATATGGTTTCTTATACGAACCTCGTGTAAGCAACCCGGAGTTCCTTAGAATAAGTCAGCATCCTAATGATGTTTGTTATTTTTCTCCCTTCACAAAAATGCGTCGTTCATATAGTATATACCGTGATAACCCTAACATAGATGCTGATTGACTTGCAGATATCCCATTATCATTTAAAAACTCTTACAAAACATCAATTTTCTTAACAATAACCTGAACCCCTGAAATATCAAATCTGTATTTATGATAATTCTCTTCGGCATATCAGTTCTACACTCAAAGACCACTATTTAACAATATTACCTGATGTCTTATATTTTAATGTTTTACTTACACATTTTTTTAACATCTGTATTACCTGTTATCTGCAAAAATCTATATCCAAACCTTCATACCTACTAAAGTTTTTATCTACAGAAAATATTTCAGGTTTGATACTATAAAGTAAGTCTGGCACTTACTCTATAGACCAGGCCGAGATAAGTACTTGTAGTCGGGGTATTGGGCTGAGTTTCGAAACGATATTATCGTATTAATTTATAGTTACAAACAATTTCTTACTATATTACAATAAAAAAACATATTTCGTGCTATACATATTCAAAGAATGTATTCATTTGCGGGAAAAATATTCTTTGAATATTTTGCACGCAAATGTAATCGAATATTTTATCATTTTGTTAATAAATTTTGATTATTTTAACTATGTTTCAATGTTCCGTTTTTCACAAAAAAAGCTGTAAAATATAATACATATTATTTAGAATTAGATAAAGTTTTTCTGAGTTTGCAAATCATTTATTAGAATATGATCACGGTTTTGATAAAAATTTAGGACTTTCTATTTTACACATAAATAATTTTGAACTCAAATTGAATAATTTAGAAACGTTAGAAATTAGTAAAGCGTGTAAAAGTAAACAAAATATTATTAATAATCAATTTAATCCAATTCAAAAATTTTTTCCAATAAAAAACAAAATACATCATTCACTTTGACATTTAGACTTTTATAAAACACTCTGATAATGGAAAGGTTTTTCCGAAACATGTAGGTGTAATAAATTAATACAAGTAGATTAAAACAAATAAAAAATTCTTAATTTAATTAACAAACTATCATTTTTTATTTAATAAATTTATTATTATATTAATTAAATTAAATTAAATTTAACTAATAAAATACGTTAAAATACCCGAAAAATGTATTTATATTTATATTTGTCCTCCATTTTTTTTTAATTTTCGAGAGTACCCGAATATCAATCGAAATAATTGTTTTGTTTTTGTATTGTTTCATGTATTGTTTTTTTATGTTTTTTGTACCTAGTATTCTGTCTCAGCTTTAAAAAAAAAAATACTCAGCCAATGGCGTTTCTATCCTGGGCCAAAATGCTCCATTCGGACATAAGAACGTGGAGGACTTGCACTTATAAATTTTTCTATGAATTGCTTCTTGTTGATCTCGGTATATCAGGAGGTCGTCATCCGTTTTTGATACCTCGATAGAACGACTCTTAGCACGTTCCGTATTCATGCGCTGTGTGTCCTGTCTGCCCTTTGCGGTTTCACCTCACCAACTAAATCAGGATTTTGATAAAGATCTTAACAAATGTATTGTTTCTGAGGTAAGTTTGTAAAGCTGCGAAACCACACATATGAAAATAAAAACACACGTGTATTTAATAATATATATTTATTTTATTTTTGTGAGACGCCTTTCGCCTTGTGCGGACATTATCAATATATGTATTTTATATTCAACGAGTTTTATTTATGTGAAAACTTGTGAACGGAACAGCTACATTATTTTAAGAATTCGAATAGATTTTTTGTATTTTGATATGATTCTAAGAAATAAAATTGAACACGTTTGCAAACTATTTTGCAAAAAAATGAAATTGCAAAAATAATGATAACATTAAATCTCGTGATATTCATATATATCTCAATTACTAGCCATATATTACCCGTCAAAAATATCTTATTTTATTAAACATTTCGGCGAATTAAGGTAAGGTCAAGGAGAAAACAATAGAATAATATTCTCACAGCCTTAAGAATAGCGTAATCTAGCGTAGCGTAGCGTCTTGGTAACGGCAGTGATGGATATTATTACTAGGAGAAATATTTTTTTTTGTTTTTAATACATCATTATTATTTTATACCTCTTAATTATTTGCACCATCTGGTAGCGTTAGTGAAAGACATTAAATGTAAATAGAATTACATATAAAATTATTCCAACTATTATACATATATCATAATATTCTGTCAGATACATCTGTATTTCGTTTTTTTTTCAAAATATGTGTTCTTCTACAACTCACGCTTCAAGATTTTGACAGAACATCCCTGCATATTTTATTAATTTGAGAAAACTAACAAACTTTGTATAAACCCCATTGACTGTTTTTAAACATCTGAACTGTATCTTCGTCAGGATATCAATACAATAATTTCCATAAGTCAAATTTGTAGGAGTCAAGGTGTGACCTCATTTGTGGCTTATACAAAGTTTGTTAGTTTTCCCAAATTAATAATTATGTCCAACCACAATGTTAACGCTATAAACATATTTTAGAGAGGATGTTTTAATATATGTGTATTTTGATATATTTTTAATTTATGACAAATTTATATTTTAATTAATTTGTAGCAAATACAGTTATTAATAAACTAATTATAGGTCGACCAAAAGCAAAAGACCATTTCCTAGCTTTGTCCGGTAAGAAGATAGCAGGGAAAAGTTGCCTGGCAAGCCCGCATTACAAGCCTCAATATGATATTCCAAATTAATATATATTTTTTAGTTTAAAAAAGGTTACTTACCTACTAAAAAAACTTCTTTTATGTTCATTTTTCGTATCGTAATAACACACATATTTTTTGCGCACATTCTTTTGAATGCGGTCTAGCTAAAGTCATTGTTATAAATGAGCTTCAAATAAAATAATTACTGTAGGTATATAACGTGTCTTGTATCTTATCTATATGCATAGAGAAGAGGGACCTACCACAAACTTTTACGAGAAAAAGCTCCCATATCGGTCCTACACTTTCGCCACCCATTTTCGGCATTTTTTAAATGCTAAAGTGGCCGTTATTACCGCCCCGCCGAAACTCATGGGAATTCGCGCGGGACGGGGAGGCGTCCACACAAAACCTCTTCTCTGCCTCCAAAGCGCAGGGACAAAAGACAATTGGAATGTACTCATCATCCATTAAGTGGGAATCGCAAATTACATATGTACAGGAAATGCTACAGTACAAAATATGAATGCAAAGTCCACAATGTTCAAGTAATAAGCATAAGGATAAAAAAACAACATGTAAACACACAACTTAAGAGCTGCATTAATTGAAATGAACACAGAATTGTCTGTATGCAAAGCTGTATATTACAATGACACAGCACGCTGTGAAACAGAGTAAGTACTTGGCGAAATTTCTGGTTTTGGGTAGTCTCACGGGAACCTTCGCCAACGAGATGACCGAGTGAAGGGTTTGATGGGGTCAAACAGTAAGAAGTGGAGGGCCTAGGTCACCCAGATCCGGATGGATCCCGGATGATGGCAATACACAAATGACAATCCGGTGAGACCTTGAACCTCGGGAAAAAGTAAACAAATTCTTTAAACTTTTTACTTTATTGTTTGACGGAATAGTTTTGTTTTCAGTTTTAATTTATAAGAACTGAGAACCTTTTGAAACATTACAAAGGAAAAATAGCAGGAGAGGACATGTCAGCAAAACTTTATTGAAGAAATTCACTACAAATGCATATTTCGACGTTTTTTTTTCGAAAATGTGGGTTTTTATCAGAATGTATATGCTAGACTACATTTTTAGGACGATAACTAAGATATAATCTTTTTTCTTAAATATAAGTAATAAACTGGACATTATTTACAATAATTAAGAAAATATAAGCATTAATCCACAGGCCACGGCCAAAAAATTAGTTTTCAGTATCTGAGAAATCATCAATAGTTACTAAATATTTATATGTACGTAGCAAATGTTTTTTTACAAGTATACAGCTGTTATTATGATAAAACTGTACTAAAATATTTAAGAAATGTTCAATATTAATAAAGTTATACATTTTTAAATTTGCACAAATTTTTTTACGATTATTGTATTTATTCCCGCACTTAAGTCTATAACCACTATTTAATAATTAGTTTTTATATTATTAAAAACACGTTAATCTTTATTTATGAAATGAAAATTCCGAAGTATCAAATATGTTAACGAATGAAGCAGTTTTAAAATCAATCTGATTTTTAATTTGTCAATCTGTCACAGAGATTTCTATCACAATTTAGGATGTTACTAATGAACTTTTAGACTAGATAAATCTTTTGGAAATTATAATTCTGTTTCTATATCTTTGTCTGTCACAAACAAACATATAACATCGAGTTCAAGATTTTTTCTTAATATTATCACCTTTTCGAAGAAAGTATTTTTGTGTTCAGTATGTCATAATTGTGTACATCCTTAGTTCTACTATGTGTCAAAAGGTCATCCTTGTGTGACTTTTCCTTATTGTTTTACAATTAAAAGTAATACATTTTTTAAAAATTGAGTGCATGAATGTCCCTTCTAAAATTTTATTATTTTGTTATATAATATAATATAAGAAATATGAAAAAATAAGATATTTTGTCATTTTGATGTAAAGTGTACCACTTTATACGCTTTCAGTACTGTTTGAATAACGAGAAATTAAAACTGATGCATATTTTGGAAAGGTGACAATTTTGCGCTCAGAGTGCGATAAAATTAAATCAAATCCTGTTATTGTTGGTTTGCTAATAAATTTACCACTTTTGATTAGAATTCTTTTTTCTAATTCATATTCATCTTTGAATCTTTATAAAAGTTTGACTTGTAGAAAAAATGGCACTGGTCTAAGCTGTGAGTTTAGTTACCATAATAATCTCGACCAATTTCAATGTATTATTTAAACAACTTCTTAATAATTAGTAATTGGTATTATTTATTTATTTTTGTATTCTATTGATTGAAATTAATTCTTGACTTTTGTGACACATGGGAAAACGAGCGCTAACTTTTTTTGCAATATTTAATTTGTATGCTTCGACAAAATATGAGCGGTTGCAAAAATGTCTAAAGGAAACAATCGTACTGTCGATACTTTGAACGATTTTTTTGTAACGCACATTATGTTTTGTTTAGACTTTGCACAGTGACACAGTACAGTTTTAAGAATTACATTTCTAAAATTTAAGAAAAACACGGTGATATGTTGCTGAAGATTTATGTAAACTGTATAAATTTCACCATGTTAAGGATCGCAATGATTATATTAGGCATTGTTTTTTTTAAATGAATATATATCAATTTATTTTTATTTCTAATGCAACAACAGGCTATAAAGTCAACTTACTGTAGTAAAACACGTCACAACAACACCCAGGCTGGCGAAAATCACATAGACGTATTCTGACCTCACCGGCAATAGAATTCACGATCAAAATTGTTTGAATAAGTTGTATTGGAGGTATCATAATTATTTTATATTCATGTGTACGCATATAAATGTAGACGTAGATCATCAGGGATTGCAAGACAATCATGAAAATTATTTCTAAAAAAAAACTTTTAAACAATGGTGATTTTTTTAATAATATTTGACTAAAATTAGGAGGATGAATTATTTATTAAAATGTAATAATAAGACGATGAAAAAATGTGAAAAAATAGACAATGGTGTGATGGAGTTATTCAGTTACGCAGTGCATGAAAACTTAAAGGAAATAAAACATTGTATTGAATATACGAGACAGAAAACCCCACAAATTTCCGAATCATTTTCCTTCTGATGAAAATTATTTTTTATGATTAAAAAATGTGAATATGACATTATTGTTCGTTGATTATCGTAACATTTTTAGAATATAAAGTAATTATTTAGAAGAACAAAGTAATCGTATAAATTTTTTTGCATTAAATATTTCTGAAAATTGTCGAAAAATACAAACGCAACAATTTAATATTGGGAAAATATTCAGGTTTGTGTTTATTTAGCATTACACGTCAGCCATGCAAGCCTTATTTTCACTCATCAAGAGCAATACAATATTTAGAATGAATTAATTTAAAAATTCGATTTATTTTTATTTAACGTATTATAATCGTTTTAAAGATACGCCACTCTAGAACTGTGAAGAGGTGTCATTCAAAAAATTTAAAAACCTATCTATTATCTATATATAATTTAACATTTGTCCTATTTTTGATTTTCTAAATCAACAATTAAATAAACAATTCTTTAAATAGATTACAGACTTACCTCTGGATTTAAATTGCGTTATCCAAATACCAATTTCAGTAGAAAAAATCATAAAGGAAGCACTGATTTTTTTTTGAAAACTCAGAAAATATCGATTAAAATATATTCCCTTTTCGGTAGTGTTTTTCGTAAAGTAATGTTCACAAATATTTAGCCGAAAAAATCGATTCGATTTTAGGAGACCCTCGCGGCGCGACAGCCTTTTTCCGTTTGAGCTGAAATTTAGCCTTATCTCGGACTATATGCGTAGCGTATCGCGTTTTGTTACGCAGGCGTTGCGTCGCGTCGGGGTGATCTTGACACAAGAGGTATCGTCTTGATGCGGGGTCGTTCGGACGTCAACCGCGTAAAAAATGGTGACGTATTATTGTTATAAACCATATAGACCATGTATAAGTAGTAGACATAGAACAAAGGGACAAATAAATATACCATCTTTAAGAACCACCACGGCACAACATCATTATACATACTTGGGAGTTAAATGGTACAATACATTGTTGTCGCAAAACAAATTTCAAGAAAGGAACATTCCAAAATACGAACGGTTTAAGAAAGAAGTCAAACCTTGATTTTCGACAACGATGAATTGTAACATTGTCCATATGTCTCTTTTATACTTTAATTCTTTAGTTCTTCTTTTGTACTTTAATTTAGCTTGTAAATACTCCTCCCATAAGCTCGAGCTTAGGCTCATATTATGGGGAGTATAGTGTATGTAAAAAAGTTATAATATTAAATCAATTCATTATAAAAAACACATGTATCTACTGCATAAATAAAATAAAAAAAAATAAAAAAATATATATATATATATAATATGGTTACCCCCAAAGTAGTTTAGAACAAAACTATATTCTCCCGTGAAAGCCTTAGATTTAACATATATATATATATAAATTATATATATATATTTTGATCTCTGAATCACCGCGATATACGAGAAAATAACATGACCAAAATTCTATGACAATAACAAAATGACTTATTTTATATATGTTCATTTCATTTCATTGCAGATGAATCATTGTTTATTATTCATTTAAGTAAACAATTTTACACGTAACGATTTTTTTACTTGTAAAATTGATTGCTCTTCTCTGTGGATGTTATTTTGTTAAAAAATATTTTCTCCTTTTGAATCACTTTTTAGAAATGTGTGTTTTTATTTATTTATTTTTTATTTTTAAGAAAAATAGAGATGCGTACACCTATTCGTTGAATGAGATGCGTACGCGTGTCTCATCAATATTATTACTATTTTCAAACTATGCTAAAAGATTGTGCTATGAAAAAGGACTAATTCGCTGGTGTTCTGGAACGGGGTCGAACCTCCAACCAACGGATCACTGCGTGCGTCATGACCACTACACGCTACAACAAACTACACAAATATGTGTTTTGTGATCAGTTCTATCTAAACACTTTTTTTACCTTTCATGAAACAGAAGCCGTTCATCTTACTAGGAAGAATCTGTGCCGAGATGAGAAGCTGACAATATAGTGAGAACAAAATAATATAAATATAAAACAAAACACTACATAACTATAATATAAATAAATTAATTGAGGATATAAATATAAAATGTGGATAGTAAAAACAGTAGATATTATATAATACAAAAGCGTCAGAGAAAGTAAAAAGAATATACGTAAATAATCGTATATATGGATAATAACAATATTATTGAATTTCAAAAAAATAGCAAAATGAAATAGAATATATATACATATAAATTGTATAAGTATACGATTATATTCAATAATGATAAAAAATACAGTTTAATGAGCAACAAATCAATTATGACCTATTTTCGGCAGTTGGGTATTTGTACAAATGCAAGTCACAATAATGTCACAACATTAGACAGATTATACAAAAACACCTCAATTTTACAAATACATAAAGAAATAAACTCAACAAAATATAAATACACCACAAACACAATTTTACAAATACAAAATTAAACAAACTCAACAAAATATAAATACACCACAAACTCATAATACTCATAGTCAAAGCCGAAGAGCGCAAATAATAGGATACTTTAAACATTCCTAAATATAACAAAACAGCCACACAACACCATTACGCTTATCTAGGTGCCAAATATTTCAATAACTTACCAATGAATATTAGAACTGAAGAATACTATACAAAATTCAAGAAACACATAAAACAAATAGAATATACATAATTAAAACAAAAAATAGTTAGAATTATAAAAAATAACGATACTCTGAAATAATTAATATACTTGAGTCACTAATATTTATCTTATGATGTTTGTATTTCTCTACACTGTTCCATTAATAACACATACATACTTATCCATTCATGTTCCCTAAACAAAAGTATTACTTTATTGGGGACAGTTAAACATGTATAAAAAAATGTAATATTCAATGTAAAATGTATGTAATATTTTTATTATCAATAAAGAAATTTCAATATAAAAAAAATGTTTTTACGAATAGTGTTGTGTAAAAATAGTTTCATTAATCAATACCTTTATATTTACATTAGCGATGTACTTTTTGCGATGTACTATGGCATGATTGGTTATAATTCATAGCCATTGGTCGAGTTAATGATACAGGATTTAAGAAAAATTGCAACAGATTATCGTAACTCAAAGTAAATAATTACAGGTCTCAGGAAACGGAATATTGTCTGGAAATTTAATATATTAACAATTTACTACGCATCGTTAGTTACACATATGCATCGATATATATTTTCTTGTGCCATTTCTTTTAATCTGCCATTTCCCATTGCGTATTAAGTCCGGAAAATGAGCGTAATCTCCTGATGTAATATTGAGGAAAACAATATTAAATTCAAACTAGCAGCTGAGCAATAGACTGTCGACTATTTCTTGCGGGCGGCTATATTGGCCTCCGCGCGGCCGTAAGGGTCGCTGCGCGGCCGTAAGAGGTCGCTGCTCGGCCATTAGTGTCCGCTGTGCGGCTAACAGTATTGACGATCAACCACTATCGCCCATTGCAAGCTGCTTTTCATTAGATTTTGTTAATATGCCATTAATACAACTTTCAAAATTTAAAAGATTGGTGGTTAATCATGGGTAGAATCGTGAACGTTACCGTGTGCCAGCCATATGAAGATTGAAAGTCCTAAGTTGTAAGAAGTAAACGCCAAAAGATTTTTGATTAATGACGGTCCTTCTGGGGATAAAACTACATTAATTGTGTTCCTGAATTTTTTTTTAAATTTCTCAAAGATATGTTGTATATTAAAATCTTATTTATTTAAATATAAATTTACATATATCTATGTAATTTTTTTATTTTTTCAATAATATATTTGTTAGAAATTGGGGTAAAAAGTATAAACTTAGTATACAAATATACACGTAATAACCTGTAACATCATATAAAATAATAGATTCGTGCACTCCCAAATAAAAATCACCTTGGGTATTGGAGCGGCTTTCAACATTTATAAAAAATCAAATCGAGACAATACAAAATACTTTTTATTTTATTATATTTCATTTAATATTACTGTAGTTTATTTTTATTTATTTATTTATTTATATTTATTCAGAAGACCAACAGCTGACAATAATTAAATAAATACAAAGAATGTGAAACATGAAAGCCAATTACAGGTTTACACTGGTAGTGACAGAATATCGCATCTGTGTGGTGTGTATATATATTTTATGGTATACTGGTAAAATTATATATAATTGAGTTAATTAAAAATAATAACATATAGTTTATTTAAAAAATGGATCGGAAAGCAAGCGTCGCACATGAGTAGGGTTATTTTGAAAAAGTCTAAATTATACTTTTCTGCGAGTGCATTAAAATTGTTGCAAGTTCGCCACAAGTATGAGTTTTGCCTGTAGTTAGTAGAAACAAGGGGAGTAAAAAGAAGAGGGTTGGTTCTTAGAACTTTAGGAGGAGCATTGATCAAGAGCTTGGATTCGGGACAATCTATTGAGCCTGAAGATATTTTTAGCAAGAAAGTCAAGTCTGCTATTTCACGACGTTTTTGCAGAGGAGTAGGTGATGTTTTTTGCATATTTCAAGATATTGCTCTCGTGTAAAGTTTAATTTCAGTCGATATGACATGTATTTGATAATTTTTTTTGTATATTTTAGATTCGTGATATTTGCACATTATATGCAGGATTCCAGATTTGTGAGGCGTATTCTAAATTACTATGCACAAATGTGCAACACAGGAATTTGAGGGGCTTTGATAAATGAGGTAGTGTTACGCATTACGAAGCCAAGCGTACGGGAAGCCTTTGTTATAATGTTATCGATGTGGGCATCAAAGAGTAGTTTGATATCATGGTAAACACCTAGATCTCGCATACATGATATGCGTTGAAGGTGTTGGCTCTTTATCATGTAGATAGTAGATAAAATGTTGCGTTTGCAACTGAATGAGACTACTGAACATTTAGAAGAATTAATGTCCAAGTGGTTAGAGGTACAGTAATCCTCCAGACGATCAAGATCTGACTGAAGAGCAAATATATCGGCTTGTTTAGTAATAGTTGTATTTGATCATGATTTTCATGTCGTCAGCGAAGCAGAGAAGGTGAGATGAGGAAAAGCATGAGTCTATATCATTAACAAAAATTATGAATAGCAAAGGTCCTAGAAGGGACCCTTGAGGTACACCGCTGGGTACCAATACCCAACTGGAAATATAGTTATTAACCACTACTGCTTGTGATCTATTGTCTATGTAAGATAAAAACCATCTAAGCAGGTCACCTCTAACACCAATTGCCATTAATTTATTTAATAACAGTGTATGATCAATTCTATCAAAGCATTTGCTGTAATCGGTGTAAATCACGTTAACCTGATGACCGCTGTCCATAGATTTAGTCAGATATTCGTGAAGTAACACAAGATTGGAAACAGTAGATCTTCCTTTTAAAAAATCATGCTGGGATGGACTTAGTGAATTTTTCAGGGCGGAATAAAATTGGTTATAAATAATTTTTTCAAAGACTTTAGCAACTATGCAGAGTTTGGAAATTGGCTTATAGTTAGCAATATCAGTTTTTGGTTCTTTCTTGTGGACTGGTGTAGTAAAAGCCGACTTCCAAATGTGTGGGTATTTATATTTATTTATATTTTATATACTTTATATTTTATTTTATAGTACATTTACAATTTGAATAGCATAAGCACAGAAAAAAAAGAAAAAGTTTCCAATAATAAATGGTCATCAAATCTATAGCAAACGCCCCAAATGCGTATAGTGCAATGTGACTACAGGTCGGTTTATTACTCATGGCACTCTACATAGCTGGTTATGACTAAACTATTGCAAGTATAATATTTTATATTATCACAATAGGTTAAATGATTTATATCGTATCGTAATACAAAGATTTCAGTAATGTTGAATTATTTATATAATTATTATTTTACATATTTATATAAATCAAATCTTAATAATAATAACAATAATAATATCGTTTCCCATCTTAAGCTGAAACTGGTAGGTGAAGAAAATAAAATTAGATTTTATTATTATTATGAAATATCGGAATGTTTTAAAAATAGCTTATTATGGCCGTATAACTTTGTATTTTTTTTTGCATAGATATTACGATAAATAAATAATATAGATATTACGACAAATAAATAAAATAAGGTGATGAGCTTTTAACGCCGTTGGAAAACTACAGTCATCTTCTCTTCTCTCAATATTCCCATTATCTCCACCTTTACATGCACCATTATTTTGTCAATACCTATCAATTAATTTTTGTATTCCCAATGATTCAAGTACCTATTTTTTTTCTGTATTTGTATGTCGTCAGTTTAATACATCACGTATCAATGAGAGATTCTGATACTCTCGAAACTCAAGTAGTAAAATATAAAATTATAATTAATCTCCCTAAAGATAATATATCTTTTTACCAATTTAATGATCATCATGAATAATATCTATAAATAACCAATTAAGTGTATTAATTACCCTGTAAGGGAATTCCCTCTCTAGACATAATTCTGATTTTTTGGAGTGGTAGGAAGTTAAATTTATTGTTACGACTATTAATATATTTCACCTTATTCAAATATCACACTATACATGGCCAAAAATATCTAATAAAAAATGTAATTAATGTAGGTACGCCGTATCAATAACCATTCCAGTCCATAATCAAACCTGAAAAAAATAAAGAAATTAAAATCTTTTTAAAATCCAACACAAATCCATAAACCGCTTAAAAATCAAAGAATTCATTTAAAAAATTCTATTAAATATTATCTATCTTTATGACCACCCATATACAGGGTGTCCCAATCGGGCCTCAAGCCGAAAAGGGGTGATAGGCCAAGTCATAATAGTTATCAGAAAAATATTTAAAAAAATCTAAGTCAATCGTTTTAAAAATTATAAGCATTTCAAAAAAATCTACACCCTGTGCGGTCTCTTCACTCCTGTTGCTACAAATCTATTTTTTTTTATCATTATGTAACCCTGAATAATGCTTCTGTAAAATTTTGTCCAAATTCAAAGTCAACTGCTCCAGCTTGGAAGAAAATGTCACTTTTTGCCCAAACCAAGTATTCAAAATCAATACTTTGCCCAGTTTTAACTGACTGTTTTTTTTTTGTTTTTTTTAATTTTTAAAATATTTTTCTGATAACTATTATGACTTGGCCTATCACCCGATTTTGGCTTGACGTCGAGGTACGGTACACTCTGTATATTAAATAATTCACATGCTAGTATTTTTTATATAAGAACTGAAGCTCTTTCGTCAGACACAAGTGTTTTCTTTACCGATGAGATCAACATGAATAACAAAGCAAACCAAAAAAGGCAATTTAACAAGTTATCACACAAGATTGTAATATGTACCTTGTATTAAATAAATTAAAAAAGAAATAAAAAACCTTTTTTAGATACTACCAGGTTTTGGCGGTATCAGGTTCAGTATCCCAAAGGTTGCTTTTGTAAGATTTCCTCTCTCTTTCATCGAGACTGTGATCAATTTTCATAGTTTTTCTTTTCATAATTCCTATACTTCGCTATGTGGCTATTAAATTAAATGAAAGGCGTTTAAAACAACTTTGCGTTGACCTACATTTCCTCACTAGGCCGTTTCCACTTTATGGTTTGAGCTGCACAGTTCATCGCACGAAAGACTTCTAAATAGTAGTATATATAAATTATACGTACTTGTATAAGAGTATATTAATATATGGTCTTGTTACTTCATTGAATATGTTTTAAGATATTGAAGCTAACCGACTTAAGGTCGAAGCATAGAACAGGAAATTGATTGCCATGGTAATAGGTCGTTTCGTTACGAAAACTGTTTCCATAGAAATAGGTATTTTTTCTTCGCATAATCATTAGAATGTATGATAGATATTCAAAGTAAGCAGATATTTGTATTTATATATTTTATTTAGTTGTTAAAAGGTATATATTTTTACATGAATTAACATACTACTTAAACATAAAGATTTTTAAAACATAATATTAACATACGTAGTTATAAATATAAATACATTTTTACATCTGGTACAAAATAAACAAGATTTTTAAAAATATAACATGATCGTACATTAAACTCACATTTCACATGTTCTGCGCTTAACCTACGAAAAGTGGTGAGACTATTTACTTCTCTCACATTTGCTGGCAGTTCATTGAACAATTTGTACAACATTGTACAAACACTATAGTACAAACAAGATATGCGTGAAAGTACAAGGAACTGACTACTTGAAGAATTTAAAGCGAATTTTATCAGTAAACGAAACGAAATAGATGATGGCATTTAATGGAATAAGTCTAGAAAGAATAGATAAAATACTCTTTATGGGATGCAGATTAAATGAAAAACTGGGATCCTTCTATGGAAATAAAACGTCATATAGAGTAAGCTAGAGATGCATTTCTCTGGATAAAAATTTAATACTCAGCCATGTTCTTAACTTAAATTTACGAATGAGAATGACCCGATGCAATATTTTCCCGGTACTTTTATGTAGAAAGGAATCATGGAATCTCACTGAAAGAGTGCTAAGCGATTAAAGAATTTGATATGAGGTTCTACTGATGACTTTTAAAAATAAGCTGGGTCCTTCTTCTTCTCCTTCTTCAGGCTTCTTTTCTCCCTTGCGGATACAGTGAATTCTGTATTGACTCCAGCAATTGATATAATGTCGTCAGTCCATCTTCTTGGTGATATTCCGACGCTCCTTTAATTTGTCCGGTTTTTTTACTTCGCCACTTCATTTTTGTGACAGGTCGTTTTGCGATATCATAGTCTATCATGGGTGCAATTGTGGACATTTCATTATGTAAAGTGATCACGCCAGCCATATGATAGATCGTAAGCCCTATGAGCACATAAAAATACTTCCATACCTACTTTCCCACATAAGGAATAGCTTTGTCTCTATGAGACACCTATAATATACATACTATTATTGCTTGCCCAACGTAAATTGGCGTGCGGCGACTTTGGAATAAATCCACCCCGCCCGCACCTGGCGGCCTCGCCCTGTCATTCAGTTCATTCTCTTATTTGCTCGGGAGCTGTGACATCTTGATTACCAATATACACTCAATTATTATGTCCAAAACATCCTAAACAGTTCGGGATGGTGCAAGAACAATTGCCAATGAAGTATTAAAGTTTTGCGAAGCTGAAAAAGCAAATAATGGATCGATATTACCATCTGACAGTTTGACAGATAGAACGGCCGCCATTACGGCTTGGTTTCTTTAGTACTGCCCGACCAAATTTCTGTTAAAGGCTACGACACCGGTCACCGGACATTCTGTACATTATGTATTGTGTAATAAATTTACACCCTGGAAACTTCTGTTACGCGACAGGGACGCCCACCCTCGCACGTCAATTTATACTGGTACGTCTATATCTTGAATATTTAATCTTTGTACGCAGTTTGATTTCCAAATCAAGTGATACTTGATGTTTTGTCCTACCAAGGGCGCGATACACCTGCTGAAAAAAGTTCTTTACAAGCTAGCTAAGAATTTTTTGTGTTCATGTAATTAATAATACCATAATGCGGCCATGAAAAAATTAAAATAGTTGTTTTTCCAATTGATGGCTCACGATAATCCTTTCATTGCTTGAATTTTCCACGCGTCATTTCCAATCTAAATTTTCCCCATTTTTTGTCGCTTTCTTTTTTTTACAATGTTGTGGATTCGTCAAACACTTGTTTGTTGACTCGAATAATTTACAAAAATAAGCCAGGAATCGTTAAAAAATGAACCAATGTTTGTAGAAAATAATATACGTTGAATTTGTACACGTCTTAAGAAACAGAATAACTAAATTATTTCTGGTTTGAGTTTTCTGGGATATTTTGCCGTGTTTCTACAACCATTCTTATTCCATTACATGGTCCACGAGGTGGTTTTAGTTATGTATTTATATTTTTCGTGGCAATACCATACCGGAGGTGTTTATTATAAATAAGATGTTACACTTCTGTTACACACTGTTACACATTACACTTCTACAGTAGAGGAGTGCGGACGTGCCTAGTGTGAAGTAATACCGCCAAGTGTCAAGTGCAAGTTTAGACAACAATAACTCGCGCGTACGCCCGGACGGGCGACGCCAAATAATAATAACAATATGGACGTTAATATAGTTATCAATAACATAAAAAGTGATATAAACAAAATAACTACTGTTAAAGATTCAAAAATAAAATCAATTCATGAACAAAACTTAAAAAATTTAGAAGAACAAATAAACTTAGAAAGAAATGAATCCCAAAAACAGATAATGGAACTCCAAAAAAAAATTATATCAATCAATGAAAATTACATCAAAAAACTAGAGGACTTTATCACCGGCAAAAAAAAATCATTCGCCGAAATAACTGCATCCAACATAATTAAACCCGTTGAGTCCCAACCGAAATATGGAATTATGTTAACTGCAGATAAATTAAAAAACGAAGAAATAAAACAAAAAGTACGTAAGAACATAAATTTAACACAATTAAAAATGGGAATCATCGGACTTGAAAAAATCGGAGAGAACAAAGTAATAATTAATTGTGAAAAAAAAGAAGACCCAATTAAATTAACAAAAAAAATCTATAAAAAATTCGGAAAAGACATAATTGCCGAAGAAATTAAGAAAAAACAACCACTTCTAATAATAAAGAGATTAGAAAGAGATCTAAGAAATAATTGTAAATGCAATAAAAATGCAAAACGAAGAACTTGATAAAGAAATAGACGACGAAAATAAAATAAAAGTAATTAAAGAACTAAAAAATATTGATAAAAGCGGTAAAAAACGAGACACCATGAATTATATAATACAAACAACGGGAAAAATAAGGAAACTTCTTCTCGAAAGAGAAAAATTGAATATAAAATTTCAAAGAGTACACATCGAAGACTGCAACCCTATCACTCAATGCTTCCACTGCCAGAAATTAAGCCATATGGCATTAAGATGCTTAAACAGGACCCAACCACCGACGTGCCGCCATTGCGCAGGAGACCACACGGAAACAAGCCGTCCAAATTCAAAGGAAAAACCTACCTGCAACATCTGTCAAACACAAAATCAACGATTTAACATGAAATATTTAACCGACCACAAAACTGACAACCCACATTGCGAATACAGGAAAAAAATGTTAGAACTAGCAAAGGACAAAATTGAATACGAGTGAGTGACAAAACTTAGAAACATTTTTGTTATTAATTCTAATGCTTCACTATTTACATTATTTATTAAAGACAATATTAAGAAAGGAAAGGAACGACGAGTTGGTGTTCCAATCTTTAGAACATGTATATGCATACCAATCTTTCGCTATAAATTTAAAAAAAAAAGCTATAAATTAAATTAAATTAATTTTCAAATTTCAATAATGAATTATTTCATTTTAAATTCCATAAATAAAAAAATCAAAATAGATGAAAGAATTTTTCAGACGACAACCGATACAAATCATATAATAGAATCAAATCCCGACAGTAGCCTAGTAATTATTCAAATGAACATTAGAAGTTTGCAAAAAAACTTCGACGAATTTCTTACAGTTGTTGCTAATTCTTTAAATAGGCTGGACGTTATAGTGTTAACAGAAACGCACTCGTCGCGCGACGTTAACTTTAGCATTCCAAAATATACATACTATGCAACCGATAAATTTATAAATAAAAATAGTGGAATAGGGATTTTTGTTTCAAATATATACTCAGTAATAAACTTCGAAGAAATTAAAGTCAAAGATGATAATATCCTTCACTTAAAAATAAAATACAAAGGTAATTTATTTAACATCTTAGCAATATATAGAACGCATGTATCATTAATAACTACCTTTATAGAAAAGTTAAGAAATATATTATCAAAATTAAAACACGAAAATGCCATTATTTTAGGAGATATAAATCTAAATATAGCTGACGACTACTCATGTGATAATAAAGATAATTATTTAAATATGCTAGCAGAATTAAACTTCATGTCATGTATAAACGGATATACAAGAATAAAAAATCAACGACCATCTTGCATTGACCATATACATTGTAACATTCCAGACATAAACAAAATTGTTTCTGGTATCATTCACACTGAAATTACAGATCATTACGCTACTATATTCAAATACAAATACAATTTAATTACAAACCTTCAAGCAACGATTACAGCTCCTCAAACGCAAACATACAACTAATAAAATTAAATGATAATCTTATAAACAATTTAAACTCTGAGAAATGGACTCACCTATACAGTAGTAATGATGTCAATGAATGTTGTAACATATTTGAGGACACACTATCTAAATATATCGACGCTGCAAGATACTCATTACCCAAATACAAGTCCTCGAAATACAAACCAATAAAACCCTGGATCACTCACGGTCTAATAGTATCAATAAGATACAAAGAAACTCTAATAAAAAAATATAAAAAGCAACGAAATAACGAGCAACTTAATACACATAAAAGCTTACAAAAAAAACTTTCATTTCTAATAAAAACTACCAAAGAAAATTATTATAAAAAAAATTTAGAGTCTGCAAAAAACGATAGTAAGAGAGTATGGAAAATAATCAATGAGATAATTGATAAAAAACAATCAAAAAAAGAAAATATAAGTATCCTCTCACACGAAAACACTAAGATAAACTGCTCTGAAAATCCCCGTGAAGCGGCAGATATTTTTAATAATTTCTTTGCCAACGTCGGTAAAAATTTGGCAAAAAAAATTACAAATCCACAGATCACTGACACATCAATTCCAAAAACAACATATACAGAGAAGAAATTGGAAAAATTCTTACCTACCACGATTGAAGAAATTGAACAAATTATTACATCTTTAAAAAGTGGATCAGCACCAGGCTATGACGGATATACGAGTAATTTCTTAAAATTTATCAAAAAACAAATATATAATAAACCTAAGTATAGAAACTGGAGTTTTTCCGTCAAACTATAAACGAACCATTATCTCTCCTATATTTAAATCGGGCAATCCGGAGGAAACTACTAACTACAGACCAATATCTCTTATATCAAATTTTGGAAAAATTATAGAAAAAATCGTTAAAAAAAGAATATTTCACTTTCTCAAAATAAACAAAATAATCCATAATAACCAATTTGGTTTCATGGAAAATAAAAATACGCAAGACGCAATAGCTCAATTAACAAATACTGTCCAAGAATCGCTAGACAAATCTTTTAAATGTATTGGTATTTTCGTGGACCTAAGAAAGGCTTTTGACAGTGTCTCACATAATAAACTAATATTAAAATTAAAATCTGTTGGTATAAAAGGTACAGCTCTAAGCTGGTTTCAAAGTTATCTACATGAAAGACAACAATGTGTAAAAATTAATGAAACTCTAAGTCAACCCCTAACCAGCGACTTCGGTATACCCCAGGGGACAGTTCTAGGCCCATTGCTATTTATAATTTACGTTAACGACATCTTCAACCTAAAACTGAACGGAAAAATAATATCATACGCTGACGATACTGCGATCATCACGAAAGGAAGCGACTGGGACACAGTTAATACACAAGCGAACAATGACATAAATACGCTAAAATTATGGTTTGACAACAACTTACTCTCCTTAAATTCCGACAAAACTTACTTTATTCCTTTTTCAATAAAAAAACCGACAATCCCTTCAAATTTACAAATTATTGTACATGACACCAACTGCAAAAAAACTAACTGCAATGACAAATGCTCAACCCTAGAATCTAAAAGAGAACTAAAATACCTTGGTGTAATAATAGACCAACACCTAAAATGGCATAGCCACATTAGCGAGTTGGTCAAAAGAATAAGGAAATGCATATATATGTTCATAAGATTGCGTAACACACTAACCATAGATAATTTAAAAATGGTTTATTACGCTTCTGTCCATGCACTACTCCAATATGGAATCATTAGATGGGGAGGGGCGTATAATAACATCATAAACACAGTGAAAGTAATCCAAAGATCAATTATAAAAGTAATATTAAAAAAAAGAAAAACCTTCTCTACACAATTACTTTTCTCTAAATTCCAAGTTCCAAAATTAGAGAATGTTTACAAAAAAACGTCAATTATACAACTAATTAAAGAAAACATAACTGCTAAATTTGAAAAAAACACATCATTAAGATTCAAAAATAATTTTAAAATCCAAAAATATAATACCAAACTGTGTCAACAAAACTACATATACTTGGGCATAAAAAACTTCAATAACCTACCTACAGATATTAAGAAAATCGATGACTTACAACAATTAAAGAAAAAAATAAACCAACACTTTAGATCGATACAATTTGACAATGCATAACAAGACATATAGCTAACAAGACATATAGCAATGACATATAGCTAACAAGACATATAGCAATTGACAATGCATAACAAGACATATAGCTAAGGAACAAATAAGCCAAATCCAAAATAAACTAATAAAGTGTAAGCCCCTCACCAAGCACATGAGCAAGTCTCATTTTTGGAGAGGCAAAGCAATAAAATAAAATGTATCTAAGTAGATTGTAATAGACAAATGTATTATGATTTAAATGTAGTTTTAATATTAAATAAATAAAGAAAAAAAAATATAATAAACTGTAGATACGTTACAAGCGTGAAATCTTGCCAACTCAAAAGTAAGGTAATTGCCTTACTTGCATTCTTTATCGAACGGACCTTCTTTCTGATCGGGCGCGACGCTACACGGAAAAGGAACAGAGTATCGTACACTATTGTAAGAATGAGTATGTTATTTTAGTCACCGTGACTTCAAATTACCTGATTTTTCTGTCTACACGCAGAGCGTTTGTGAAAAAGATTTGTTGTCTCTTTCGATGCAATATTTGCTGCATATGAAAGCCGGCTAGTATGGGAATAACGTGTCTATATTATAATACGTCAATGGTCGATACATTTTGTTGTGACAGATCCCCATGCTAAGATTCCATACTCAATCCGAAAATGACATAAGGCAAAGTAAACTTTTTTAATATGTTTCTTAGATAGTATATTTCTTATGTTTTTGAAGAAATATATGAAGTTTTGTGAGCTTTTTAATGTTTCCATTAATGTGAGAGTTCCGTCGAAGATTTTCATCTGTTTCCACTTCAAGATATTTGATGTGTTTTGCCTTCGTTATGTTGGGGCAAAAGCAAAAGAGTGTATTCTTTACCAGGTGAATTTATTGAAAAAGCTAGGTATTTGGTTTTACTTATGTTAATTGTAAGCGAGTTTAATTAATCTTAATCTAAATCCACAGAAGTCATCGAAATTTGAGGTTCCATTATTTCAGTTTTTTGTAAATATCAGATAATTTCTTGTTATTTCAAAGGCACGATATTGTAACGAAATGGAAAGCAGAAGGAAAAGTGCACTGTCCGAATCCCTTGTAATGCGGCACAATACTATCGAAGAATCGAGAACGGCCTACAACAATCTAGAGCTATCTAAAATATTCGAGAAACGCCTGGAACAATCTAAAAGCGACGGGAACCTTCTCCTAAAGGAATAGAATAACCCAGGAGGTTCGAAACCAACGTGATCGCGTATATAAAGCAGCACCGCGCCGCGCAAGGGGAAGTTATTTTGACATTATTTATAATTAAAATTATATTAGATTATAATTAAAAACCACTATGATCTCGAAACATGTTGAGAGTTTAAAAATAAAATTAGTGGTTGAAACAAAGTTAATTGTTATAATTATTATCATATAAAATGTTACCACAAAGTGATTTTGCGTTTATTGAAGATTTATTTTGACAGTTCGTTTGGTACGAAGTGAGTCGCGAGGCGACGGCCAGGTGTACCCAGTCGTGAATTTCGGAGCGACAGATACCAGCGAAATAATCGGGCGAGTATAGTCACCTAAGAGATGAAATAATTAAATGCGACTTGTATGTGCGAGAACTGAATGTTCTACGAGCGATAAATAAAGTACATGTAATACAAAGTGAAATAACGTGATTTAAAGAATAGCTTTAAGATTAATTAATGAATCGCTTATTAATTTTCAGTGTTTTCACTTATCTCCGAAAGCCACGACCCGTGACAACATGTTAAAAAAATGTTTTCTGTTGTAAAGAAAAAAAATTTAAAGAAATGAATATACAAGAAATCAATTAACAATAAAATATTTATATGCACTGAATAATTCACTATCTTTCCCCATACGCAGACAAGTATGCTGTTGATGACCATCCTCGTAATACGCGAAAAGCGGCCAAGCCACTTACGGTGTCATCACTCGCGCATGTTAAAACACCGTAAAATAAACGCATGAGAATATTTCAGAACAGCGAGAAGCTCATTGGGAGAATTAAATTAAAACCAATACTCATTAGCAATTAAAATATTTAAAAAATTATGAATGTATGTTCTAGAATGTCCTAGATGAAGGATAATTGTGGGGTGGAGAAAGTACTGGCGACAGTTGCGTCTAATTTTTTTATTGGCAATCACAGGATTGATTCGCAAGGACCGGTTCAGACCGGTTGTTAAAATTTGAAACCTCTCACCGTACCGTACCCCATGTTCCTGAATACAGTAATAAAACAAAGGATCGTTAAACACTCACTATTAAATAAGCATTATATAGACTCATTTTTAAATGAGTATTAAAATTATATTAATACCCTAGTTTAAAAGAATAATGTACCAGTTTGAGATAGTTATAACACAGTATACCCAGAACAGTAGTTTATCTCCGGCCTGTCGGCGAGTTATTAGCCTACTCTTGCATTGACGCTAGGGTTGTCACTTTATTTTTACTCCCTTTCTTAACTCGTAGCGTCTGAGATTCCGACGCATAAGGTAGACACGAAACCCGAAAATTTCTGTAATTAGTATACCTAGTTTCTGCACTTTAATTGCAAAAACGCTGATTAACATCAACGTAGACTTTTAAAAACTCACAGTCTTTGTGATATCAACACACCTTTTTTGTAAAGCACCACAAACATAAAAAAAGGCATTTTTTTTTTAGGAAGCGCATTTTTTTTTCTAAAGCGGTGGCTGCGAGCGCGAATGGCACCGAAAGCACGGCCCTTACTGCCGCCGCCTTGTGCCCCCATATTCTATGTCAGTGTGTGCGTCACAGCGCGTGCGTACACGGCGCCGAGCACGCACGCACACATTCTAATGGGTAGCGGCCAGTTTGTATGAAGACGTATTACTGTTCTCAGTATACTGTGTTATAACTGACGTAATTCTTTTGAAATTGTTCTTAACATATTATACATACCTACATCATACATGTATTGAAATAAAGCACTTTTTTTTTATTCTATATGTTTTTAATTTTCTTGAGAGACGTTTTGCCTTATGAGGGCATTGTCAATCTAATAATTTAAAGCAACGATTCATACTAAAAGACAGCTGTATAAATTGTAAGCAAAGAGTCAACGTTATTTAATTGGAATTTTCAGGATTTCATTAAGTTTTGCACATTTTCAAGTGATTGTAAGTAACAATTCTATTCCAACACTGATGATATTTTACTTTTATATTGAGGTTAATACATGTAAAAGGACAACTATATATAAATCAACAATAAAAGAAAAGTTGCAGAATTCTGAATATGTTTTTGTTCTAGGTAATAATTATATTCAACACTAATGATGTTTTAAGTAGGTACTGCTTAAATCCCGAAATGATGATTTTGTTCCAAATCCTTGAAAAAATATTTTGGAAAATGAAATTTTATATTAATGGTAATACATACAATAGGACAACTGTCTAATTAACAATGTGTATAAGAAAAGAAATACAATTATGAAGATTTACATAATTGTTCTTGGAAACAATTATATTCAAAACTAGTGATGTCTCAAATAGTAGAGAAATCCTGATGCGACGGTCTTGTTTCAAATCCTAAGTAGTTTTGTCTTATCTTACATGCAGGTATATTTGTTTTCTAACACATTAAATTTCACTCCTTTCTTCCTTCCCAGTGAACACTATATACGTTGCTTAAACATAACTACAGGAGTGCTTATAGCACTCAAAAGTTTTTTTTGGACTTTAGTTACCAATTTCAAAGTTGCACAAATTTTGTTAATTTTTTTTCCTTAGCATAATAAAGGGTCCCAATTACATAAATGATGTAAAATTTTGTCGCAAGCAAGTTTAAAAACAGTTATTTTAAGTTTAAAAATGATAAATTTTTTACACTTCATGCCATAGATGCCCATACAAATTATATGTTTTTGGTGTTTTATTCATAGAAAATGAGTGTCCTGATTCCAAAAAGGTCATAAAATATCCCGGCACGCAAATATTTAACGAATAATTCCAATTTAAAAATCGCAGCCTTTTCCTTTGAACTTTTACACGTATCTATGGATAAGTATTTGAAACATTGAATAATTGTCTATAGTTCACGTACCGTATAGATAAAATTGCTGATCTCGCAAACTTAGTAAGGAAATCATTACGATTCTTAAATTGGAATAACTGCTTTTGCGACAAAACTTTACATCATTTATGTAATCGAACCCTTTATTACGCTAGGAAAAAAATTAACAAAATTGGTGCAACTTTGACATTGGTAACTTATTTCTTTTTTGCTTTTACCTAATGATAGATATTTTCGGACTATTAGTTAGTCTGATGGAGACCCGCGCCAGGAAGAAGAAATCTATTTTCCACATAAATATTTAATATTTTCTTCATGTTCTTCAAATCTATACCCTCTCGCGGAGATCGGAAATCATCACTGTTATTTGAACTTTACAGGTATCTGATCTGAACAATGACTGCGAGCTGCAATGGAACCAGTCAGGCGAGTTCTTCATCCAGGAGATGCGATTTCTTCCTGTATTGCGTGTCCCTTGAATCTTCCCCCGCGATATGACATGTATTTTGTATTACATGCTTCATGTTTATCACTACTCATAAAGTACTAAAATTTTCTTAGAGTTCCATTCGTTTCAAAACATCTTCGTTTCACGTTTTTTAAAAAAAATCTTCTGCTGTCAAAAATATGTTATAAACCTGAAATATTTTATATAGATGTACACTGTAGCAGGTAAGAAGATTTAGATATTATGACATTTTAGTTCGAAAGATTTTGGCAGATAACATACAATACAGATACAAAAAAATATAACGTTAAAATATAAGGTATCAGGCAATATTGTTAAATAGTGGCCCGAATAAATTATATAAATTTATGCCTGTTATCTGCCAAAATCCCCCGAACTCAAATGTCATAATATTGAAACCTTCTTACACACTATAGTGTACATTTACAGAAAATATTACAAGTTTGATATTGTAACACAAGTCTGGTGGACGCTGACTCAGATTTAATAGAGTTTGTCTTTTCACCAGTCGTCATAACCATAAATACCTACATTGACAATTGACATACGATGGATGGATTTGAAATATTCATACAAAAACATTACGGCGTTTATAATATTAGAAGACATAGGCGACGTGGATTTGGACAGATTTAGTTTCATAGAATGTAATACTTAATGTATTTTTTAAGTCAAATGAGAAATTATTTTTCACTAAAATTACCAAATAAAAATAATTATACAACTGTTTTTTTAAATTACGATTTGGGTTTGGCCGGCGTCTCTTAAATTTCCCAAAACATTCTTAGATCGTCAAGTTGGGTCTGGTGTTAGATTTGGAAAACTTAGTTGAGAAAACGTAAATTCAAGTCAAATAATGATTTAAAGATAATATAAATATAAATCGTTCATTTGCCAACCAAACTTATTTCTGACTGGTAGAAGGGATTTGAAAATTTTCGCTGCTTAGGGGGAGGGAGGTAGAATTGATTGCCAAAAAGATTTCATCATTTGCTCATTACAAAATTTTAGGTGCCTTGGGAGGAGGGGGGTAGGATGGACTGCTAGGCGGGGTAAGATTGGGATTTGAGATTTAGGATTTAGTGAACGGGATTTGGTGAACTTGAATGAATTTCCACCGAAACATCCATCGTTCATCATTCATCAAAAAATTTTGACTACTGAATAAATGAACGGTAGTTCATTAAGTGAACTGTACCATTCGTTCGTTCAACAAAATGAACTGATCAAAAATAAAAGTTCGTTCATAAACGACCCATCTCTATTACAAACAACAGCATGATTTTATTTTAATTTTATATCTTACACATGTCTTAAGTCTCCCTTAAATATCAAACAAAATTGACCGTGTATTAATAACTATCACATCGTAGACATATATAATATATATTATTCATTTTGATACAATAACATTAGAAATTAATTCGTGAATATCTAATGTTAGAATCAAAAGTCAATACATCTCTTAAATGCGTTCATTTGTTACCTCTGTTTAAACCGGCATTTATAGCGAGTAAATTAGCAATATATATCATTTACGGACACCAGATATAATAAAGTATATTTAAATACCTACCCATAATGCCTAAAAGTCATTGTTAATGCCGCCATGTTTACCGGATTTATATTGTTTTCAGCTTCGCATCAAGGCGGCTAGTACGAAAAGAACCAAATTTCCCGCTGGGCATGCGCGCTATTAGCACGCGAGCTTTTTGCTCGAGCTTTTCACAGACACGACGCCGACGGCCTTACGGACCAGGACGCACGGCTCATATTCCCCCGCTCGATTTGGTATGCACACAAATACACGGGCGACATACTGCCTACATTCGCCTACCTACGTAGTACATCGCAGTCTGCGCGAAATGCCTTTGGGCCCGAACGCGGCGGGCCAACGGGCGCGCCAGCCGTAAAATCAAATAAAACAATCGTTTCAGGTGTACCAAATGAAAAGCAGTACTAAATATTGGTATATACTTTTTCGCTCGGTGGTATCGGTTTGTTGCGCGCATGCCTTGGCCGCTGGCCGCGACGTAGACAGGGCTTTCCTCTAGTCCGCCGCTCAGTCTACTGCGAGCAACGGTTGCGAGCGCTCGCGTCGCGCGCCTTGCTGTTTGTTCGTCCCGATATTGTGTTTATCGAACAAGTTAAATTTGAAAAATTAATTGCGAATACTCTTTATATCAAAATATGTATAAGATGTCGTGTAAATATACGTGTTGTGCGTTCAGTTTGATCCTGCTGTTGTGTGTGTTCAGTGTTGCGTCCAAGAATGTGGATAATTCGGAGAGGACTAGCGAGGAAGACAGTTGCGGCAAGGTGAAGTCGTTCCTCGCGACAAGGAACATCACGGTGGAGCCGGCCCATGGTGCAGATGACAAAGGTAACGCAGACAACACCGGAGTTTATCTGTTTACCATTTCTTTGCGTCTTTATTTTCGACCGGCGTTTTACGTCCGCGCCGGTGTGGCCGGCGAAATCGTCAGCTGTGGGCAGCGCGTACGGCTAGATAAAACCATCTGTCAGATTGCTCAGGAGCTAGACAGGTTCGCAATTCAAATTGCGGGCCAAACTTGTCCCGCGACACTTGCAAGTGCCCGAACTAACTTTGAAGGTTGTCTGGCGCGAGGAAATGAAACTGACGCGTCTGCGATTCAAATTTGGCACATTTTATGACTTGCGTTTGTTGTTTTACGACTTTTGTTAACCCAGACAGGGGAGAAGAGAGATGCCTCGTGCGTCGAAACGCGATCTCATCTATTTGACGAGGATGGTGGGCAGACGATTATTTAGGATTGTGTAATACTGTGTTGTCTATACAAACCTGATCGCTAAACTTGTGAGAGATCTTAGGCGACATACAATATCACATCACATAATATAAATAACGTTCGACTATAATTTTTCTATTTAATTTGTAAGGTAGCATACATAATTAATGCAATTGTATATAATAATGTAATAATCAATTTTAATGTCTGGACCTAGCAACAGACATCGTCGATAGTCAAGCGGGCGTTTGGAAGCCGGCAGGGTGAGCGTGGCCTTCTATCCAAATATTATTATGTTACAATCAAGTTTAAATAAAATATACTACAGTATAGCACGCATAAAGGACACAATAAAAATTTGTACAATTATCTGTGCGTCATTTAAAGTGCGTTTTCCGTTCAGACGTCCTTCGCGACCGCTAAATGATTTTCCAAGTTAGGTACCTATAAGGTCCGACGAAAACAGAATTTGACTTTTTGTCTAGACAAAATTGCAGAAATTATTTTGTTTTTATCGCATTTTATAACTTTTTTAGCACGAAAAGTTTACGAATTATTTAACTATTTTAATGATTTCGTGCTGAAGATAAAACAAATAATGTATGAATTTAAATTTAATTGGGCTATGACAATTTGGAGACAGAACATAGGTCCAGAAAGAATATTCAAATTAATATATTACTCTCCATGTAACAATAACGCTACCAACACTTGATATACCTAAACGACTCATTTATATAACGAATTTTTTTAGATTGATGATGGTTTCAAATACATAATTACATTATCAGTAACTCGCTGCCGAAATATATTGCATTCTCTATATGGGGTGTCTCGTAGCTAGTAGCAAAAACTTCGGAGAAGTCTTATCATTTCAATTTTAAATAAAAAATATTATTTACATTTTGCGTGAAATGTCGACAATTACGGAGATAAGCGACATCATGGTTATTATTTTTTTTTCCAAAATGTGTCTCATTTTCTGTAAAACATTGAACTGTAAGTTGGATCAAAACTAATATCAATAAATGAATAGTTTGACTGCATTAATTTATATGGAGTATTAAAAAATCATTCGCTTCAATAAAATGCCAGAAACCTTTTTGAAAAAAAATTGCACGCAGTTTTCTAGAACACTACATATTGACCTAAAATATGGTCATTAAAGAATTAAGACTAAAAATTTCCAATGCATTTTATGAAAGAAAGATTAAAAGTTAAAAAATAATTTTTTAGAGAATTCTTTTTTGTTTTATATACCGCTAGGATATTATGACTACCATTCAATGTAAAGCTGAATTTAAAACATGTAGAATAACGTCATTTTTGACGGGTTGCAGCTAGCCTACAAAATATCTCAAATATTATACGAGTCATTGATATCAGTTGTGGGTTCCGGAGAATGTATTAAGGTTTAACAGGGATGCCTTTCGAATACACTGATCGTCCGTGATTCGTCACTACCAAATACAACGTAGTACAGTAGCCTGCAAACATCTTGAAATTTTCCGGCGTAGTGGGGAGAAGTTTGCGCATGTACCATTCCACCAAAGAGACCCAAATTTAGTCTTCTGCGCATTCCCCCACTACGCCAAAAAATTTCAAGAAGTTTGCCGGCAACTGTATCGCTTTGACTGCAGATTCCATAAGCGATTTTGCGCACCAGCCGATCGCAGGACGGTAGCCATTAATACATTTATTTTATGCGTATTATACACCAACTTATCACTGTATTCTAAGTGCATCCTTAACAAATAAATAAAATAAAAAAGATTTGCACAGGGAGATAGTTAATTATTTTTATTGTTTCATTGGAAACATTTTTGAAAAAAATATGTCCATTCCCGTAGAGTTCCTCCGCCCTGACTGAGATCCAACTTTCGCCAAGAGGTCGTGTAATTATTTAGAAATGAAGTATTTAAAATCTAAGATTTTTTAATCAGATAAACCGTTTGTTAATTACAAAAATTAGTTTTAAAAAGTTTCAAAAATTTTTTTTTTTTTCAAATTGCTCTCAATTCAATTTTACAAAAATAAGGTATTTTCCAAATTGGGTTTGCTACATTTTAGATATATTTTGTTTCTAAATAATTAAATGACTTTTTTCCTGTCGCGGACAAACGTGCACCGGGGGTGTAGAATCTCAGTCACGGCGGAGGAATTGTACGGGAGTGGACATGAGGCGGCTATTTTGTTCAAAAATTATAGTTTAATAATAAAAAAAAAAAATAATCACCCATTTTCTACCTTGATTTTAGGCTTCCGGGGTGGTGTGACCCTTTGATTTTGTAAAAAAAAAATTTTTACCCTTGTTTTTGTAAAATCTAAATTAAGCATAAGTAATAGAAATAAGCAACTCATATAATGTCAAGATATATAACACTCGCGGATGTATGGAAGTCTTTTTCGGTGTTTATAGGGCTTACCACCTATCACACGCATGTAAAGAGTATTTTGTGAAGGTGTTGGTATGTAAATAATACTATGGTTGTGGTGTGTAGTGATATATACATGCCAGTGTAGTGGCTGTCCCGACGAAGAGACGGGTTACGTCTCGAAACCGGTAGACAAAAAAGTAATTTTTAGTGGTCATATACTAAAGTAAATAACATTTTGTTAAAATGTCTGACCACAAAGTTAAGTACTTTAAATATTAATAATATTTTACACAGTGTTACGTTCACCAATTCCACCCATGATACACTACCACATCTATCAAATCTAAAATTCATCAGAAATCAAAAAAAAAATAGATGTGTTTTTTTTTACCATGGTTGTAAGCCCTATAAACGCCCAAAAAGATTTCCATGCCTATTTATTTTCCCATATAAAAAATTGTTTCGTCTACATCTATAATATATCTTGGTTAATGACGTCCCGCTGGGGATAAAATGCAGTATTGTGCTCTTGAAAAATTTGAAGATGCTCAAAATATTCTGAATCATAATACCAATAATGTTATAAATATTCAGTAACAAACGGGATGAGAGGTTTTCAATGTTTTAACACCGGTGCGAGATTGCGATATAGGCGTGGACATCACTGTTCGTATTTGATACGATCTTCAGATTTGAATGGCGCGTCGTTGAATTGGCGATGATATAGTAATGAAGCGATGTAATATTATAGCTGCTCGTGTGCTACTGTCTGATTGGCTTGCTACCGGTCAAGAAGCGTAATTAATATGCTTTGAGGTCGCGCGATAAAGACACGCATGCAGCTGACAATAAGCTACGCGCATTGCAATCTTAATGATTCCAATCTTTTGCATAGCTTAGAATATTATTAAAATACTTTTGACAAATACAATAATTTTCTACGTAACAATGACCGTCGCTAACGCTACCGGATAACGATGGGGTGTAAAATTAAAAAAAAAATACGCTACCTGATAGCGCAAATAATGAGTACTATAAAAAGAAAAAATATGCATTATTTTTTCTGTCACAATGTCCGTCACTAACGACACCGGATGGTGCAAATAATTGTGAGGTATAAAAAGTAATAAAAATATAACATGAGATTTTCCTTGGCGTAGACAGACACAAAATATATTAAAAATTAAAATTAAAATAAATAAGTCAAAAATTAAAAAATAATTAATTAATAGACATAAAACCAATGCACAGTAAGTATTTCTTTGTTTTAATATATATTCGCACATTGTAAGCTTCAAATTAAAAAAATATATATATCTTTATGTAACAATGTCCTTCACTCACGCTACCACGATACTTCGCTACGCTGTTTACACGCTGACACAAACATACCTACTATGATTACGCGATAAACTTGTTTGTTGTGAAAGTTAAATTTCAATAGGAATTCAAAATTACTTAATTAATGTAAAGCTGAAATAAAAACATAAAAATTCCGTCATTTTTAACGGGTCATAACTAGTTAAATCAGAGTAATGTTCATCGCATATAAGTTATGCTTTTTTTAGTGATGGTATTTTTTTTTACCGGTTACACAATAACCGTTATTTGGAATTTGTATCTGATTGTATAGATGATTGGCACTTGAGGTTTGACTGCTGTCTAGTGTTTCGATGGTTGCAAAAAATCATTTACCAACCATCGATACAAATCTCAAATAACAGCACCTTGTGTAACCGGTTGAAATAACAGGTAAACAATTACTAAATCAAATGAATTTTTAAAATGATTTACACTTAATGTTCCGTTCCGGCGATGACGCGATACACGCACCAATGCCCACTAAGCAAAGTGAGTTAAACAAAGTAAAAATCTTCACGATTAGTTTTTTGAGCACCATTTATTTAATGTTTTGAATTGTTCACGTTGTAATTATAAATATAAATTCGTTATAAATATAACGTAAAATTACTTACATAACATCCACTTATCTAAAAAGTTATTAATAGGTAGGCGTATACAAATATTCGGATAATTAATTCGACATTGATTGGATATTTTTTATTTCTTGATCAGATTAGAACTGATGGACATGTTGACAATAATTCAGATACCATCTACATCCACAGCTTTGAGAGAACATTGTTGCGTAAGGCGTCTGATACACTTGCTTCTTTAGTGGCACGTGAGCATGCGCAGTATCGACTTTGACAGTGGCATGCTTATTAGTGGCATGTGTGTACGAACATTGCTAGAAATGAGCATGCCACTGTCATTCACCATAGAGAAGGGGTATCTTTGGAGCATGTGTGAACAGACTTGCTTATTTATGAGCATGCTTATGTCATTCGCGGGATTCGCGGCTAGTATTATCGATGCGATCTTCTCAAACATTACTTTTCGTGACTTATTATAGGAATCACGAATGTCTGCGGAATACTCGGTCACCGTTGTGTAAAAATAATATGGTGAGAAATAATGTTTACGAAACTTTATTAATAGGCATGAATGATTCAAATCTTACAATAAAAATTATATAAACTAAAATCAAAAATGTGCGGATGGAAACTCGGGAACTTTTTTGATTTATTGGTTCACTTGAATTTTCTATTTCAGTTTGCAAAGTTACCATTTTGAACAAGAGCGTCTCTATTCTATGACAAGAGCATGCCACTAATAAGCATGTGTGTTTGATTGTTAGCTTTGGGCATGCTTATTTATGAGAATGCCACTAATAAGCATGCCAGTAATGAGCAAGTGTGTACAGTTGTTAGGGCATGCTTATTAGTGGCATGCTCATTAGCATGCCAGTAAAGAAGCATGTGTATCTGTACCTTAATACAATAATATATCATTAACAAGATTATACCAGTAGGTACAACGGTATTCTATCAACGCTTTTATATATGTTCTTAGCTCAGAATTTATACGATACACTTGGAAGTCGTGCACTAATAGAAAAATAATTCAAATGTGGACTCCTTATACTGTGTAAGTAATACATATAGAACAAAGGGGCAAATAAAAATATCAACTTTAAGAAACACCATGAAAACACCACTATACATACTTAGGAGTAAAATAGTACAATACAAAGCAAATTTCAAGAAAAAAGCATTTCAAAATATGAGCAGTGTAAGACGAAAGTCACATCCAAAAATTATCATATTTTATCATATAATAAATCATATAAAAAGTCATATAATAAAAAATACTATTTCTAAATGGTTTCTGTTTAGTAAAAACTTTTACTTCTAATTTGGCTTGTAAATACTCCTCCCGAGCTATTGGCTCATATTAAGGGGAGTATAATGGAATGCTTAGAATTTGCATTTAATAAATGTGCTGCAAATTCTGAATCTCAAGTTTTATTTTTGTAACAAACAGTATAATGTGTATGTAAACAGTATTTTGTAACGAAAATACAGTAGCCGGCAAACATCTTGAAATTTTGCGGCGTAGTGGGGGGACGTTTGCGCATCTACTTTTCTACCAACGAGACTCAAATTTCGTCTTCTGCGCATTCCCCCACTTAGCCAAAGAATTTCATGAAGTTTGCCGGCAACTGTATTAGGTGTCGTAATGCAGGGAAGCATTTATACAATGCCACGATACAGCTGATCTTCTACGGCTTCTTGGCAAGTATAAAAACTGTTATAATTAGAGTGGCTCTCAAAAAAAGTCACATTTTTCGAAGAACGCGCGAACCGGTGCTAAATATAACAAAGCGATTTGCAAGCCGTGTCGCCTGCAACACTATTGCCAGAGTAAAAAGATATTTTTAAAACGCAATGTGTCGTGATCTGCAATGAGACCACGAATTTAATAATAATAATTATATTATTTCTTCTATAACTGCAATGTGGTAACATTATTTATATAATTAACAAGAATTCACGTTGTATTGGAACTAATGTCTATACTACAAGGGTTCTTTGGCCCCGAAACTTGTTGGTATGTCAACAAATTAGTGGTTAATACAAAGTGTATTGTTGTAAATTATATAAATATACATATGTAATGGTTGCTGGTTCATCCTTGTAGCTGCACGAGACGCAAGTAAGCCACGACGGAGGGATTTACAAGTGAGTAAACCGGTTGCTGTCGAGCTGGACAAATGTAATCGAAATTCGATAATCATTTACAAACTGCAGGTTGTACATCCCTAAAATTGCATTTATGGTTGTTGTAAGCGTGTAAACGGTTAAGGGCCGGTTGTTTCAAGTTGGATCAAAGTAAGCGGTCGATCAAAGCATAGATTTTTACGAAAACGGATCGTCTGATTGGTGGAGAACGTAAAAATCTATGCTTTAAAAGAACGCTTACTTTGATCGAACTTGAAACAACCGGGCCTAAGTCATTTCTTCTGCACAACCAAATCGAGAATTAACCCTTACACTCCAGATTTTTAGATATTTTTAGGTCCGAATATAGAATATAGGTGGAATTAAATTACGCTTTAAAAAAGTAATTTACACCGCAAAATACCCTTTTAAAGCGTAGTTTAACCTTTAAATCAGTAAGCATTGACTCTGTAATCGGGCCTAGAACACCGATTGTCATTTGTTTCCGACAAATTTTCATAGTTTTTATCACTACATACTAGCTGTAAACCGTCAGAATCACGTACATGTCGATTCCTAAAAATTTATTTATTTATTTATTAACTAGCTGCAACCCGTCCAAAATGACGGAACATTGTTTCGCGTCTGTGCTAAGCCCCAGTATATATTTATAGCATCTTTTTGCTCCACGGAAAGGCGGCCGTAGCAACATGCGTCGAATGGCCGGTTCGGGTTTTGTGGCCCGGGGTTCAAGTCCCATCTCCGGCCGTTTAATTTCGTTTTTTTTATCCGTGAATTCAAAAAAAATTGCGGACATTACACGAAGTTACGGGGCAGACAGACAACGAAATTATTAGCTTTGATAAAAAAATATTAAAAGGAGTTACAGATGTTACAGGCAGGTATTGGAATTATAACAAGATTTTTGTCGTGGACTTTTTGTATTTGTACGAAATCCCCATAGATCTTTAGTCGTTTGACTTTATTGGCGATGGCCGTGATGCGTGCTAGAAAAGTATTGATTTTACAAAAAAAACTACAGCACTTAGAGTTTGGACGTTTTCAGCATACAAAGATATCGCACTGAGCTGTCCAAACCCGTATTTGATTCATTCACGCGGGAGTTGGTCTAGGGGTGTCCGAAATGTCCGCGCAATATATAATATATATAAAATATTAATACAATACACAACCCTGTTTATATTTGTATCTCTTTCACACGTATGCTACGCTATAAGAAACAAAGAGAAAATACCATAGAGTAAATACCGCAATACATTTAGTACGTAATAGAAGACAGCAGAAACTAGATATCTCAGATTTGTTTTTTAGTGAAAAGTCTATATTTATAGTACGTTTATGGTTGTGCGTTTTCTGCGTCCAATTTGGTCAGGAATCTACCTGTATTGTCATATTGTGTTGTGGCCTAGGTCCGCTGCACCTTGCGTGTTCCCGCATTTTTGCGGCTTTCGGCTTCTCGGGTGGACGTCGGAGCTGCCAGCTCCCAGGGCGGCCGGGAATGCGGGCCCGGACCGTCTCGTGGTTTATAGGGTCATTGCCACGCGGCCCGCGCCCATTGGTCCTTTTTGCATCTCCTTGCACGTGCAGCAGGGGGTATTTCGATACTCTTCGTCCGTGTCGCAGCTTAATTTCCACTAAAGAAATGTTTACGGCGAATAAAATAACAGTAAAAACGTTCGATGGATTTAAATTGGGTTCTTTTAATGTTGTACCACCCTAAGAGAATAAATTTAGGTAAAATTTTTCGTTAACTTACTAGACTGCCGTGGCGAAATTGGATGCGCCATCTCCGGATAGAATGGAGGTCCGTTGGTTGGAATCCAAGTAGCAGTTAAAATATTTTTTCGTTAATTTGATTTGCCTGTATGTTTTTTTTAATTGATTAATAAAAAATTTATGTTTGTTTATTATTTTATTGTAAAAATAAAAAAAAAGATATTATTATTCTATGTAAGAACATGATCTTCTTTTCTGTCTACAATAGACGTGCACCGGGGAAAGTTACAAGTCAGTCACGGAGGGGAAGCTCCATGGAAATAGACACGAGTCGGACATTTTTTTTTTTCAAAAATTTTCTAATAAAATAATAGTTTGATATATACCTTGCTAAGTGCCAACAAAAAATAATAATTAATCACGTCTTTGTAAAATATCACCCAATTTCTACCTAAAAGTCAGTAACACTAAAGTACTGTTTAAGTACTTTACTGACTTGATACTCATTCACTTAAGAGATAATATCTAACTTCAGGGGCGTGCAGTGAGAACAAGAAGCATGACTTTTTCCTAAGCATATATTTTGAAAAGAAACCTAAATAAGAGATATATCTCGTAATATTCCAATCACAATAATTAACATATAACATATTTTTCATATTTTAATATTTCATAATATTCTGCTACATAAATATATATATATATATATTTTTTTACAAATATATGAGTACCTTGTTGGTATTGTGGTTAGGACTCTCACCTCGTGATCCAAAGGTCGCGGGTTCGAATCTCACTCCAGACCAGCAAGTTAGTCCTATTTTCATAGCACAAGCGTTTAGTTTAGTTTGAAAATAGTAAGAATATTGATGTGACACGTATTCCGTGTCGCATCACTATTTAAAAAAGACTTGTTTCTTGTTTCTCACTGCACTCCCCTGCCTAATTTTATGCATAAAAATTAACACTAAGAATTTTTTAGGACATAGAAAGTAAACCAAAAAAAAATAGTATGTCATTTAGTTATATCACTGATGTGTAAAAAACAATTAAGAAACGTTAATTTTTATGAAGAATATGATTAGAATTTTTAAGGTCTTATTGAGAAAATAACGCCTCATTGTTAGCTAACTTATGATAACTTCTTGAAATGTTGATGGAAATTTAAAATTTTGAAAGGTTATTGTAAAATAAGGTTACCTTTATGGCGTGTGCAGCCAAATTCAAATTTGATTAGGTTTTTTCATTCGAGGTTTTTAATTGTCTACTAAAAAGGTTTGGAAAAAAATGTCTGGATACGCTATATACAGGCCCTTAAAGTGGGATTGTTTTAATAATATGTTTTTAATGGTAAGACAATTTACTTAATAATACATAAACAATTAGTCTTTACTAACTAATTACTAATTTCTAACTTATGTTGAGAATTTCCAAATAATTTCTTCCGAGAATTTGTTCCACTAAATAAGCGTTTATTGAGGTTTATAGACTTAATGTTCCTAGTTACGTAAATACCTTCGACGGAATTACTAGCCTACGTTTCAAACTCGAATGTCTATTATCAAGGCTAGTACTGCTGGAATACAGGGCAAAATAGTTTGGGCAACGCAGAGGTTTAACGAATGATTGTGAGCGAGAATTCACTTACCAGTCACAAATTATTTATAATTTTGATTATAAGTGATTCCATTTTAATTATTTAATTAAAACACATTTTTATATAATAAGGGATAAAAATTAGATAGGAAAGAGTTCTTAGAAATGATCAGCCAAATTAATAAAATTCAACCTAAATTCATTATCAATGAAAACTAGAATCAAATGCTCAGTCTCCGTTAATGTACCCATTATCCCAATTATGAAAATGTCGTTGCCTGTCTGTCTGTCTGTCCCCGTGAATTCTTAAGAATTTATTTTTATTTTTTTACGTATTTTTTTCTTTTTCATATAAATAAATAAACACTTATTCCTTAGGAACCGACTTGTAAATTACCGTCTTTTTTGACACTTAGTGATATAAATGATAAGGGAGGTTGCTGTCTTGCTGGGCCAAAAAATGTTCGATTTTTCACCATTCGGAAATTATTAAATATAGAATGTTGACTAAGCGGTCTTTATTGAAAATATATTTTTTTTTGTTTCAATGTTTTACTAAAAAGAAAACAAACTTTCCTTCGATCGGTCACTGTTTTTTTTTTTTAAGAAAGCATAAATGTTTTCATTTTATTTTGTAACAATTTTGAAAACGGAATGAGATCAGCCATTGAATTCACGGACGGACAGCGACATTATTATTGTTGGAGATACCGATTGCTTTCTGACAGATTTGAATACTAAGTCAATGATTACCCGGTAATTCCATGCGTTCCTGGTCGCTTTTTCAGCTAAATATTATAGTACAGTGTTATTAAATCTCTACTAATTTTCTGTTAATGATTACTAATTACACGTACGATTATTACGTGTACGATTAGTTTAATGTTATCAGTTCTTTAATGTTTGCAGTTAATACTAGTATTGTATTCTTATCTTATTTACAAATGGATTAGAAGCTTATGATAATAATTAGGCTTAAAAGGTATACTTTTTCTGTACTTAACAATAGGCTAATCAGTCACCTAGTCACAGAATGTCGATTTGTTTATTATATAAAATGAGATTCTTCTATAAGTTATACATGAGGTGTTGCTAAAAAGGGTTCAAACAATGAAGTAATTATGCCATATAACAAATATTGGTTGGGAATTGAAATTTAGCTTTGATCAGCTCTCTGTAAAGGGTATTGGAGTTGCGCGATGGGCAGGCAAAAAATATATGATCAAGGGTCTCCTCTTCCGAACCACACTCACACATCGGGCTGTCCACTATGTTCAGTCTTAAAGTGAGAAGTTAATAGACAATGGCCAATACGCATTCCGGAGATTACGGAGATAGTTCTTTTCGAATTTTTTTTATTACTAAACCAGGGTCAAAATAAGGTTATTATTAATTAAAACTGATAAATGTCAAGATCTGTCAAATGGCAATATTTCTATCATTGTAGCGGAAATATTGGCTTCAATGTAATATTTGGACGCATGGATAAAATAAATTAGTAGACGTGCGCGAAACTAATAACTTAATACGTATATTAACAAATGTTAGTAACTACTTATCAAAATACATAATTCTTTACGTAACTATGTCCGTCAATAACGCTACCAAATGGCGCTGTTTACACGCTAAGATAAACATCATACCTGCTACGATTTTGTTTGTAATATTTGTTGTGAAAGTAAAATTTATATATAAAAATAAACATTTATATAGAAAGATATATTAGATATATAGAGATATATATATATATATATATATATACGATATAGTAGAATATATAGATATATATATTATATATATATATATATAGATATATAATATATATATATATATAATATATATATATAAAAAAATAAACACCCATTGAGTCGCATGGAAACATAAAATTTTTAAAATCTCCTCTAAATTCTTTCGCGTGAAAGTGTGCTGTTATCGCGTCAAGCAAAGTTCGTGTACAGTTTATTTTGCTATACTTTTTTCGCTGATATTTCAATCAAATTATTTGTCACAGAAAATACTAATTTTGCAATGTCTAATTTTACGTAAAATGCAATTCGAATCGAAATTTCCGCATTTGCGCTGTACTAAAATAACTCCCGTCTGCAACCGGTTTAATATTTGTTTTATTAATAATTTTATTTGCGCGTCAATGTCCCATTTGGCCAAATCGTGTTTACGCAATTTACAAAATTAGACAAGGGAATGATTTTTGCGTATTTATTAATTTCGCTGTTCCCCCGTTTCTCCGCACAATGTTTACGGAACCTATCGGATTTTCGAAATTAATGCGTAGTATTACTCCCTATTAGCATATTCGGGGAATTAAGGTATAATAGGCGTGCTATAAATCGACCCCGTTGCAATTTGGATTTTATCTATTTGTTCGTGCATATTTGTGTTCCTCTTTGATGGTTGGCAAATTTAATTTTGGATTTTCATAGATAGAGCTTGCCCAGGGCAAACTGGCGTGCGGCGACTTTGGAACTAAAACCCGCCCCGCCCGCACCCGGCGGTAACCCCTCGCCCTGTCATTCAGTTCAATCTCGTATTTGCGCGTGAGCTGTGACATCTTGATTTCCAATATACAGGGTGTTCCGTATCTCGACGTCAAGCCGAAATCGGGTGATAGGCCAAGTCATAATAATTATCAGAAAAATATTTAAAAAAAAAAAAACAGTCGGTTAAAACTGGGCAAAGTATTGCTTTTGAATACTTGGTTTAGTCAAAAGGTGACATTTTCTTCCAAGCTGGAGCAGTTGGCTTTGAATTTTAGACAAAAGTTTACAGAAGCATTATTCAGGATTACATAATAATAAAAAAAAATGTAGAAAAATAAAGATTTGTAGCAACAGTAGTGAAAAGACCGTCACAAGGTGTTTTGATTTTTTAAATGCTTATAATTTTTAAAACACACGACTTAAATTTTTTAAAATATTTTTCTGATAACTATTATGACTTGGCCTATCACCCGATTTCGGCTTGACGTCGAGATACGGGACATCCTATATGCTGAATTATGTCCAAAACAGTCTTGCAACACCTTGCAAGTGGTGCAAGAGCAATTGCCAATGTAGTTTTACAGTTTTGCGAAGCTGAAAAAGCAAATAATCGACCAATATTACTGTTTGACAGGACTCCAGATACAGCGGCCGCCATTACTGTTTCTTTAGTGTTGCCCGACCAAATTTCTAATAAAGACACCGGTCACCGGACACTCTGTATATTACGTATTGTGTAATAAATTTACACCCTGGCAACTTCTGTTTCGCGACAGGGACGCCCTCCCTCGCACGCCAATTTATACTGGTGGCACTCTAGCACATAAGGTGATAGAGGGAAAAGATTTATGTTGCTGTGCCATATTGTAACGATGAGAGCGGATTGAATTTTGTACATCTAAACATGATGTATAAATTACTTAAGGCCAGTGTTTCTCAATCGTTACTACGACATTTTTAAATACATTATTTGGGCAATGAATTTGAAAGGTTTTAGGAAGCGATGAGTGGGCAATGGGGAAGGAAACACGCCCTTACCTTTTTCTGGGCAGACCTCCGGATCCAGGGTGAAAAAGGTGCACACAGTCGACACTCAAAGCGGTAATGTCAAAGTCATAGATATAACATTTTGGTAAAGAGTACACAGTATGGAGAGGTGTGTGAGGGAGAAGTTCAAGATGGGAGCGTTCAGGTAAACTCGGTCCATAATCGAAAAGTTCTAACAATATTGATCGACTGAAAATGCGCTTATAAGGCGAAACGTGCCTTAACTAAATGAAAGGGATGGAATCAAAAACAATGGTTTTATTTCCATGTGATCGGTCATACTTGACAATCCATCCTAGTTCACGAACACTGCCTACTCATGAAGCCGTGAAGGAGCTTGAAGCGTTTGAAATGTAAATTTAAAAAGTTGGCTCAGTAGAAAAAGAATTGACGAAGTTATGAAAGAGACAGTGCTCCTTGTCATTCAAGGAGAACCTTATTACACCAGGGATATCTAGTTATGCAAGGCAAACCTTCTTACATGAAGGAAAATAAACCGATGATGGAGTCCTGGCAGGACGACTAAGGGCCGGTTGTTTCAAGTTGGATTAAAGTAAGCGTTCTTTAAAAGCATAGATTTTTACGTTCTCCACCAATCAGACGATCCGTTTTCGTAAAAATCTATGCTTTTATCGGCCGCTTACTTTGATCGAACTTGAAACAACCGGGCCTAACTAATTTTTATGGTAAATCATTATTCAAATACATGATTCTCTTCTTAATAACGTTCGTACGTTAACGTAATGTTTTTTATAAGTACGCTACGCTACACCAGATGGCGATGTTTTCACAGCCGTAACTCGCGGCCGAAAAATATGGAATTCTTTACATAATAATACTCTGTAGTGCGTATTGCATTAAATTGTTAAATTGTCATTAAAGAATTATTAGAAATAAAAACTTCTGACGTGTTTCATATATCAAAAGTTTGTATAAGAGAATGATTTGTTTTGATTTATGTACCGCTAGGACATAATAAGTACTAATTTTTGTAAAGCTGCAATTAAAACACGTAAAACTACGTAATTTTTGACGGGTTATAGATAGATTTTTAAAATATATACAGGGTGTAACAGAGCTAGTCCACAGTACTTTCCAGGTAAATGCCTGCCTTAATGTCTAAAATGTTCGAGCAACCGTGACCTTAATATCAATAGTTAAGGAGATACGCGACATTTTTTTGTTTGCATTTTTTTCAAATATTTCTGACTTATTTTTTAAGATTAAAAAAGTTCAATTTTTGCGAGGTTTTTTTCGTTTTATTCGACTTGTATTAAAGCGAATGTTCAACGTTTTGAAAAATGGTCAGTAATATTGAAAAAAATATCAACTTCGATGTTGCATAACTCCATAACTATTGATACGAGGTCATGGTTGCTTGAACGTTTTCTACTCATAATCAAAGCAGGCATCCACCTGCAAAGCATTGCGGACTAGCTCTGTTACACCCTGTATATGCATGAACACTGCTGCACGCGCGCCCGGTGTTAACGGTATTAAAAATTAAAATTAGAAATGCATTGTCATCGGACAATGTCTTAATTATTGCTGTCAGCAATATTGACCCGAGAATTGACGCCGTAATTAATGTCACTCGTGCAAGTATGTCCACATCGGTGTTAATTTAAATTGATGATTTTCAATTTTCCTCAATCAATTCTAATATTAGTCGATAAGTTTGTCCGCAATATTTTTTGGGGCACTATAAACAAATGAGAATTGGCGCCGCCGAGTCTTTATGTGGAAGCTGACCAAAATTTGGATATTTAAAAAAAAAAATAACAAAGAGACCGTTAACAGATCATTATTAACCCTGATAGATAGTCCTAGAGTGATATTAGAGTACAAAGTACAAATATTTTGGATATGACATGATCACATAACACACTTTAATGATAAAGCTAACTAACTGACTAACCGTCACGCCGTTTCCCCGCAGGGGTAGGCAGAGAGGATTGAACGCCACACTCTTCTATCCTGGCACACCACTTTTGCTTCGGCCACATTCGTACATCTTCTCATACACGTTCTACGGTTGTTGCGCCTTTTAACAGGGCCATCCTCAAAGACTTGTAGTACCTGATCGTGCCAGGTCTTTCGCGGACGCCCTCTATTCCTGTTGCCTTCACCACTCGCCTCATATATTTTCCCTTTTTTACCATCCTTTCCTCGTTCATACGTTCCACATGACCAAACCATCTCAGCACTCCTTTCTTTATTCTATCTACCACACTACAGCCAGCATTGCATTCACTTCTAATTTGTTCTTTCCTCACTCTATCGACCAAAGATTTTCCACATAAGCGTCTTAGTGACTGCATTTCCACCGCATTCAGTCTACTTTCATTCCTCTTTTGCCGATTCCAGGCTTCACTACCATACATAAGGGTTGTTACTAGAACGCCATTATGTACCGCTAGTCTTGCTTCCTTCGACAGATTCTTATTGGCCATAATTTTACTATTATTATTGTAACTTTTAACTGTATTATTATTTTAACTGTCTCATGTTATTTAAAAAAAAAATATTCTGTATATTGTAAAAGCGCATAAGGGCGTTAAATAAATAAATAAATAATTAAATAATTGCATTTAGTGCACCATTATCTTTGTTTCCCGCAGTTACTCTCCTTTCGATATCATTCTCAGCCTTGCCATCTCTACTAAACATACTTCCCAAATACACAAACTCATGATAAATGATAAAGATAAATGATAAGACTAATGATAAAGCAATAATAAATAATGTCATTATGATAAAATAAATTATAAATAATATTCCAAATAAAAAAAAGACTGTCGCAAAATCAATAAATACAATTTAGGAATGTTAGGAGTTCTAAATTAACAAGTTTTACAAAGAGTGCGCGGGTTCCAAGGTCAACACCGTGTGTCTACAAGTAGTGGTTCTACGCGGAATATAATTTTGTCTATAATGAGCATGTATTACGATCGTCAACGAAGTTTATCATTATTTCTCTTTTGAACTGAGTTCTTTTCTCTTTGAATTGAATCTTTCTAGTTGGAGGAGAGAAACAGCCTAGAATGGTGTTATAAAACTTGATGTGAAATAGGCTTGGAGATCTCATTGATCGGACAGGGGTGTTTATATATGTTTATAACAGTATTGAGGAGGTGTCTGGTTCGTTATTGTAATGTAAGTATTATTGGTTAAAGATCCATAGTAACATGGATCCTTTGATATGTGGTTTGTCAAAAAAAATTAATTAAAGGGTACGCCTCGAATAAAATTGGGGATCTGCCCTAGGCAATGAATGACTAAAATTATACCATCACTTAAAATTGTTTTTTCGTACTGTTAAAATTTTGTTGCAAAAATACATTGTAAAATCGTCACTTTCGTGTCGTTATCTTTTATTACTCTGAACCTGGGGTCAGTTCACTGCACCTAATAATTATTGTAAAAATCTTGATATAGCGCAAACACCGCGCAGCAGTGCACTAATGCAAAAAGCGTGAATTTATTTCAGTTTAATTTAAAAGTGTAATTCAAGTTATAACGCCACTTTTGGCTCGAGCGTTGTAATTTACACGTCGCACAAGTGCATTAGTTAAGGATCCCGGTCGGGTTTTACGTATTTCAATGCAGGTATTTAAACGAAATGCAGGTTTGTGTTTATGGTAAAGCAATTCACTGCACTCAGTTGGTGCATTTTACGGCGAGCGCACTGCAATAAAGTGCATAGGTACTTTGCACTCCAGCGAGGGCCCTCATAGGGCTTCGTAAACTGGGAAAATAAACAACCGGTGTACTTGAGGGATCGAAACCGCGCCTCGTAAACCTCCCGTGTTGAAATGAAAATAATAATTTGTAATAATGTTAACATCCTACGTCAGCAAGATTGCGAACTGTTATAGAACTGTAAAAATATGAATTTAATTTAAAATGAGAAAAATATCTTGGTGGCGCAGAAGCAACAACACTATTGCAGTACTGCGATAAGAGAGACGCACGTTATTTAAATATTGAAATACCTCAGTTGAGGCTTGCTAATGCTAGAGAAATGGATACTAAAAAAATAAGATCCTTAATTTAGACTGCCGAAGTGAATTATCTTAGGGGAGTAAAATCAGCTTTTTTTTTAGCTCGAAGAACAAATGCAAAAAATTCTAGTATTGAAAAATAAAGTTTTGAAAACAATAGGTATTGAAAACGATTAGATATACTCACATCATTACAATGTTAAATGAACTCAATGTTTTAACTTTCAAACACATAATAACATCAAGATATATTTTAGATGTCTCATACAGAAGAAACTATTTTTTATATGGGAAAGTAGGTATGGAGTATGGAAGTCTTTTTGGGTGTTCATGGGGCTCACGACCTTTCGTACGGCTGACTTTAGTGATCACTTTACACAATGTAACATTAACCAATCCCACGATAGACTACCACATATATCAAATTTTTGGAACTTGTATATATGTTTAACCTGTACACCTTGTTTCGTATGTGAGTTGTATTTTTACTACTGCCAACTGCAGTCGAAAACTCTCTCTACATTTTTCTTTTCGCATCCGGATTGTCATTTCTAACCCAATCAATCCAGCTTATTTTTCGAAATGCAGTACGTGATAAATGCTTTCAAAAGTATTGAATCCCGGGATCCTGCTAACGACCCCGGGATATAAATACCAACCCTGATTGATGAAGTGGCGGCGAATTAATATTGTATGGGTCCCAATCCACGTGTACTCCTAATTCCCTGGTATCGGTTCTGCGCTAATTAATTGACAAACCGACTACATAATTAATGTAGAACGACTGGCAAAGTTATGGCGGGCGTTGGACCCATCAAATATACCAGTTTGCTCAAAAAATCATCACCGCCCACCAAACGGCTGCGTCGTAAAAATTCGGCAGAATAATCTCGTCATATCATGTTCCTCCGTCAACACATTTCGTTTTATTTACTCGTAAAATGTCGAAATGATATATTTATAATTTAGATAATAATTTTTAAAAAAAAATTACTGCGTTATACGATACTATTATGTGAATTTTGGTCACCTTTGGTGCGTGTTTTACATGAATGTGTACAATAAATAATACAAGAACTTTAGTTCACCTTTAGCCCTTACTCCATGAGTTATGGTTTGAATTCCTGGTACAAGGTGAGGACCAAAAGTTTCCGGTGTAAGTGGGTTCAGGTGGTATAATAATAATAATGTATTTTTTAATATGAGGTTTATAAAAGGCAAAAACAAACAAAATAATTTTAAAAAATGTGTTAAATCCAGTCACCGATGTTTATTATTTAGAATATACTTAATTCGAGATTTTTTACTGGCCCTAGACTTTTGTTATTTTTCTACGCGGTGGCGTTTTATTAGTCGAATAGGCAAACAATTATTTTATATAACGAAAATGGCGGCATTTACCAGTGTGACGCAGCCGTCTATTCTAACGCCCTGTCGGTGACTGAGTGACACAAAGAATCAACGCGATATACTCAATAGTTCGAAAAAGAAAGCATCAAATGTTTTAAAACTAGCTCTTTAGTATTAAATATAGCTTTTTCCTTTCAAAAATCATGTTTTCAAATCACTATTAAAAGCAAAGGCAGCGATATCCGCTCCAACCGATAAAACTAAAGTGAGAGTTGATGTCAATTTTAGACTAAAACATCACAGCAAAGACAGAAATATCCAATTATGTAAATAGTAAAAGAAGCAATATTCACTATTTGGTAGCAAACATTGCAAAATCCATATTTAAAAGTTAATAATATTTATTTATACACGTATGTAAAAGGAAAACTGAGGTAGTAATTGTTTTTAAAAATTTATTTCCAATGAGATGTAGGTACAACTAGCAAATAACAAGGAAGGATGGAAGGGTATGGAAGAGGCCTATGTCCAGCAGTGGAGAGATGAAGGCTGAGGAAGAAGAAGAAGAGATTGGGAAGATGTCAAGTAACGAGTTATTCATAAAATTTATCCGGTTATTAATTATATTGGCTTTCGTGTTCAGCTTTAGTGTTCAGTGAACACCAAAACCAATATAATTAATAACCAGATAAATTTTATGAATAGCCCGTTATTTGACATATTCCCCATTTCGGCGTCCACTTCTCAATTACCCCCACCATAGCTGTAGCCACGCCCCCGTTCGCGAAATTCATTTGTCTGCTAGAATATGTAATGGATAGTTAGTTCGCGTCCTTCCTGATGAAGATACAGTGGTATCGAAACCAGTAGACGTAGAGTTAAGTGGTTGATATAAAGTTGTTTAATTAAAATTAATAATTATGTCCAATCACAAGGTTAACGCTATAAACATCGAGAATATTTTTCATTGAAAATTGCAAGAATAAGATTCCCCCGAAGTTTTTGCTACTATCTAGACTCCATGTATATAAATATGTCAAACACACTAAACTTTCTACCTGGCTGCCCAATTGCAAAGTTGACAATTTTGAAATGAAGTCGTCTGCTGTGCATTCTGAGGCACCTTTTGTGCAGACGGCACTAAAGTGCAGGAAGGCTACCTAGAATTCTTTTGTACACCTTTTCGGCGGTCGTAAAATCTGCATACCCACAGCGAGCCTGACAGTCCCGTCCTAGCACCCAACAGCTAAACGAAAGTTACACGCAATTGGTAGAAAGTGGCAACGCGTTTATTTAATCATTTTTTAACTCAAGAGCACGAGTGATTCCTTTTTTAAACGCAGGCAATTTTCCACTTGGTCGCGACGAGGGTCGATTTTGCAAGGTCCTCGTGACGCGAGTCTTGGGGACGCGAGCAATTTACGATTCTGCATTGAAAGGGATTCAATGTTGATACGTGCGTGCTTTTATTTGAACGGAATCAAAGGTGTCTTTTTGCCTCGAACCTGTGCTATCCTGCTCAATCGGATGGATGCGCATTAAGCGAATTAGTCACTTCCTGAATGTACGACCGACTGAGAATCGCAAACATCCTATTTACACGTACAGTTGACTTCCTGTAATCCGTGGTCTCATTAACCGTCTTGCGGATTAACCGGTGCAATAAAAGATTGTATATTTCGAAATTCTTTATAAAATGCAATAATATTTTTTCTGTCAACTAAACTATATTACGTAAATAAATATTACAGCCGTGAAATTGTGGGTAAGTAGAATTGCGAAATTGTGAACATCCCTTGGGTCCTAGCTGCCTCCAAGAAAGTCCTCCAGATGCTGCTCTGTCGCTGGCTGCCATTTTTATGCAATGAGATTATTATTTTTTTACCCTGGTCAATTTTTTTCCTACCGCCTCGGATAATCGAGAATCCACTGAACATTCATAAGTAGTTACTATTACAGAACGATTATTCCTCGATTCGTGAACTCGCGTTGACCTGTTTATGATATAAACAAATCCGTCATTCACTAGCAGAAAGCGATTGGCTGTCGCCGCTTGTTGGACACACTTGCCTAGTTGCCTAGTGGCCGCAGGTTCAAGCAAGTTACCCCATTACATGGCACAGGCGTTAAGCTTAGTTTGAAGATAGCAAGAATATTCATGCGACACATACTTCGTGCATTCTGTTAAAAATAAATGGTGGCCGCTGTGTTTCCGCAGTTTTTCCGTGAAACGTGTTTTTCAATGTTTATGTTGAGCGTTTATAATGTTGTATTGGGTGTTACCATAAGTTGAACCCGTCTTTTTGATGAGGACAAGACAAAATTAGACCGTTTTTGTTTTGTTTTAATATTTCCAACTTCTTGTCTGAGTCTATAAATTTTTCGATGCGTTAAAAATCATCTGGTCTTGACCGGAAAGAGGTATCGAAACTGCTCACTTGTGTCTACCTAACATTCCAGTTTGAAGGCTTGTGTATACTAATATATAAAGAGGTAAAGTTTGTGTGTAGGAGGTAATCTCCGAAATTACGTATCCGATTTCAAAAATTCTTTAACTAATATTTAGAATGGACTATCAGGGTGGACATATGCTATATATTATGCCGTTAAAATAAAAGGGCTTTTCGTAGTGACCTATTTTACAACTTAAGTCGACTAAAATTGTCGAGCGATGCGTTTTTTACGAACGCTGCCTTAACGGTAATAGAATTTAAATTAATTAAATTAATTTATTAAATTTTCTTTCGATTAAAGTATAACTTTTACCAATTTGTTTTACTTTTGGCACCCATTTTAAAATTTGGATAAATAAATATAAACGGATAAATATGTTCAATGTTTTTGCATTTTATCTACTTTCCGTTATACCGGTAGCCATAGAGCGACAAATCTTATACGAAATAATAGAGTAGCTTGTTGGTGTAGTGGTCTAGTGATCTGATGGTTGGTGGTTCGAGTCCCGTTCCAGGACACCAGCAAGTTAGTCCTATTTTCATAGCACAAGTGTTTAACTTTGTTTGAAAATAGTAAGAATATTGATGCGATACATATTCCGCGTTCGCATCTCTATTTTTAAAATAAAAAAAATAACTATGTACTTGCATCTGTGCATCATGGTAGGGAATTTTTAAAGGAAATTGATTAATACATTACATTGGAGTGAAGCGTCAAATTATTTTGAAATATACGAATTATGTGAACATAGGACGTTTTTGTTTTTAAGGTATATTTTTCAAATAGATAACAAATACTAACCTATCAATTGTCAAAAAATTTTAAATTGAAAAATATAATGTTGCTGTAACAGGTAATAATCCAGATAATTTCTTGTGTACATTTAAAAGAATTATATCATGCATCATCTGCTGGATGAATGCCTCCCCGTGATAATGTCGCTATTTGCTGTTCTCTGCAAATATTCGTCAAGTTACTCCGATAATTCCGTCTGTCTATCGAGAATGGAGCTAAATAACGTATAAATTATGAACTATTTTAATTTGTATAATAATAAAATTAACTGGTGCATACACATTGACGTCATTAAAACTTGTGATTCAATTTGTCGTCTATTTCAACGACATTTTTGTACACAGTAATAACAGTAAATTAGGGCTACGAATAATCAATTTAATATGTCAAAAATAAAAATAAAGTAACCCATAAAAACCAAGTTTTTATTATACTCCCTTTCTCATTTACTAGTGGAAACTGGTTTGGCGTTTAACCTACGCGTTGGGCTTCGATCGGGCGACGGCTACGAAAGGGAGTATTAAAAAAATTCCAAAAATCCAAAATTATACTATAATCAGGTTTCGCGTCTACCAGACGCGTTGAAATATTTTCATACAACTCAATAATTTGTACGAAAAAACCATTCAAAATTTGAAAAATCCAAAAATTTTTTTTTTTTTTTAACGAACATTTGATAGATCTTCTTGATCGTCGCCACGAGTCTGCTTGCAAAGTTTCAGCTCGATTGGATCAGGGGAAAAGGGTTAAAAATCTACCCAAAGTTTTTTCGTCAGATAAGCAGACAAGTAGACAAGCAGACGCTACGAGTTAAAAGAAAGGGAGTAATAAATTTACGTCACATCGACGGACGGCAGAATAACAATAGCCAGATATAGGTCTCATAGCAATAGCTGCCACGAAAAACATATTCATAAGACGCGTGTGGTGAGTGTATATGAATAAACCCGAGGTGCGCTGCCATGTTGAGAATGTAACAGTCTCGCTTGCGCGCATGCATAGCTACAGGCGCAACTGAGGTAACTGCAAGCGCATGTTGTTTACGTATGAAAATTGAGATGCAGATTTTTGAACATGGCATTTCAAGGATATGTTGTTCACCGACACACGTCAATAGAGTGCGTGAACGATATCTGTGCGAGAAAGAGACAAAGTTATATGACCGCTTCATACTAGACAGTAATGCAACCAACGCACTTGACGCGCACAACGGTATCGTTTTAAATTTAATGTAAATTTAACAGATTGACAATAAAATTAGTAAACTAATTTTAAAACTTTCTGAAATTTCTTGGTGGTCATCCATTTAATTAAAACATATCTACATCCTACTACACTACACTACACTACTACATCCTACTACACTACTACAAAAAAAAAACATCCACAAATCTAACAAAAAAAAAATGGTGTAATCTTATCTTGTATTTTTATTGTTAAATTATTATTAAGTACCTATATATTGTAAACAAGGGTGTAAACAAGGATGTAAACAAGGATGTAAACAACGATATTGTAAACAAGGATTTTGAAACAAATAAAAAAAATATATATATAATAACCGTTAAATTTCAAATTTCAACCAAAATTTATTTTCTCAACCAATAATAATCAATTTCAGCCGATGAAGGGCATCGACAGTCATTATTATTATTAATATGTAATTAATGTTATTTAATTCCTTATCCGTTAAATAATTAAACGGTAAAAAAATTATTGTACCTTCTGTTATATTAGCGGCCCTCGTAGCCCAGTGGGCATGACGCGTGTTTCCCACACCGAGGGTTCCGGGTTCGATTCCCGGTTAGGTCGCAATTAATATGTGTGTTTTACTCAAGCCTGGGTGTTTTGTGATGTGTTTCGCTTCTGTAATTGGCCCCCCTTGCCTGCTGAAGTGTAAAAAAAATATATACAAAAAAATATTATACTTGCAACATTTTCGTCAGTAGCCGACTGTACAGTGCCATGACTGAAAAATCAACGTGATTTTTTTAGTATGATTCTTTCACTTAGTTTTGTTAACGTATAATATATGCATTTATCAACACCACTCTTGTTACCTTCATGTAATCAGGATACTGGTATTTTTAGTTTTATTTTCATTTTTCAACACTAATTCAATCAAACTTTAGATAATAAATGCATTTGTATGAGTGTACACTGAGTTTTTGCCAGCTTTTATTATTATTTGATGGCCAAAGAAGGATTATTAGTACGGCGAAGCTGTATCAAAAATTATCAAAGATTGTATGAAACCATTAGCCCCATTAGTTAAATCCCTTCCTGTATTCCTACAGGTAGTTCTGTACGCAGTTTAAGCTCGAAGCCCGATAATAAAAGAAAGAAATATGTCTTGCATACCTTTTACTTCGGATGAAAGAATGCTTCTGTTCTCCAGGAAGTACATAGGGCGGATGATAGAGCTATTGGCCGTGCTATAGGAGTTGGCCATTTCATGTTTAAAACTACAAAATAATATGCATGCTGTTCCTTTCTTACGGTTTCCCGGGTAAAATGTTCTTCCGTCCTTTTCTTACGCATGTGGATTTTTGTTAAGGATTTATCAAGGAGAGTTTTTTCAATATTTTCATGTTTTATATAGATTAAGTTTTAATTCTGTTCCTTCAAATGATGTGTTTTATAATAGTATTTTTAATAAATTTTATAATAATATTTTTCTCTTTCTTTCCTTTCTTTCTTTCTCTTTTCTTTTTCTCTTTCTCTCTTTCTCACTTTCTCTCCCTCCCCCACCACACACATGAACGTTAATTCTTTTTGGTGAGGTATAACATGTAATAATAATTTGATTGTTAATATTTGCTAGTTATCATTGTTATAAAATAAATAATATGTACTTTCTATTAAATAAATAAAATAAAAATAATTAATATTTGTTGGGTTTTTTTTTTGAGAACATAAAAAAACACGCTTTTAGAATGTGGCTTAGTACTTTAAAAAGCAGATGCCCATAAGTGTGGTCAGGGAGCCAGTAAAAGCAGTTTTTTTTGTTACTTACTTACCATCACGCCGTTTCCCCGAGGGGGTAGGCAGAGAGGATAGAGCGCCATACTCTTCTGTCCTGACATACAACTTTCGCTTCGTCTACGTTCATACATCTTCGCATGCAAGCTCGACGGTTGTTCAGACTTCTAACAGGACCATCTTCCAGTATCTGGTTAATCTGGTCGCTTTTTTTTGTTCATTCGTAATAATCGTGATTTTATCACTTTTTATAAAAATAATTTCTGTTTTTGTTTATGACACTAATAAAGAATGAACTAATAAAGAACATAAGAGTAAAATCAAATATAGATATAGTTAATTTTCAAACAAAATGTATTGATTCAAAGTAAGAAAACGGTCAATTACTATTTCAATCACCCTATGTACTTGAATTTTTAATGAAAGTAATTGATTGCTCAGTGTCAAGTACAAAAAATGCTTAAATCGATATCATGGTACCTACCAGCGTATAAATTTTTTTTGTACTAATTCGATAAAGGAATTTACGCTAAGCGTTTGTCTTTACAGATCTTTTATATACTTGTAATATATTTGATTCTTAAAATAAAAATATTGTATATACCTATTATGTTTCTTCAATTCCCAAATATTTGTATATTTACACCGTTTTGTGCTAAGCTATGCATATATATTGTTGGTGGAAAATAATTTAAATTTTTTTTTAATTTTCTCTACCTTCCACGTTTTTGTAATATGCGTGGTTTACTGATTTATCAATTTTACATTTAAATTTATTCAGACCGTTGCCATATCATTTTAATTTAATATCTCCGTGGCCGGCTTTGCATTCAGGTTTAGGTATAATTTAAAATAGATATACATCGAGGCGTAGGGGAAGAGGGTGGATAGTGTTTTTCTTTGTTTTTCTCTAAAGTGTCCTTTCGCACTGATGTATGACTAGTATATAAGGACATATGTAATTTTTTAATGTTTAGTCAGTAAAGATTTTACCCTGAAGAAGCTACGGTCGTAGCGAAACCTGGTCGGAATCAACAAATATAATAGTGTTTAACTAAGTTACTTTTAATCATGAAATTAAAATATTTGTTGTTATTTATAAGACTCTATTTAATTAATAATGCAATTTTATAATTAATTTATATTAATCTTACCTACATAGGTATATTCATTTCTATATGTATAATAATTCTAAAATATTCTTATAAGTATGTTTTAAGAACACAATTAGTGGATTTTGTTCACAGATTTAATGGAAGATATTTGATTTGTGGTTGTTCTTGGGTGGATCGTGAACGTTGCATTGCGTAAAATGATCACTTAAGCCATCCAAGACAGGTCAAAAGCCCTGTGGACGCCTAATAAAAACTTCCATACATGCTTTCCCGTATGACAGCTTCGTCTCTGTGAGACGTCTGTAATTTATCTAAATTAATTATAATTTTATTTTATTCTATGATGTGACGCCTTCCTTCTTGTTAGTTGATATTTTTCGTTTTTTAGCATTCTCTGGTAGATTATTGTATTCTTTTCTTTCTATTTGGAATTTTGTGTATTTCTTTTCTTTTTATTTGGAAATCAAAAAATATTGACCAATATCTGCCGTTAACAATGATAATAAAGCAAATTTTATGCATGCAATAATTACGTCAATTTCTTTTAATTTGGCTGTATTTTTTGATGCCTCAAGCTGGTGTGATTGTGGTAGTTTTTACTCCCTTTCTTTTAACTCGTAGCGTCTGCTTGTCTGTCGAAAAAACTTTGGATCGATTTTGAACCCTTTTCCCGTGATCCAATCGAGCTGAAACTTTGCAGGCAGACTCGTGGCGACGATAAAAATGATCTATTAATAATTTTCGTTTACAATATAATTTTGGATTTTTAGAAATGTTAACGGTTTTTTCAAATTGGAAACCATACAAATGAGAAAGGAGCCTGACGCGTGGAGAAGGCGCGAAACCTGTTTTAACTAGTCTGACTCGAGCCATGGGTCCGATCAGACGGTTTCGCCGACGTCGTGCCCCCCTATACCAATTATTACGTCTTCAATATTCTCTAAGTTTTAAGGATAATAATATACATGGAATAGATTTTCCACATGAACTTAAAGCAAGAGGAATATGTTGATAGAATATCAATAATTATAATAATAATATTTGGATCTTTTGTATAGCGCCGTTTTCTAGGGCGCTTCCTACAAAACAGCTTACTGACTAAAAACATTTATTTACTATTACATATGTACTTTTTTACTAGATGGCAAGCGAAAAATGGAATTAATATTTAAAGCTATAATAGCTGGGAGCGCTAGAGAGAACCAGGTATTTTCGCGGAGTGCATACTACGAGTAAATTGGAAACAATACAAATTAGAAAGGGAGTATAATAAAGACTTGTTTTTTATGGGTTAGTTTTTTTCCGTTTACTCCCTTCGTTTAAATCCGGTGTCTGGCAACCCTGAGCAGTGTCGCGTCAGTGGTCAGCCAACTGCGGGTTATCAGCGGTGTTGGACAGCGACAGTGCTGAGCAATAAATATAAATAATGGATTATTGATATTAGCAAGAACGCCTCCAGTCACGTGCCCGACTCTGTTCACTCCACTTGACCTACCCGACGCTGTGCATAGATTAAATTATCCAACGTTTTTGCGGTCAATCTGCCGATAAATGTTTTATTAAAAAGTGTACTTTGATTGGTTGCGACGTATCACCTGTCTGTATAACGCGCAGAGTTTTCTACTTAATATTTTTGTGAATGGATGTTATTACTTTAGTATGTATCGCAAAAACATTGTGGTCACAGTTCGATTTTTTGGTCATGGCACCTCGAGAATGTATTGTGTACCGATACACTTCAGTGTGAGCGTTATCGCTATTTATGCGACTAATTTATATGGACGCTTCACGGTAGATAGTAATGAAACAACGCACTTGACGTGCGTGTTTCCGTACAGTCTAATACATTACATTACAAACACGATACAATCAATAATATTTACATGCTGTTACTATCCACACATATGATTCTTTAAATGTATGTATTATTATTACTTTCACTATTGCTTTTGCATTATATAATATCTACTGTTTTTATTATCCGCATTTTATATTTATATCCTCAATAAATTGATTGATCTTATAGTTATGTAGTATTTTGTTTTATATCTTTATTATTTTGTTCTCACTATATTGTCAGCTGCTCATCTCGGCACAGGTTCTTCCTAGTGAAATGAGCGGCTCCATTTCCTGTACTCCATTCCATGTACAAAGATGCAGATAAATAAATAAATAAATAAAAACCGCTTTATTTCTGTTTGTCAATCTATTACCAATCAGTCGTAGCGACGCAATAGACCAGAGGATTTAGAGGACATTGAAAAAAGGTTTTACTGAAACACTTGACACGGCTGCGCCGTTGCCACAATTGACCGAGAAACAGCCACGTATATTTCGTCATCCTCCACAGTTAAGTATATATCGCACGGTAAGTGGTGATAGCTATAAATGCGCGCTAGCGGCACAGTATTTTTTTGTTGCGTTCCCAACATGGCAGCCTACCGGTCGTCTATTCATTTATAATAACACTAGATTGAGTTTATGCCACCTTTTACCGTGATACTTGTACTAGTTGAGTCATCTCTATCCGAGACAAAAATGTTGTATAAACATGATTAACTTGAAGTAAAAATAACATATGTATTTCATTGCTCATAATGTGTTAGAACGATAACAGTATTGAAGAAGCAGATAAGATTTTGAGTTAAGCAATGTTTATAACGCTGATAAATTCACTTTACATGTTATTTTTATTATTCTTGATTTTAATCCGTTTGTGGTACGATGTGAATGAATTATCTTTGAGCCTTTAAAACGTGTTTATATTACTTGAATTAATAGTTAAGCCAGATTCAATATATTTAACCATAAGTGCTTTAATAAAACGAATAAGATAATCAATCGCCTTTAAGATAGATTGATTAATCCCTGTTGTGGATAAATATTTAATAACATGCACATTAAAGTATTTCAATACATATGTACGTATATGAAGATTTTTTGATGTTATTTAGCATTTACATGCTTATAGATGCACAATATATTTATGCACTGTGTGGTGCACTGTAATGATGTATGAGATTAATGATACCTGAATTCTTAAGAAATCCACAAGGAAAAAGTTTGCTTGTTTTAAGTTTAAATTTATCAGTTTTTAACAGTGGTAAAAAGCTCGTTTTCGTAGACAAGTATCTTAATTTAAATATATTTTTTATGGAAGTCGGCTTGTCGGGCAGTTGGCTTATCGGGCAATCGTCTGGTTGTGATGGTGGAATCGGCTGATTCCGATAATGAATTTCGTTTGGGAATGAGCCACCGTAGGTATACGGTTATCATTGACAAGACCATCCCACTTTTAAACTCCAATTCAAACAAGATCAAAAAAGCTGCCATATTTTCTATAAAAAATAATACATATCTACATATCAAGATATGTATTATTTTTACATTTATAGAAAATCGTTAGTTTCATTTTCTGCAAATAATATTAAATATATCTTCTTATACAGGATATACATATATATACAAGCTGGTCCACAATACTTTACTCATAGCCTCCTGCCTAAAATATAAGTCAAAAATATTTTTAATGTTTGTGAAAACGAAAATCAAGATCAGTGTCCTGATAACTATAGTTATGGAAATGAAAGAGAAATACCTATAAGACTCAATATCGTTCGTTCGTCCATCTGTTTGTCTGTCCCCGAAACTTCGTGTAACGTCCATAATTTAGTTCCAATTCACGCCTAAAAAAACAAATTAAACAGCCGGAGATTGGGCTTGAACTTCGGGCCAGCAACCCGAAGGCGGCAACAATAGTGATGTTGCTATCGCTGAGCCTGCATTACCCATTAGAAATACAGTACATATAGGACTTAGCAAAGACGCAAAACATTTAATATTCCGCCCAATCACTAGGGTTTAGAAAAATACCTTCAACTGGGGCAGGGAAAAAATATATATTTTTTTTTAAATATTTTGATTAAAGTCGTTATTATTATTTCATGGGTGTCGGCTATAAATAAGTAAATACATACTTATTCTTTGAGAACCGGCATATAAAAGTGCCGTCATTTTTGACGGGTTACAGCTAGTGATATTATATTCACGACTTCAACCTGCCATTTCATGAAGGTAGGTATTCAAGGCTCACGAAGCATGGCCTAACTTGAAATAATTTTGCATTCAAATGTTTGCACGTGAATTCCATATTTGAATCGCAATATCTGTGTTCGTGATAGCAAATATGTGTGCTGCACTCGAATGCATTCCGAATTTCGAGACCGATGGCATATATGAACGGGGGGCACTTAAATATTATGACTTTTGTACAATGTATGGCCTCTTTCCGGAATGCACTCCGCAGGACTACAAAACGGCAGTGATCGAGTGAATCGCATATTTATTCATCTTCGGGAAAGTTAACAGCTAATTTAAAAATTAACATATACAAAATTAACATATACAAAATTAACGCATACATATAGACGAGCGGAGGAAGATTCTTGAGGAGGCCAAGACCCACAAAGGGTTGTAGTGCTAAGAGCGATGATGATGATACATATGATTAAAAAAATAGTTAACTGTGCCAATTATAAACTTTCCACTGATGATTGTTAATGATATGTGAGGTGTAAAAGCAAAAGCAGCATTATCAAAAAAAAAAATGCAATCGATGATTACTTATTGACCAACTAACTAACCATGCTAACACGCCGTTTTTCCGCAGGGGTAGGCAGAGAGGATATAACGCCATATTCTTCTATATTGGTACACCACTTTGGCTTCGGCTGCATTCATACATATTCCCATGCAAGCTCTAGGGTTGCTGAGGTTTTAAACAGGGCCGTCCTCCAATACTTGTATCTGATAAAGCCAGGTCTTTCGCGGACGTCCTCTGTTCCTGTAGCCGTCGACACTTGCCCCATATATTTTCTTAACCATCCTTTCCTCGCTCATCATACGTTCTACATGACCAAACCGTCTCAGTATTCCTTTCTTAATTCTGTCTATCACACTACAGCCAGCATTATATTCACTTCTAATTTGCTAATTCCTAACTCCATCGACCAAACATTTTCCACATAAGCGCCTTAGTGACCGCGTTTCCACCGCATTCAGTCTACTTTCATTCCTTTTCTGGCAGTTCCAAGCTTCATTTTCATACATCACAGTTGGCACTGGAACGCCATTATGTACCGCTAGTCTTGCTTCCTTTTACAAGTTCTTATTGGCCATAATGGCATTCAGAGCACCATTTACTTTGTTACCCGCAGTCACTCTCCTATCGATACCGTTCTCAGCATTGCCGTCTTCTCAACGTACTTCTCAAGTACAGACAACTTACTTATTTATGTATTATTTATTGAATTGGCGTTAACTTTGTGGAATGACATATTTTAATTATATATAAATATAGGCACTTATCTAAGACCACTTGTGAGTTTATGACTACACGAGTAGTTTCGACAACTACAATTGTTGTCATCAACGGGTGATTATATAAACTATATAAAAAAAGCAGTTTATATAATCACCCGTTGATGACAACAACTGTAGTTGTCGAAACTAGTCGTGTAGTCATAAACTCACAAGTGGTCTTAGACAAATGCTATATTTATATATAATTACTTATTTATAATATACTGAATTTGAGTTTCTATAGGAAGCAGCATATAAATTTACAGGAAACATGATTTTGGAAGGGATAGATACATGAAATTTAGAATTCGGTACATTTTAAATTGGTAATCCTCGGTGACTGCATTCAAAATATTTTTTAATATTTTGGACATTGCTGATTTTGATTTTATACGCCACATATGATGTTTATTAGAATTATTATATCCGTTTATATTTTGGTGTAACAGTGTTGAGTTATTAAAAATGGATTATTTAGCGGCAACCTGCCCAAAATTAAAGTGAAGTGAAGTCTATGAAGATCACAAATTTGATATTTGTTGTTTTAACCGTAGTTATCCATGTTATGTGTATATGTGTACGATAAATAATTCAACTGCAATGTGACTCTTTCGTGTTTACATGTCTTTTTATATTGCTCAATTTATTATCTTTTTTTTTCTTATACACACCAAAATATAAGTTAATAACAATGATAACATATATGTCGATAATACTGTTGATAAATAATTTACACACGGTTTAAAAAGTAATAAGGCAGGATTCTACTTTGGGCGTTCGAAAAAAGGCAATTTAATTTTTTTTTTAATGAGATTATGCATAAAGATATTGTTGTAGGGTTTCTTAGGCTTAATAAATAAACTCTTATTAAGATTATTTTATGCATTAATCTCGATTTCACACTATTTCGCAATTTATAATTATCGCCTGTTAGCACTTTCGAGAAAGCTCCGTTTATCGAAAGCGCGTAAAACACCTCAATATTTCGCTTGGTAACTCTGCGGTCAGTTTTATCGCTAGAAATGTCTCGTCGGTTAAACGTCAAAACAAAATTCGCCGCTGCATTGGCCCCGCCTTTTATACGAAACACTGGTTTTTCGAATCTCCGAGATTATTTTTTTTGAGTCACAATCCTAGGATTTGTCTGCAGCAAGCACTCGATCTCTCCACTCCTCTCTGTCACCTGCCTTCTTCTTTATTTCTTGGTACGTGCTACAGCGCAAATCTCCGATAACCTGGTCTATGTAGCTTGATCTCGGGCGGCCTCTTCGATTATTGCCTTTAATTCCTCCGATATTTTTCTATACATTTATAGTTTTTGCGAGTATGTTCCAGTCGCTTCCAGCCTGCTCCAGACGTCTCCCGAATGTTGTAGATAATTCCAAAGTGTCGTATCTCGTTCCAGAGGTTTTCATAGTTTTGTTGTCTTCGACAAATTATGATGGATTCCGATGGTGCGTAATTTCTACGAATTCTGTTATCACGTTACAATACTTACATACGACGGCTGGTGGCGCCATCTGAGCTGTGCATTTCGTATTCAACTTATTTGGGGTAGCTTCTGAGGTTGAATTTAGGGTAAGCATTACCGGTTTTCAGTAAACCGATTTAACTCTAATAAGGTAAATTCTATAACCGATTTACCAGCAAATAAATTTCCAAATACCGGTGATTTCGGTAAATTATTGTTCACTTTTTCACGTATTATATGACAATATTTACTACGATATTTGTAGAAAGCAGGATCGTTAATGTTTTGTTGTATGATTCGTTTACCCGGAATTTCGGGAATTTTCTCCGGCGTAATACGATGCGCGCACGTGTGTTGGGGATCCGAGACTAATCAGCTCAAAAATCACTTATCAAGCTTACGGACACGGTAACCATATCAATTATTATTCCAACATTGGCGGCTACTCTGTCTTCCGACAAATATTTTTAATGTCTTCTAAAGTTTCGTGAAGCCCAGTTGCACTCTTTCAATATCGACTATCGCCGATCACTTGCTGCTAGGCCCTGCGGACGCCTATACTGGCCGCTGCGCGATGATTAGTGCCCGCTGTGCGGCCATTGGTCTGCAATTGGCTATCGGCTATATTGGCCGTTGCGCTGTCGATAGTGGCCACTGCGCGGTTAATAACTATCGCTCATTGCCTGCTGCTTTTCATACGCCCTTTTGGAACTAATGGCAAAACCACGCATATTGTGTTTTAAAAGCAATCATAATATAGATGATGCGTGGCCACGCACGCTTTCGACTTTGACACATTTCCAATCAAACGTGTAACTAAAAATTAAACGCCAAAATATAATTGGCGTTAGAAAAAAAGAAATTGACGTAAGAAAATAAACATTTCGATGTATCTCATCTTCAAGGGACTCGGAAGTTAAATAATGTATAGGTACGTAATATTTCTACACACGGCAATGGAAAAAAATGCGTTACTTTATCCAGATCTAGCGCGATCATAATATAGATTATATATTAAATAGATCTTTAAATAAATAGATACCATAACGCATCAGGTTTTGTTTTACTTAAAAGCATTGAAAGTAGCCGATTTCTTTTAGATAACGTTCTCTGAGTAGAATATTTTTTGAAAATTACCTTTCACCGTCATTATTGACGAGCTTTCACCTAGTGCAGTATTAAAAGATAACGTCTATCTGTAACTGTAAAACTCGAGAACGGATGATTTCATTTTGAAGCGATTTTTATGGACTCTGCATTGCTAACCAAAATGTCAGACAAATAGTCAACAGCAAAAAAATGTAAAAACCATTTATTTCATAAATAGTGTAAACATGTAAATTTATGTATCGTTCACATACGTGTCAATTTTTATTGTCTCCTTTTTATTATGCGCATTCTTTCGAGGCCGCCTGTAGTTAGGTTATCTTATCAAATCACAACATAACCCTGTTCAGATTTCACGAAATTCGTGGGTTCCGTGCGAGCCAAATACTTGGTCACCGTGTGATAAAACCGCCAGGCAAACAAGTGACTAATCTAATCTATCCGTATCCGACACCTTCACCAACGCCAATGGGCGGTGCAAATCCTCCATTATAAACATACGTATTTTAATATACCTACTAGCTGTAACCCGTCAAAAATTACGGTACTTTTACATGTCGGTTCCTAAATAACTCTATTTTCTCTTTACATTCTTGTTAATTTCATTGTGTTTTCTATCGTTATTTTCCATTTTATTTGCACAACCATGTTATCTTTCTGTTTTGTATCATATTTTGTCAATTTTACGTTGTCTCTCCTGATCGGTGTCATACCGGTGGTTTTACCTTTTCTGGCACAAGTGCTACATGTTTTTATTTTTGTTTTGTCCCTTTCCCTCCAAGGAGGGGTGTTGATTTATTTTTGTCCCGTGCGATGTCTCCTCGGGTGTTCTTATGTTGTATTTTTTAGATTATAGATGTTCTTTTATTGTAATTTTGTAAAACCTCTTTTAAAAATAAAGACTTTTAGCATGGGACATTGAAGGTTTTGCGCGACCGACTCGCCTGGTCTTGCTTCTTGTTATGCTGGGACGCAAGGCCGGGCGGAGAGGACGCTTTAGCATAAAATAATGCCAACCAGGCGGCGAATGTGTTGGGCTGATATGGACGCTTCGGCGCATAAAACAGCCCAGGGTATGTGGTGGGTCACCTTCAATGGGTTCCTAAATAATAATAAAAAAAACGCATCGCTCGACTAATTTTTCGTCGGGTTTAGTTGTAAAATAGGTCACCACGAAAAGCCCCTTTATTGTAACAGAATAATAAATATACTCGCCTATGTCCACCCTGGAAGTTCATTCTAAATATTGGTGAAAGAATTTTTGAAATCGGATGAGTAGTTTCGGAGATTACCCCCTACAAACTTTTTTTTTTTAAAATATAATAGAAACCTGAAAAGGTTTATGGATAACATTTTTACATGATTCAATGTAGGAATATAATTTAAATATAAAATCATTTTTTATAATTGACCGACTTTTAACCTTTTTGTCACATCTGTTTTGAATTTGTCAGTAGTCAGTTGTTTGGTCTGTTGTGGTAGGTCGTTGTATAGTTTTATGTTAATGTTAATTTATACAGCGCCGTTTTTGCGTAAGAGACGCTTCAAGGGCGCTTTACAGGTGCGACATCCCGAAAAAATGAGTTTTTAGGCTCTTCTTGAAGAGTTCCTGGCTCTCCATAGATCGCAGCACTGGAGGCAGCTGATTCCACACAGCTGGGCCCGCAAAGCTGAAACCACGTTCCGCAAACTTGGTGGCTCCAATTTTAATCCGTTGCAAATTAGTCGTGGTTGTCCTGTTTTTGTTTTGGCGTGTTTTTGTTTAACTTACAAACTGTACCTCTTTATATATTAGTATAGATATAATCTATTTGTAATGTGTACTTTTTAAGGATTTATGGCCGTGTATATTAACAAAAAAAAAGTAAAATAAACGCCATTCAGAACTAGCGCCGCACTGCGGGTGGCATAAGAAGCTTTTGCAATTAGCCAACGTAGCACTAGTGTCGATTACCAAGTTATGAGTAACTGCGGACAAGAAAAGATACACGATACTGTTAGGAAACCAAAAAAGTATTTGAAAGGTCACACCTGAAACTGTAGTCGCATGAATCAGATGCGAAAGAAAGGAGGGTCGACTGCCGTGTGATGGTCACCTTGGTGCCGACGGTGCGAGCCAATTTGGACGTGCGCACCGGTGCTTGAGATGTCTTCAGGAGAGGCCTGCCAGTTTGAAAAAATAATTGCCAGGTATAATTTAATGTATTGTCACGGTAACTACAATTATCGAAGTCTCTCAAATAGTTTACAGTCAATACACCGCAATCACTAGAAATATGGAGAAATATTCTCTAACATTCTCGAACAAACATTTAAAAGCCGCGATAAGCGCGGGCAGAGATGTTTGAAGCGACCACAGAAAAGCGAATTTACCAGAGACAAACCCAGAGCGGGTACAGTAGCCGGCAAACATCTTGAAATTTTACGGCGTAGTGGGGGGAAGTTTGCGCATGTACCATTCCACCAACGAGACCCAAATTTTGTCTTCTGCGCATTCCCCCACTATGCCAAAAAATTTCAAGAAGTTTTCCGGCAACTGTACTTATGTGCAAAACTGAGTGAAACGAGCTGGTGATAGACAAAAGTGCAGCGAATGTGTAGTATTAATTAGTGTGAATTACGAAATTTAGTGTGAATTAATGAAAGTTGCTCCGATTAAATTCGTATCCAATGAATTAATTTAATTAATAATATTTTGATTAATTTACAAATTAATCAACCGCGCATTTTACCGAACAGTCAGGATTTCCCCGGAACGCGACGCGTGAACGCATTGTCAAGAATTTACTGTAATTAAATTATTTTCTATGTAATTAATTGTACAAAGATAATAATTGTTTGTCATTGATAAATAAACAAACATCATGAACAATTTTTTCTTTATTTTTATCTTGATCGTTTTTTTTTAAATAATTTAAATACACAATAAAAAAGTGTTTAAATACATTTTTGGATTTTTGGATTTGATTGATAGTTTTTTTTTAAATAATTTAAATACACAATAAAAAAGTGTTTAAATACATTTTTGGAAATGACTGCTTTAAGGGATCCTATCCGAATAAATTGATACAATTTTGAATTTATATTAGTGATTGACTATACCTGATGACGAGAAGGACTGCTCTTTTCGAAATTATAGTAGTAATAAATGACTCAAATATTGTGTGTGTGTAGTTCACAGCTTAAATAAAAATTCAATTTAAATTAAAATGACTAATTTTGATTTAGGAAATTATATATCTAAATTACCTATGACTAAATTGAGGAGCAACGCGCCTAAGTTGTTATTAGTATATAATACGCCGGTCGGTATTTAAACCACCGCACTGTACGCTTGAGTCTTAAGTCGACTTATGTATAACTTGAGAGGTACTGTACCAAGCCAACCCTTCTTAAGGCTTGTCACGCCTATCGTGGACATCATTACACAACCCCGATTTCACTTAACTTTCGCGAGCACATGATCACTCCACAAAGAGTTCAGTTAAATTAGACAAAAAAAAGGCCGAACTCAGGAATAATTCCCGGAAAGATACGTTTTGTCATGGACCTTGATTGAAGAGTTCTAAATAAAATTTCAAAAGTCACCATTGATCAGAGGTGTGCTGAACTTTTTACGCCAGTCAAAGGTCGCAAAAAACTTTTTTTGTAAATATCTCGTTAACGGTAAGTTTTACGGTAAAATTGCTTCGTCACTAAATTGTAGCTTATAAAATTTTCTACAAAAAAGGCTCAATAACTTTTTTGACGTGAGCAACCGTTTTGGAGATGCAGCGATGTACAATTATGCATAGTGTGCAGTTTTAAGATGTCTAGTATGCACTACTCAACGCGGGGTATAGGTCTTTTCATATAAGCTTGCAATTGAGTTAGTGTGGGTACAGTGCGTAATACGTGCATTGTTTCGTTGTGTTAAGTTTACGGATACGAGAGGGGAGTATCCGTAAACTTACCACAACAAAACAATGCGCGTATTACGCACTGTACTCACACTAAGTCAATTGCAAGCTTATATGAAAAGATCTTTACACATCATTGGACTTTGAATATAACTTAAAATATCGATTAATGGACTTATGTTCTTCAAATGCTACGTATTTTGTCCTACACTGGTCAATACAGTAACATTCACAGCTACGAGGATCGACTTGCCTTTTTCAAGCTGCACAAACTTGAGTCCCAATGGAAAATATCCGATCTCGTTGTGCTACACAAGATTCTCAGTGGAGCTATTGATTCTCTTTCTTTATCTGACATAAATTTGCATGTTAAACCCCGTGTAAAAAAATCTTAAGAATAAGTCAGCGCACTAATAATGTTGGTTATTTTTCTCCCATCACAAGATTGTGTCGTACGTACAATACATATTGTGCTGACTGTAATGTCGATGTTGATATTCTTGCAGACACCCCATATCATTCAAAATGTCACTCCTACACAACATCCATTTTCTTGCCGATAACGTAAACCCATTAGTTACGTATTTCTACATGCTCACATCACATTAATATTCTAAAATATGTTTATGCTAGAGCAGGTCGGAGACACTTGTAATTGGGATAATGGGCTGAGTCTTAATTAATAACGTACAATTCTTTATGTTTCATGTACCCATTATTTTGTTAGTATATCAAATAAAAAGAAAAGAGCAAACTGACTTTGTGGCGACATTGTTAATATAATTAATAAGAATAATAATATAGATACTTTCTTTTCACCATTAATTTATTGAAAAAACCAACGTGTTCCGGGCCAATGGTCCCTTTAGGATACAACGTACACTAAAAATTAAAATTAAAAAATCGAAGTGGAGACAATAAACATAAATAATATAAAGGAGATGAATAAATAATTAATATGTAAGCAAATGTAAAAGATAACTATTTTCAAAAAGGATCCGGTTATTTATAATATTCTATTATTTGGTATTTTCAACAAATTAGTGGTGAAACAAAGTGTATTCTTATTAATTATAATAGACTTATGTATTTATTTTATGACACGTAACACATACAAACAGTACCGCAGTAAAACTTACCCTTGACGAGATATTTTCAAAAACCCGCATTTTGACCTTTGGCTCTGCGTAAAAAGGTAAATCACTACTTTTGACATATTGTTTAGAACACTTATATCAAGGTCCACTTCTTATTCAGCATTCTGGAAATTTTTCCTTGGTCGAATTTCTACTATGAGTGAACGAAAAATATTATAACAGTGTTAGTTAAATTAGTATTAACCACTACCAGATTTTAGGTCTCTTCGTCAGGACCAACACTACATTCTGATCGTTCTATAGGCAAGTTAGTGCATGCTAGTCTTTGACAAGATTAACACGCATTTGATAAATATTGGTGAAAGGGTAACGGGTATGGTGAGGTGAAAGTTGTGGTGTATAGTGTTGTGAACATAGTAGTGTAGTGTTGGTCCTGACGAAGAGACGGGTACGTCTTGAAATCTGGTGGTGGTTTATACTAATTTAACTAACTCTCTGTTATAATGTCTAACCACAAAGTTAATGCTTTAAATATTAATAATATAACCCGAAAACGTTATTTTACCACAAGACGTCGCGCGTGGTTCTGTAAGTTTAGCCCAAATTCCTGACCACTTAGTCACCTGTTTAGGGATTATCCAACCCTTCTGAGATTGTGTACTGTCCTTTTGCAGGTATGTCATCTCCCGTTGTTTACCTGACTCTGACAATACCCATATTTCCAACATACATGGTCATCAGAAGAATAGGTAGGTATACTTGAAGGCAGTCAATTTAGTGTTTATAACCAAACAAAATCTGAACAACTGCCAGTGCTATGTCTACTTTCACATTTGATTTTTTTAAATATGTTTAGTTTATAGGTCCAGTGGTTAAGACACTCGCCTAGTAGGTAGTGATATGGTTCGACCCCAGGAGATCAGCAAATAAGTCCTATTTTTCATAGCGCGAGCGTTCAGCTTAGTTTGAGAATAGTAGGAATATAGATATTTTTATTTGGCAGCACTCGTAGCCCAGTGGGTATGACACTGACTTCTCGCATCGAGGGTTCCGTGTTCGATTCCCGGTGAGGTCTCAATTAATCTTTGTGATTTACTCAAGCCTGGGTGTTTTGTAATATGTTTCGCTACTGTGCTAATTGAGCCTCTCAGCCTGTTGAAGTTTAAATAAAAATAATATTTGCATTAAAAGAGGGAGAGAGGGAGAGAGGGAGAGAGGGAGAGAGGGAGAGAGGGAGAGAGGGAGATAGCTGTATAGATTGAGAGAAAATAAGCGTTTCTTTTTCTCTATCTTTGCTGGATCTCTGGCTCTGTGGAACGTGGGCGACGTGGTCTTTTCGTGTGTGAGCTTTTTACTCTCTCCCGCCGTCTCCACCAGTTTCTTCCCCCCCTTACTCCGGGGTCTCATGTCGCTGTCTATTCCTCTCTTGCCTTTTGCCTCCAGCTTTCTCTCTTTTCTGCGGATCCTTTCCTCATCTCTTTCTCTCTTTACAGCTCTTCTTCTCTATCTCTCCTCTCCCCCTTTCTCTCTCCTTTTTCGCTGTTTTTCTTTCTCTCTTTCTCTCTTCTCTCTCTTTCTCGCTTTCTCTACTTTCTCTCTCTTTACTCATTCCTCGGTCTCATACTCACCCACATCATAATTAAACCTAATAGGCGCTACAGACGTGCCCGGCGGCGGGGCTGAACACAGCATATGGCAAAATAAATGGTAGGAAATTCTCTCTCCTTTCTCTTCATTTCTGTTCTTGTCTACTGACTCTTCTCCTCTTCTCCCCCTCTTTTCACCGGCCCCAGGGAGACCTCTTTTAACAAGTCTCTGCTCCCTCTTCCTCTCCCTTTCTCTCTTTCTCCCTCCCCTCCTTCTCTCTCTTTTCTCTCATCTGCTCTCTCTACCTCTCTCTCTACGCTCTGCTCTCGCTCTTCTCCTCTCTCCTACTCTCTCCTTCTCTCTCTCTCCTCTCTCTCTCTCTTTTTTTTTACTTACGCGGGGCGTGTTGTATCTAGTTCTTCTTTTTTTTTTTTTCTTGTTTTTTTTTTTTCTTTTTTTCTTTAGAAAGAGAGAAAATTAGAAAGTGATTTGATTGTAAAAGTCTCAAAAATAAAACCACGATTTGAAATTTGTTAAAAATTAAAATGTCATAGCCTTCTCTCTGAAAGTGTTGTACTTTAATTGCGGTAATTGGCTTGCGAACACTTGGCGATCCCCCTGGGGGGTCGCGACCCACAGCTTGAAAAACACTGATATTGTTAATCTTTTCACGTTCGTTACGTATCGTTAAATAAATTAATGTGAATTATTAACCTCGGTATCGTGCTGTTTGAGAATTTATTAAAAAGAGATCTGTTTATAAGACAACAAATTTAATTAAGTTTCCAGGCCCGAAGACGTTTTTACTGCGTGAAGACTTCCAAGAATTCACTTATGTTCATTAAGAATTTGCAACACATGCACTCGGACCAATGCAGTTTTTTCTGGGAATTAAATGTCATTATTATTTTTTAATTGCTCCCAGCGTGGCGCGGGACCGCTTCGTGATCTACGAGCACCGTTGATGGGTTAAATTGAGATAAACAGAACAAGAAGATGTTAATCTTCCTCATCTACTTCGTGGGATCCTCAGGATCCGAACGGTTATGCCATTTGCTTACTATTAAATAGGAAGGATGGAGAGATATGGAAGAGGTCTATATCCAACAGTGGAGAGATGAAGGCTGAAGAAGAAGAACAAGAAATAGGTGTATCTAATACCTATGTATATAATTTAGCGCATGTCTGTCAGTTAAGTACCTGTACAACCCCGCAACTTTTGTGTGATCCAGACAAATTTAGCATACTTGACATTTAGAATCCTGCGCAATACCTAGGTTAAGGTATTACAAGCAAGGGTTAAGGGTATTACGAGGGGTACAAAAGCAATGACAACAATATCCCGCCGAGGCGTTTCAGAGATAAATATAAAAAAGTGTCCGTACTTAAAGAAATTTCTCTGGAATCTATAAAACCTAGATCCTATTGAAAATAACTTTTTAAAAACAATTACCACCTCAGTTTTTCTTTTATATACGTGTATAAATAAATATGGATATTCCTGTGTTAGTTTCCAAATAGTGGACATTGTTGTTTTTTTTGTTTACATAATTGGATATTGCTATTTTTGCTATGATGTTTCAGTCTAAAATCGACATCAACTCTAACTTGAGTACGAAGCGGCCATTTTCTTACATGATAATTTGGGGTGGATTGGTTGACGGTTGGATGGTGGGATGGTTGAAATCGATATTGCTGTCTTTACTTTTAATAGTGATTTGGAAACGTAACTTTAAAAGGGATAGAGCTGTGTCGGCTATCTAAGCCATTTTCAAACAGTGGATACTCCACGTAGACCTCTTTCCATTTAAGAAAGACAATCGAATTGGTATGTGTAAGTTGTGCATATGACGCACATTATTTCGTTGTGTTGGTGTTTACGGATATAAAAGCAACACAACGAAACAATCTGCACGGCTTACACATACACTAATTCGTTTGTCTTTCTTAAATGGAAAGAGGTCTGCAGTCGACTTATAGATTTTAGTTACCTCTTCCCCTATGGGTCATCAGCTGATTTTGGTGAAGGCGATGTATATAAGGATTGTTTGTTGCATTTAAACTTTACGCTAACTTCCAAAACTTTATAATAACATTTATTAAAATTCGCAAATTCGTGTCAAATTCGCTCTAAATTTGGAAGTGTTTCGAACAGTCTAGGTGCATCATGATACACGGACAAAAAATTACTATATTACTTATATAAAGTATATACTTATAATATTACTTATATAAGTAATATTATACGTTATGTAAAATGCAATATTAATAGAAAATTTAAGTACCTGACATCTCTTTCATCACTCCATCATTCTATCAATTGCGGCCATATTCCCTCCTCATATCTTCGTTTATTACTCATTCAGAGTCTTCCTACACATTTTTCTGAACGACCACACATCAGCTGAAGTACCTACTTGACGAACATATCGAACTCGTTATAAAAAGAATCTCGTTTAATTCCCGATAAATCATTTTGTTTTTGTTTCATCAGCCCTGCATGTCTTCAGTGAAAATCCGGCAATATCATCACGTTCAAAGTGCTATCTGAAATTACTGTTGATCATTCTGGATAGGTGCCTACCGCCCACGTTCACCTACCGATCGATTTCATGTATTTTACTCATTTTTCCTCGGCCCTTGCAACACCGGTGCCGCGCTTTTAATCAGCGCTACCAACGAAAGAATCTTGAATTACAATTAAGCGCATGAAGTGGGGCACAGAATTCGCTCGGAATCGGTCTGAAGTAGTCGCAAAAATAGGTCAGACATTTTGTGTTGACGCGATAATTGAACCAATTTATCAATGCTACAAATCTTGATCGAATCAATGATACAAAATTGAAAACCAATTCATTTACAAATAGCAGTTTTGTTCGTTCCTCTGCTTTCTATTTGCAATTATACCGTTGTCGATATTTTAAAATGCGTTATTTCTCAAATTTTAATCAAATTCACAGTTAAAAATTCATGGCGCATTTTCTGAAAAAATTGTACGTAAAATTGCTATATTGTAGATAACGCGTTCAAAATTTGAACAAAACCGACGTAATCTTTTTCGTTTTTTTATCTAAATATATCGTGTTAATATATGTAAGTCGAATAAAATGATAAAAACCTTGCGAAAATTTAAAATATACTTTTTTTACAAGCTTTTTTCAAGGGAATGTATTTTTCATAATTGACTTTTTGATGTGATGAGTGATGATAGTTCAACTTTTTGCAAAAAATAAGTCGGAAATGTTGAAAAAAATATTCAAACTTAGATATTGCATATCTCCATAACTATTGATATTAGGCCATGGTTGCTTGAACATTTTCGAATAATTATCGAACATACAGTTCCAACTGTAAAGTTTTTTCTACTAGCTATGAGACACCTGTATAATAGTATAATTAATATATTGTAAAATTACTCAGAATACATCAGTTAAGTGATTGGGGATAATCCGAAGTACCTACCTACTTGTTGTTATCTTTCATGGCTTATCAAGGTTTACAGCAACACGTAGGTAGGCACTATATCCAGACAACAGTGACACACGCCATAACAATTTTTTTCCAACACAGACATTGTAAAGATAGAATATCCGCTCGCGGTTTTGCTTAAAGGATGTCCAAGACATTATAAAGTAGTTGGGTTTAAAATGTCTAACATCTAATATGTACGGCTCTCGGTTTACGAACGTTCGCTATAAAAAACGTCATTATAATAAAAGATAAAGAAGATGAAATGCAATTACATTTAAACAATTAATGTACTTGTGTAAATGTTTCGAGTGTAACAAAAAAATAAGTTCAAGTGCTGACGCCATCTGGCTGCTTCTGCTCCAAGCTATTTGAAAAACGTTATCATAGTTGTGGTTGCTTCCAATTGCCAAAAATATTTGCCACTTTCTAAAATGTAAGACAAACATATCGAAAATCATAGGAAATTCTATAGTGTATTTGGTAAAGAAGACTAGCAAATTTTATCTCGGTATAATTTTAATTTATTTGTACGTTAGAGTGAAAAGTTAAAGAATTAGAAGTAAAAGTTATGCTGGCTGTAGCATAATAGGTAGAATAAAGAAAGGATAAGGATCGCTGAGATGGTTTGGCTATGTGGAACTGATTAGCGAGAAAAGGATGGTTACGAGAATATATGAGGTGGTTGTTGTAGGGGAAACAGAGGGCGGCCGGGAAAGACCTGACATAACCAGACTATTGAAAGCATCAACAATAGAAGACTGTGCATGAGAAGATGCGTGCCGTTCTATTCTCTCTGTTTATCCCTGCGTAGAAATGGCGTGATGGTTAGTTGGTTTTCACTATCCAGGAACTCTGAATCTGAAAATTCATAACATCCCAATTAAATTTTGATTTAATTTATATCATATTTTTGTGAAAAATGCTCCAGGTTAATATTATGTAGGTGTGTGCGAAGGTTTGCACTAATAATCGATTACGTCACATTGTCATGTTAACCTGGTGTTGGCTTAGGTCAAAAGACTAAATCCTATCCTCCACTCTGGCCAACGCTAAAGTCGCAGAAAGAAATAGAAACAGCACAGAAAGAAACCTTCACAAATTATTATGTTTAATTTCGTAATTGAATGCGGTGTCCATATTTTGGTTTGGTTATTTTTTATATAGAGCCTCTTTCTGATATTATCTGATAATATTGTGAAACGCCATAAGTACATTTTCAGTGCAAGTATATAACTAAGCACTCCATAGAAAATCAAAATGACGTAAAAGTCATTGATATAACACATATCATTGATATATCTAATACACATATGTCAATGATAGTAGTAATTTCAAAGTAATAAAAGCAATCAATCACTCGTAAGATAAGATTTCCCCTTATCAGAATTGAATCAATCGATTATTTCCAATAATTGTGTGTACATATTGTGAGCGTATTGGGAAAAGTGATAAGGTCAAATGTTTTGTTTGTTGGCAAATTAACATCAAAGTCTTCCTTAATAATGGCAAACCCACTTATGTATTTACAGGAAACTATCGGTCTAAATATCAGGTTACACATGGATATTAAATAGTACAGGGGCCATCTTACAAGTTTCTACATAATTAAACTATTTTTAAATAATCATATTTCATTAATTAAGATAAATCATAGAAGTCTCACAGAGTCGAAGCTATTTATATGGGAAATGTGTATAGAGGTCTTTATAGGCCATATGACGTTTATGAGCTGCCTTAAGTGATCACAAAGACTTTCTTAATTTATCTTAATTAATGATTTTCCCCTGTGGACTAAATTCATTATTCGTGGTCTTAAAACATATCTACATATAAAAATATTGTATATCATATTTCAAATTCAATAATAATTAAAAACATCCCAAATTCAATACAACAAGATCTCTGTTCTAATAATAAATTAAATAATTATATATTAAATAACAAGAAGAAAAAATAGGAGGTTTATAAATTAATTTGCAATCATATTATGTATGTAAATCTTGCAGAAATTTTGATAGTAAAATTAAGGAATTCTTGAGATATTTAAATATCATCCAACAGTCATATTTAGTGTTCACATTCAAACCAGCGATTTAAAAATTATTGATCAGTGTGTTCAAAAACACACCAGAATTCGTAAAATCTACAAACAAAATTGTTCCTTTACATTACGTTTATTTCAGATGCAAGATGATCATTTTATTACATCCGTTATTTTGAATCTGTACTCACTTGATGCATACTGCGCTTAACCAATCACATCGCAATCCTCCACCTTGTATTTGCGTTGCACTATAATATCAGGAATATTGAACTCAGATTTATTGGGTGTTAACATAATTTGTGTCATTTTTTCCCAAAGAAGAGGATAACAAAAAATTACAACAAATTAGGCAATAATGTATTCTCCTTTATTATTTACAACTTCTCACCAACATTCTACAGTTTTTAGATTCCTCTGCGATAAATACCATCCTGTCCTACTTAAAGAATTCGTCATTCAAATAGAAGAATGTATCAAACGTGCTTACTTTTGTCTACCTAAGATTAAATAAAATAATAAAGCAAACGCAACGTCTTGTAGAGCAGAAAATTTTATTTCGAATGAAGTATAACTTTTACTTTTCGAATTTAAAAATTCGAAAAAGAACGAACGAACAGCAATACTTATACATCAATAGTTATACTAATTTAAAAAAGAAAGATAAAAAGGTATATGAATAGTAGCCAAAAGACATTATTATTGTCATGCTAAAAATGGGTTTTGATTAGGTGTATTTTCCTCATTGTCCTAGAGTGCAAAAGTGATCTTGACGTATGGTATTGAAACAAGAGCCGACACCACGAGAACGAAGAACCTCTTAAGAACTACCGAAATGAAAACTCCTCGACCCATCGTGGGAGTAACTATCAGAGAGTACAAAGCTCCGGAATTCTGATGAAGATCTGCGATGTAAATTATTAAAGTGTGTCTTCAGAATGGATATTTACTACAAATTATCTATCAGTTAAATCTAAAAGGACATTAATGCAACAAAGTATTTGAGTGGCATTTTACTTTGACGAGTTTCAGTGAGTTTTGAGTTCATCCAGCAAATTGTCAAATTGTAAATAAGCTGAAACTGAGGCCTCGCACGTAGAGGATTTTTAACAAAAACTATGTTTTTACGGGTTGATCTTTTTACTTATTCGCTACATTCAAGATAAAATTTAATAATTCAATGGGCAATAATTTCATTCTACATTATTCATTGGCAGAATACGCTGGATGAAATTCGCAAAATGAAACCCAAGAATATAAAATTAGTCGATTGCGTAATTACTCGTATGTCAACCGCTCAACTGGTGATAAATTCGTTAAGTCATTGAACCCACCGGTTTCAATGCGAACTCTGTTCGACGCGAGCTTAATTTCCAGACAAAAATACGCATTTCATTGAACATGGGATATTATTTTTGGTGCATTAAAAAATGTCTTATTATTCGGTTCGATATAAAAATTAATTATTCGAAAATTTGTAAACAGGACTGTGTTAACGAACGCGTTTTTACAAACGCTTTTAAAACCGCTTTTTTGTTATTTTATGAATAGTTTTTCGGGCGGGCTTTTTCATTAATATTATAAAATTTAAATTTTAAAAATCCTGTTTCAAGATCGTAAAATAGACCTGTGTTTTTCTCGCTAAAGATGTAATCAGAGAGGCTGAATGTTCGGTGCTAAAAGGTCCAAAAGTCGAAATGATTTCATAAGTAAATTTTCTACAATGGTGGCAGCTACAATATTTTTTTTGTACTGAAGTCAAGTCCGTTGGTAAAGCTTGCGTCACTTTCTAATTTGTATCCTTGAACTTTAGTGCTTTGTTTCTTTGACCCCTGTCCTCTGCCAATAGTGGAGTGATTGAACACTACGGTGCTTACGGTTCTTTCTTTCTTTAACGGTCTCATGGGATTCCACGACCGCAGATTCAAAAGAGCGCCACCCATTCTGATCTTAGGATTGGGGTTAAAAATGACCGGAATAAATGGAATGGATGCTAAATGGGAATGACAGCGTGGACTGCACGAGATGAAAGGTGAGGGTACAAGAAGCTCGACTAACGCAAGGGAAAAATGGCGGATTTATGGTTTTTAGATGCTCCACAGCAAATGTGACGTTTATCGTTTATAGCAAATATCTTCATTCTGCTGGTAATAGGTCGCCAACCATTGCCTATATACCCTCCAATTTTTTTGATATCTTTGCTCTAATTTAAAAAAAATAAAGATTCAATACTATCATTCGCGCGCTGGGAAGACATAAACTAGTTAATTATCTGCATTTACATGAGTTTTTGCATATACAAAGTATTTATTAGAAGCATCTTGTGGTTATATTGACGTATCTCCTTGGTTGACCACATTACCATGAACAATTACTAAGACGCATGAATAAGTAAAAATAATTAATAACATACATTAATTTATTATTTTTTGTTTCAGGTATGAAGTCTATTTCCTTTCTCATCTTCCCACTATTCAACACGGAATCTACACCCAGTGGTGCTGGGTAGGTACCTAGATTTATGTTCTCCATTTCTTTCATATACTAGAATGTTTGAATCCGAATTACTATATCATTTTTACTTATTAATTTATTATTTAAAACGTCCGTACCCGGCGTCGCCCGGGATTTAGTTATAATTGAAAGTAGAGATTTACAGGGGAACATTTGTTACAAAAATGAGACATATATCTGAGCACCCGTTGGAATCGGAGTCTTGACGTTTGATGTAGCCACTCAACGGACTTATCTATGATATACCTTTACAGAATTATTGTTCTGTGCTCTAACCTTTCCGTTGTCCCCGCTACCAGACAGTCCATCGGTGACCTTGGTTATGATCTGTTGAAATGCCGTTATTCAAAACTTGGGGACTGTTCTACCTTTGACGATATAGTGATAAATTTTATACAATCCACTGGCATTTTGGAGGTGGTCGAGAGACCCATGACACAGTAAAGTAAAGTATACAGTATGTTATCTCGGCAGTGTCCTTGAAATAAATACCTACGGCCGCTTGATACTTAAACTTGGTTAAACACGCACCAGGGCTGCTCATAGACTGACTCTTTAGGGTTTGGGGTGCCATAAATTGACGTAAATGTATGCGCGGGAGCGTCTCACACTGCTTGCGTCCGTACGTTACTGCAGCCCTGCGGCGACCGCGCAGACCGAAGTATACCGAGATTTCGAAGGGCGTCGTTTCGGCTGTTTGTATAAAGACATAATACTGTATGTTTACTACTATACTGTGCCCATGAGGAAACGGAAGTCGGCGAGTCCTGTGTTTCTGGGACCTACATAGTTGCGAATGAAAAAACAACGATTAAACGAAGGAAAGCTGCATGCATCGGAAGCACTCTCCACAATATGATGACTTACGTCCCGGTATGCAGGTAGGTAGAAAAGGTCTTGTAGGTAGAAAAAGATTATCTAGGTTGCGTTGTAAAATATCCAAATTATCTGTGAAATTACGGGATATATCAGTATATCATTTGTATTTATCAGATTATCATTACTGACATATTTATGTTTGTTTAAATTTTTTATATAATTATTTCTATTTTTTTAAATTTTTTTTTTTTTCCTATATAATTTCTATATAATTAATATACCTTAGTATATCATAAATATTTATCATTACTGACATATTTCTGTTTGTTTAAATTTTTTATTTTTTCTTTCTATATAATTAATATGCCTTAGTATATCATAAATATTTATCATTACTGACATATTTCTGTTTGTTTGAATTTTTTATTCTTTCTTTCTATATAATTAATATGCCTTAGTATATCATAAATATTTATCATTACTGACATATTTCTAAATGTGGAGACCTGTAATTGGCCATCTATATTGTATCAATGTTTTCTATGCTTTTTTTTGTGCTGTTAGTCTTCCATAAACATTAAATAAATAAATATAAAAAAAATAAAAATACCTCAGCTTGGTCGCCATTCTTTGGTGAGTGCAGGCTTATTCCTAAAATTTCATCTCATTTCATCGCCGAGGTATCGGCGTTTATTGGACAAAAGCACGTTTGATTGCTTGATACATACACATAATACAAATAAATTAGGATAATATGTAACAAGCCTCGCGGCCACTACCTACTTCGCTAGATATATAGAAATACCTATACTGAAGTAGGTAGCATTTTAAAATATTTTATCCCCTTAGTTCGACATATAATATTTATTTTGAAAGAAAGTGCGTACAGTAAAAATTAACAACTAAAAAATATAAAAGTATCATGCGAGTTGCAGGAAAAAATGGAAATAAATGCAAACTATAGTTTTACACTTCTTATCAAAACAGCGCCTTTCATATGAATCCACAAAAAAAAAGTGAAAAGCTAAAATAAAAGTAAAAAAAAAAAGAAATATAAATTGGAATGCAAATAAGAAACAAGAAAGAATGATAGAATAAATAAAGTAAAGCGAGTAAAATAATCACAGAATAGAGTAAAAATCTATAAAATATGATACAGTAAAATAATATTATAAAATATGTAAAAATAATGACGGTAAAGAGAACGTCTAGAATACAAATTCGTAAAAGATAACAGTAACAAGCAAAGGGAAATAATTAAAATATTTGAGAATGAAGTGAATATGAGTGAACAGAATAGAGTAACAATCTATAAAATATGATACAGTAAAATAATATAAAATAAAAATGTAAAAATAATGACGGTAAAGAGAACAGTCTAGAATACAAATTCGTAAATGATAACAGTAACGAGCAAAGGGAAATAATTAAAGTATTTGAGAATGAAGTGAATATGACCGTTTTACTACAGCCAACTCAAAATATATGTTACATACGACTCATGCTTCAATGTTTTGACTGATGATACAAATGGCAGCGAATAAAGAAGACCAATCGTATGCATGCTATATTTTTTTGTGTGCGCTATAGATTAGATCGAGTACATCGCAAAACGGAGAGGAAGAGTAGGATACTCCACGAAATTTAGAAAATGCAACACATAATTCTCCGCTAAAATGTATAAGAATACGTATCTAGAGTTCATGTTGATCGCGTTTCTCAGTCACCGGGAACCGGTGAGGGAGAAATGAATGAATTAAATCACTTAATTAAGATACATTACAGAAGTCTCACAGAGAGAAACGTGTGTGGAAGTCTTTTATATGATGGCACCTGTATAAGCTGGCTTAATTAAGTGATCACTCTACAGAATGCAACGTTCACCAATTCTATCCATCGCATTGTAAGAACATCTACACATTATCAATTATATGTATGTTCAAATCTGAGAATCTTTCGTTTATGAGAGAAGACTAAAGATGTCTCTAGCATAAGTCCATTCAAATAAAATAAAGATTCTCAGATTTCAACATATAATAGAACTTTCAAAATTTGATAATGTGTGGGTGTTCTTACGATGAAATTGGTGAACCTTGCATTGTATAGAGTGATCATTTAAGCTAGCTCATACAGGTTGTAAGCTCTGGGCCATCGTACAAAAATACTTCATAGCTTCGTCTCTTTGAGACTTCTATAATTTATCTTAATTCATTCCACGCATATGCTCAGAGTATAATAACCTTTTAAATTCAATAGATATTTTTAATACTAAATATGAAGAGTATCGTCATATGGTGAGGCAGATACTAGAAACTCGCCCCCCTCCCTGTCCGTGTGAATTATATACATTACGAACCCTTTTATGTTTCTGATAAAATTAAATTAGGAACAATCACTTAAATGAAATCGTAAAATTGTTTGATCTCATTCGTATCAAATAAACTTGCCTATAATTAATGTCTATCTGTGTCATCCTTTAATTGTGGGACACATTTAACTTTTTTTTTTCTATATTTTGTCCTACCAAGCAATTATGTCTCCCCGTTGGACAACCGAATAAAAAAACATGAATTAATTTACCCTCTCGGGACAAAATCCAGTAACTGTGTTCTTAGAACATACCTACATGTAAAAATATTGTTGAAATAAATCACCATCACACTTATCTAACGTCTGGTTGATTTACATTAATTTCGCGAAAGATGTTTCTCTGAATCGGCACACAGATGCTGTCAGCTCATTAACAGCTAAATAATTACGATCCACGAAACGAGATAAATCTGTTGTCGGGTCTTCAAAAGAATAAATTCAAATCGAATAATAATCCCACGATAATTAAAATTGATATCAAATAAACATCGCGATATTCCTGTCTTGGCACGGCTCTCAAGTTCGCGTCAAGTTCAGAATAATAGGTATGTCAGTTTCTCTTAGCAAATAGTTTTAATATTATAAATGGGATTGTATTTTTTCGATATCGCTCGACTCGATATCTGGCGGCCCCGAGATGGTTGAACTCGGAGGTGAAACGGATTTCAAGTTGGTTCATAAATCATAGCAAACGAGGTGTGAACTTCAGGTCGCTTCATCATCTTGTTTCTTCGTGCACTTTCCCCCTTTAGGTGTTTCAGTAAAAGTACGGCTTTAAAAGTTATTCGCTAGGAGGAGTCAAGCGATAATCGAAATTTGAGTTTTTGGACTGTGGTAAAATCGTCTCTATGTTTTTTATTTTATTATTGTTTTATTTATTTAAAGACACAGACTACATTTAATACATAATGTGTCTACACGTATAAGCTTTATGCGTCCGGTGAAGTTTCCAGGGGTTAAAGTATAATGGAATAAAACGTAAAATTAAACATAATTTTATGGGGTAACACAGTTTACCAGCGCTTAATTTGTCTCTCTGTTAATTAGATTAGTGAGAAAAATTAAATATTTCAAAGTGCGGTGTACAGGATTTAACAGAGCTAATTTACAATATCTCAAACTGTAATCCGTTAAACTTTGCTGGTTCCCTCCTTAAATTATGAGTCAAAATTGTTTGTGAGTTATGCTAAAAGCGACTTCAAAATTTACATTTTTTATTCAATATTTCTGTTTTTTACTCTGTAAAATATTGGACATTTAACCTTCGGGTACCGGATGATAGAAAATAGGATCGAGGCCGGAGCGGGGTACAAAGTGACCCCAGACAAATTTGCATTTTAATAAAATGTAATGGTTTGAAAATAATAATTATTTTTAATTACATTTCTTATACAGTGCGAACAATATTCTACTAAATTTGTCATTTTATAAGAAACCGCAGTATTTTGATTTCTCCTCTCTCACAAGCCGGCGGAAGGTGTGCAAATCGAATGACTTAACCGTATCGTATAGAATATACCCGATTGTCTATGGAAAAATATATTTTTTATACTTTTGACTGCCTTACTACACATATCATTTTATTTTCGTTGGGTTTTGTTTCCCTTATTTATAAGGATTACAAAGAATACCTGCTGGATGTCATTAATAATTATTAAATAGTTTTAAGAATAATATTTTTGGGGTTAAGTTGTACCCCGTACCGAAACGGGAGTGTTAAAGTAATTTATAACGAATATTAAAAATTCATTAGCTTTTGTAAAAGTCAAATAAATTGAAATTGACATTGAAAAAAATATTTTTCTGTTTTATTTGTCCTCTTGAGGTGTCGAGGCATATTTGATTTCAGTATTAATTCTGAACAGAATAAATAAATCAGTTTATTTAGAATATTCCATAGTTCTATTGCATTAATACATGAGACTAACTAACTAACCATCACGCCGTTTCCGTAAGGGTAGACAGACAGAGAGGACAGAACGCCATATTATTCTATCTTGGCACACCACTTTTGTTTCTGCTACATTCATACATATTCTCATGTATGCCGTACAATTGTAGAGGCTTTTAACAGGGCATCCTCCAATACTTGTAGTATCTGATCATGCCAGGTCTTTCGTGGATGCACTCCATTCCTGTTGCCTTCAACAAACGCTCCATATTTTCTTAACTATCCTTTCCTCTCTCATACGTTCTACATGACCAAACCATCTCTTTCTTTATTCAATCTACCACACTATAGCCAACATAATATTCACTTCTAATTTGTTCACCTCTCACTCTATCGATCAAAGATCAAACGCCTTAGGACCGCCTTTTCACCGCATTCTGTCTAATTTCATTCCATTTTTGCCAATTCTAGGTTTCACTTCCATACATCACAGTTAGCACTAGAATTGTGTACCGCTAGTCCTGCTTCCTCTGATATATGAGAATTGCTATAAATTCTGAATCATAAGACTTGTATCTACGTTTGACGAACAAACAATTTTATGGAGAAAATCGCGTGCAGGTTTCACACGGCTAATGTTCCTTCGTAAACACCGCCACTTTTCATTTCAGTTTTCTTTCTCCGAGCAACAAATCTCTTTCGGTTTAAACTTCCTTAAGGTAGTTTGGAACGTTAGAGATATATCTTAAACAGATTAAGGGCACTACAAGGTGTCGTGCAAAACGAGGCTCTGATCGCAAGATTAAGGAGCATTACTAGGCTTATTTTCGCGTGAATGCAAAGAAGATTATCCTTCGTTTGGCATTTTAATAAATAAGGAGACAGTCACAAATGGCATGAATATTTAATACATACCCGAACATGTAATTAAATAGTTTTAGAACGTTTGGTGAATTATTAATAAATACAGAAACTTAACTAAAACTTTATGTTTGTGTAAGAAATGGAATAAATTTTTATTGATTTAATATAAAAGTTATTGTTTAGACTCATATTACAATAATTTAAGTGTATACTTTCCTATAACAATGTTATTTTTTCCGAGATGAACACCGAAAAACTCTATGTGATCTATTTGATTGATAAACAGTTAGATAAGAATGATTTTTCCATAAAATTATTGCAATTTTTTTTAATGTAGATAATAATTCAAAATAGGAGTATCATGCTGAAATTATATATAAAATATAATTTTTATGTGTATTTTATGAGGTAATTAATTAAGGATTTTAATTACGTATACGGTTTTTGATAAAAATGTCATAAATTTGCTACTTTAAGTAACCATTTTCCTGGTGTTGTCCGGTAGGCATTTTTTCCCTAAATATGTATAATGATGTTGCGCAAATGATGTGTTACAATTTTGTGGTAGCGATATGTGTTTTCGTCGTGTGCGGTTTTCAGATATGAAACTATGCTTGTCTTTTTCTTTCATTCATAATCATCAACAGCTATTGGTTGGCCTTGGCTGAATCCAGAAGTCTCTTGCATTCTTGTCTGTCTGTTGCTTTTGTCTTCCAGTATGTTATTATATCAGCGCTGACAGAGTCCATGCATCGCAGTTTGAGCTTTCCTGATCTTCTTCGTCCTTGTGGTGGTGTGTGGTTGTGTGGTGGAGAGTGTGAGGCGTTTTACAGGGTTGTCATCGTCCATTCTGCTTACCTGACCAGCCCATCTCAAGCACCCCACCTAGATGGAGCTGATCACATCGGGCTCTCCATGCGTGTCGTACAGCTCTCTGTTGTATCGACGACGCCAAACATTATGATCTCTCACAAGACCGTAGTCTATTCGGAGTATCCGTCTCAAATTCTGCAATGGATTCCTCTAGGGCTTTCGTTAATACCCAGGTTTCAGAGGCAGATGTCAGGACTGGCTTTAATTATCAGGGTTTTGTAGAATAAGATGTTGATGTTTTTATTTAATTATTTATAGATGTATTTCTCCAGACTAGATCAATTAAAATTCTTGGAATAAAATAATAACAGAACCTCCACTACGCAAAGGTATGTATATACATACATATTTATATTTTATTTTAGATAGTATCTACGTGTGACAGCCAGAGCGAGATTTTAAATTATGCAACATTATGAAAAAAAGGTGCACATAATGCAAAAACAGACCACAAGGTCTAATTACTATAGCGAAACATATCACAAACACAGCTTGGAAAAATTACATAGATATAATGTGATTTAACCTGAAATGTTGAACCTATAATATGAGACCACCGAGTCATGCCCACTGGACCACATAGGCTGGATAATCATTTTCAAACACATCAAACTCTACTTTCGTCAATTGCATAGTGGGGGTTTAGTTTCGATATGCCCATGTAGTGTCTAAACAAGGAACGATATTACATTTAATGAATTTGTAATGATTAATTTTTAATTTTCCAACTGGCGTTTAATTAAGTCCCAAGAAGGCAAAACATTTGTCACACAAATATTTAATGTTAGGACGAGAAAACCTTGTTGTATAAATTTTAATACGGCAAACATAAACGCTATTTTAAATTCACGGCTTGTATTGCAACACCACATTTAAGTTCGCATCACGAAAAATTCATTTCGTCCAACCTCACTTTCGAAAGCTCGTCGATTCAGTCTAGACCCGAGCGACATTACGTAATTCGCCCTAAAACTACAACGGACCATGAAAAGCAAGCGATACAACAGCTGCGCATCTAAAATAATTTTTATTTCGTTTGTCCGGTACTTGCGTTCTTGATAATGAAAAGTTTTTTTGACCAGCTGCCAAGGTACTGAACGAATTTAAGTGGAATTGTCGGTGATCACGGATAAGGTACATATACATAACATTAATAATGAAGTTTTCGGGTTATTTGATAACTTTGTTGGACTTGGAATTTAATTATTTAACACTCTTTAGTGCGCTCAACGAAAACAAATATTTTTGTTTTATTATTTTTTATTTAATCTTGTTAATTTTCGTTTTCGTCTCTTCGGTGTGCTTAGAATTAGTATAGAGCAAGGCTATAAAGTCGTTTCAAATAATCTACTGCTTCTGACTTTACGTCAACCTTTACCTTTTACCAGTAGAATGAAGATATTTGCTGTTCACGATAAACTTTACATATGCCTCCAATACCACATCCCAAAAGCATCAATCCGCCCTTTTTCCCTTGCTTAAGTCGAGCTTCTTGTGACATCATCTTTCATCTTGTACAGTCCACTATATCGTTCCCACTTACCATACGTCTTCCTTCTTTATTCCGGTCATTTTTAACCCCCGTTCCTTTGGTCAGAATGGGTGGCACTCTGAAACTTTTATCTGTTTTACACGATTAGCTCAGCTGCAAGCGCTCTTATAGCGAGAGAACGAGAAGGGATTCGCGAAAGAGTGATCGCCCGCACGAATGTATCCGGTATCGAATATTAGATGCACTAGACATGTGGTGCTGGTAAAAACCGCGACGTCCCATAAATGCAGAACGAATAGCTCAACTTTGAAATAAATAAGTTTTGAGCAATGCTCATTTTCGTCAATTGATTTGATTGAATTCTTTTTTAAGAATTTGCGAGTATATTTGGTCATCAGAAAATAAGTCAGATATATTAAGCAGAAAAAAACATGCAAACTTTGATGTCGCTAATCTCGAATTAACATTTCACCCAAAGTGCACAGATATTTTCTATTCAAAATTGAACGAATAACGCTCCCCCGAAGTTTTTTCTAATAGCTACGAGACCCGGTATACAATAAGAATACACCGGATAGTCCCGGTTAATAAACATTGATGACCTAATCTAATCTTCTAATTTCCCATCGACCAAATTACATTTGTATGAAGTAAATTGGACGGCTGGCGTCGTCTCGGGTTCGTTCTATATAAATGAACGAGGCGCTACAGATGCGTCTGTCGTTGGTCGTAGATATTTTATTTGATTCATTCAAATTTTAAGAAAAAATTTCGATTCCGTAAACCGCTCCGGCTATCTATTATTAATATTTATGGGTCTCTCAACATCTCGACATAACTTACAGCCGAGATGGTGTGTGCATGTTATAATACTTTCGAAAATCTTCAAAGAACCAACATAAAATTAATATTATTGCAGCTTAAACTTTCTAGTTTTCCGCCCACGCGCCGCCATATGTTCCATCTTTGGTTACATGAAAAATGGCGTCTCTCGTTCCATTTCCAAATTCGAATTCGAATATATTTAATGTTGTCAGGTTATAAATAATTAACGTTTTTTGTTGTGAACATCTACCTGCGTAGGTATCTACCTACCTCTGTGTGTGCTTTGTAGTCTTGTTGCTACTGGGTTTTATTGTTTATAGAAATAATAATATTAATACATATGTTAATTTATTTGAATATATTCGATGTTTAACATTTACTTTTTTAAATTTTAATTATTCAAATTTATGACAGAAATAATATTACATTTAAATATGCAGCTTGACTGGGTTGGTTTCTCTTTAAATATTATATATAATATTTCATTAATTTTTATGATTCTCGTTTTCAATTTCTTTTAAAGTATGATATATAATATTCTTTATTTGGTTTATTCTTACGTTTCATGTATTTAATACACGACAGGTATAGGATTAATTGCCATTTTTTCTTAACATATGTTAAAAGTTAAGAAAACTACTGAGAAAAATGATCATTTTGAATACAAGGATTTCTGCTAAACTGAATCATAGAAGGAATTGTTTAAAAATCTAAATCTTAGGCAACAACTCTTCTGATTTGGCGTATTTTACCATGTTTCTTGCCAGAAAACACGATAGAAATACGGCAGAATACCCCAGAAAACTCAAAACAGAAATTTCCGAACGACCGTAAAGACTTATGAACATTTTTAAGTGATACTGGTTGAAAATGCTTTAATATAATAACAATATTTTATATGAAAGTATGTTCTAAGGACACAGTTACTGGATTTTGTTCCCAGAGGGATGGTTAATTAATTAGGATAAATTGTAGAAGTGTTACAGAGACGAAGCTATTTACATATGAGAAACGTATACATATAATTTATCCTAATTATTGTATTATGGTTTGCTTATTATTTCTTTGCCATTTTTTCTGGATATACCTACTTTATTTTGTATAATGCTTATTAATGCTAAATTATTTAGCATTTTATTGATAATTGAAAAGTTATTAATTAAACGCACGCAATGGGCATTTATAATAGATTTTATTACGATTCTTATCTATTATAACATATTTTCTCTGAGTGCCTTTGCATTCAAATTGTCAATGCTCTTTAAAATATAAAATTTAAAAAAAAATATGTTGGTGAATCAAAAAACTTAATTAAACATAAATTTTCGATGTTTAATACAATTTTTTGTAAAATACAAATTTTTTATGTATCCATTCCTCTCCAATAAAATGTATAATTTTCCCTACGCCTAACAACATTTGGACATTGCGATTTTATATATAAAATATCAACAAAATTTTTTTCTGTGTTCCCGGAGCACATAATACGCACGGGTGTTCAACAAACTCTTATCGTACCGTTGTGTGTGAGAACTACTTCACAGAAACTTACTTCAAGAAAATGAATATTACAAGCATCATCTCGCAAATTATATTACATGTGAGAAAAATAGATCGGCAGATACGTAGTAAAAAGTTCGAACTGCTCCATAAAGGATCGCACAATGTCCGAGCTTACAAAGGTAACGTTTAAGTGCCCCACCGAATAACCATAAAATAAATCAAAAATCCCATTTTTTACCGGAACAAAGATTAACTGACCGGAAGCACGGAACTTAAAGTTGTTCAAAATGGCAGGACGCCAAATGTCGTTAAAAGTTATCGCGGTATTAGTAATTTTTAATAGAGTGGAGAAAATTCGCTGTGCGGTCGGTATAGGGGGAATTTTCTTTATGTTGTCTTTTCCCAATTTTCCCTGGTTGTTTGTTGTACTGGTCAAGCGTCGGTAATTTCTACCCTAGGCTTCCTTTTATTGACTTTGGTTTTTCCTTTGGGCGACCTCTTTCACGCGACGGGGACCAATGGAGGGAAGAACCAATCGATTTGAAAAAAGGTCGCTTTCAAAATTGATCATATCTTTATTGCCGTGTATACGGCAGACTCTTGATTATCCGCGGTCGCGTTTGCCGGGTCAGTAAATAATTCCGAAATTTTTGACGCGTAAAACATTTTGTACGAGAGTAATCTCGAAAAATAAATTCACCAAACAAATATTTACGTCATACTCGTTGTCGACTGCATATTTTATTCGGTGCTCATAAAATTTTTACAAATTCGCATGTTCGATATTAAAAACATATATTTTCACGTAGGAAAAGAACAAATTCAAAGAAATAAATTCAGTACCTGAATGCACTTCGCTTTTAAAATTCAATTTCTAAAAATAATACACACGACTAACAATGCAAAGTATAATATGACAAGCTCTAACCCATTAAAAATGACTTTTACATATGTACATAATAGCGCTATCTAGCTCAGCATCTTGGAAGCGTTATTGACGGACAAACATAATATCATATAATCAAACATAATAATTTTGTTGTCTGTATGTCCGTCCGTCTGCATATGGGGCTTGAACCCCGAGCCACCAAACCCAAACCGGCCGATCAACGCATATTGCTACGGCCGCCTCTCCGTGGATCGCCAAAAAATATGCTATAAATATATACTAGGGCTTAGCAGACGCGAACTTAGAAAAAAAAACTTAGAAACTTAGAAAGACGCGAACCAATGTTTCGTTATTTTTGACGGGTGGCACTATTTGCGCCATTGCCATTGGTAGCATTAAAGATAGAACTGTTGCATACAGAAATATGCTTTTTATACCTTATAATTATTTGCGCGATCTGGTAGCGTTAGTGACGGACTTCGGTACATAGAGAATTATATATTTTGGTGCTGATAAACCGTTTTCTATCGAGTGAAATGTTAAAACGCTTAAAATGATTATAATATAATTTCATATCATCCTTCCTTTCCACTGAACTGTACGTTTCACAAATCGCTCTCTAAGGGCGGATTTTTCTAATTAAAAGAAAAAAGTACACGTAGGTACATATATGTGTACACACAAACACACACACATGCCTTCAACCATTGGCGTATTGTATTGTACCCACTGATTTTTTAAGCACATTTCGAAATGTTATTTCAAATGTGAAAATAGTTTTTCATTCGATGACGTGTTCGCATATTATTATTAGATTCAGTGTTTACTTTTGGTGCAAGCTGGCTGGCGCACAACGTATAATTGTACATTTAAATTATTCATGCATGGCGGTTCATTTCGACGTAAATATCAAAAATCATTTTGATTGAATACGAATATGAATTGGACGTACATTTTTCCGCTGAAAGCGTCCAACCATGGAACCAAAAAGCACGGAACTGAGAAAATGGCTTCGGAAATTTGAGCCTTCAAAATCCCAATATATACGTCGATATTTATTTATTTATTAATCAACGCCCTAGTGGGCTTTTACAGTACAAGAAAATTAAGAGGATTTTTATACACCTAACATAAAACACATTTTACAGTAAATAGTTATAAAAATAATAATATAAATAAACATATTATTATAATATGAAATGTAACAATGTAAAACAAAATAAATTAACAATAGAAATGAACAATATATATATAAACGATGATTAGTACACAAGCAAGCAATAATAATTAGAAACCTTTAACAAATTAGCAATACAGTAAAATAATGATAATTAAATCAATATACCAGATGAATAAGATAAGAAGATAAAATAAACCAAAAAATAAATAAATAATTAGGACACTTTAAAATAAGTAAATATATATAATTCATGGGGAACAAAACATAAGCTTATGCGCGTATGTGTTATAATTCTGCATTAACAATGCTATTAGCAAAAATGCTAGTTAGGACCTTTTAAATATATATATTTTTTTATTTTTTTTTATTTTTTTAAACTTTTTTTTAACTTTAATTTAACAATTTAATTATTATTGCATATTTTTTTGCATTGGGCTAGAGATGTTTTATACGTTTTTTAAATATGATTATAAGAAAAAACTTTTATTTACTAAGATATGACATGTTTTACAGGTTGGATCCTTTCTATTAAATGCCGAAATTCATCTAAAACAGTACTTTTATTTTTATATTTGGGTCCTATGTTCTATGCATTTGATAAAGCACGATCTGAGACGTAGAAAATGTTCAACCCCCTTATGGTGTCATACATTATTATTATCGTGTAGTAACAGTAGAATTAAAAAGTTGCATAATACGTCCATACCACATGGATGTTTTTAATCAATATATTTTTTAAACCATCAAACCACTTTATTTAACGGTGATGGCCCTGATGTGGGTAAAAAAATATTGAATTTATAAAAAACTTAAGAACTCAGAGCATCGACGATTTCAGCATATAAAGATATCGTATTGAGCTATCTAAACCTACATTTTTAGCATTTTGTGGGTTGGAAGTTTTTTACATAGCTACGTCCAATTATGTATGAATCATATTTTGTTCCGTTTTTTTTTCTTTTTATTTTTTTTTTTCGAAGATTATTAAAGGTGGTTTATATATGGGTAATTTCTTTTCCTACCACCACGAACAATTTCTGTTTCATTAACAATGTTAATAAGGAAAACCTATTACCGTTAAATATATTACATGTTGTGCCTATTTTAGAAGTTTGATTAAAGAAATCGCCTTTACTTCAGTGATTAATGATCCAATTTAAGTTAGAAGTCCTATTGTTTGCAGATGAATTGCACAATCAATCTTTGAATTTCGTTTCACCTTTCTTATGCTTAAGGCTACCTCCGTTTCTACCCTTTACTTTAGATTTTTCCGATCCATTTTGCATCAACCCCTCCTTTTTGGTTTGCCGTACGATGAGATGGCGAATTTTTTACATAAAAAGTTGTTGAAATTATAAATTGTAAAAAAATATTTACGTTATTCTTCGTATTTGTCGTTAAATCGTCAATGCTCTGAAAAAACAAAAATAATGGGAAGGTTCTATCCCAGTAAAAAATTTTTTTGAAAAATTGATTTATGCGAGAATTTTTTATTAAATTTTTTATTTATTTATTTATCTTCATCTTGATACTTGACATAGGAAATGGAGCCGCTCATCTCACTAGGAAGAATCTGTTCAGATATGAGCAGCTGACAATATGGTGAGAACAAAATAATAAAGATATAAAACAAAATAGTACATAAGTATAATCAATTAATTGAGGATATAAATATAAAATGTGAATAATAAAAAAACATTAGATAATGATTACCAAAGCAATAGCACAGTTAAAATTATAATTGAAACGAAATTCTATTTTAACTTGGAATGTTTTTTCAGAGGCTTTTTCTCATACTTTTTGTATTTTACTTCTAACGATATTTTCCATCCCCCAGAACAATTATGCCACTACACCGGTTCCAAATACTGGCAATTATCCTCTGTAAATAGCAACGAACGATTGAATTCCGAATGAAATGTACAAAAAAACCTCGATATAAAAACTAATTTGGGCGCCGCGTTAAATTCAAAAATCCGTTATGTATATACTAAAGACGGTTTTCCAAATTCACACACACATATATATCTATATATATAATATTAATTATATATTATATATCTATATATCTATATATATATATATATATATATGTGTGTATATAATATATATATATACATTAAATGAATGTACGCGTATATTAATAGTGATTAAAAAAGCAGTTTAATGAGCAATTATTAATTCTTAATTTGTTTTTTATCGATTTTATTTTGTTTTATCGTTTGACTGTTATAGTATATATTTGGACACGTAGGGATTATAGGGTGACAGCGAAGGTGTTAACACAATCCAAAATAGCTTTCATCACCAGTCCAGTTCTTTGACTTCGGTCGTGAGTAGAATGCCATTCTCGCAATCTCGGCATTTTCTCACACAATTCCCCGACTCTTTTCCGAAGCTCTTCAAGATTAATGGGTGATGGGACAAAACGACCATCTTTTCACAAGTGTCCATAAATTTTTAATGGGGTTCGGCTCCAGGCTTTGTGCTGGCCATTCCAGAATACAGAAACGCCGTACTGTGACGATTTTCTGCGTCTTTGGGACCATTGCCGACGTATTTTTTTTCTATTTGAATGTTATCTCTAGTTATGAATATTATTTCAATACTAGAGTACTTCGACGTGCTTTTTGGTCTAGTGGCTGAGACAATCTTGTAGTCATCCATTTCAGGAGACCAGAAAATCAAATTTTCCAGGTGCATGCAGTGAGTACATACATTGAAGCCTTTTATGTACACATATTTTGTAAAAAAAACATTAATATTTATGACATAGAATATAGTGATATATTAATTTGACTTGAATCAAATCATAATAATTTCGTTGTCTGTCCGTTCGTAACTTCGAGCAGAGTCCGTAATTTCGTTCGGATTCATGGTTAAAAAAACAAATTAAACTGCCGGAAATGGGGATTGAACCCCGGACCAGCTAGCCCGAACTGGCCGCCTAACGCATGCTGCTACCGCCGTCTCTCCGTGGACCTCCAAAAAGATACTAAAAATGTACACTAGGGCTCAGCAAAGACGCAAACCATTTCATGTTTCGCCCAGCACAATCGTTTGGGTTTAAAATAGTACCTTTATTAACCGCCAGCAGGGGAAATATTAAAAAAAAAGTTAAAATATTTTGATAAAAGCCTTTATTAATATTTCATGGGTATCGGCTGTAAATAAGTAAATACTTTTTCTTTGGCTGGTAAAAGTACCGTCATTTTTGACAGGTTACAGATTACAGCTAGTATGATAATAATTGTGATTTGAATATTAAGAGAAATACTTTTTAATTCAAGGTATATTATAGATATCTCATAGAGACGAGAGAAATTTGCGACTTGACCTCATCCACCGTATTCTCCATATTTTTTTTGTTTTCAAACATGAAAAAATGGTTAAGAATGTTATTAGGTTTTCACGGCCACTCAGAATCTTCAAGTTTGTGTTTACTGGGGTATTATTATATCACATCAGCCCTGATGATGGACCCTGCAATGGGATCCGAAACGTCGGCCCGAAAGGTCGTAACAACACGGCATAATACCCCAGTAAACACAAACTTGAAGAGGAAAAATTGGCGGAAAGCGGTTCACGTCAACTGACAAGGTTATCGTGGAAATATAGGCTTGTTTCGCTGCCTTTGACAAATCTTATATTTTAGATGGCTTAAAAATATCGCTGGTCTGAGTATGTGGGAAGGTTCTGAAAGGATCTTGAGAAATATGAGTTTTTCCTGATTTGATTTAATTACACACACACACACACATATATATATATATATATATATATATATATATAGTGGGAGATTAATTTCTACTACAATAAGTTTTGTGACCAAGCCTCGACAATGGCAAGTAATACCTTGCCGAAACATCGGCCAAATTTCCTCAGGGAAACCACCCCACCACGCGTTCCAAAATTGATGTTATGTTCTGTGAATTAATTTTTTTTTACAAAATAATTTTTAATAATTTTCTTATTTTCTTTATAAATATAAAATTCTTTTAATAATCTTCTAAAAATTAATTTCACTTTTCTTTTAAAAATATTTCGTCATTGATGACGTGAAATTTATTCTACTGTAATGCAATGCGACAGTGTCTTGTTTTAAATTTAAGGCTGTTTGTAAATCTAGAATAATATGAGCTTTGTTAATTTTGGTCCTAGAGAAAAAAAAAAGTAAAATAATCATAAAACATAAACACGGGAAATATACACACCCAGAAATAATTTAGCTGATTCTTGCGGCCAGTGCCGGAAGAGATTTTTCCTTGTGGACAGCGAAGGGTTGATGTGATGGGCGGATGCAGCCTTCCCGCCGCCCCTGTCCGGTAGATAACGATCCGTTATAACGAAACGGCACCCTATCGAAATATGTTTTTTTCCGTTACGGCCGTGGCCGATCGGTAATCGGGTTAATGATACGAAAAATCTGCAACCATTTTATAGGGCCTGTTCGATATAAAGCTTGGGCCATAGATAAAATTTAATGTGGCAATATGACGAAAAAATCTATTATATTTTTTAAATTTCGCAATTTTTTGGCAGACTAGTTTAGTGGAATAAGTGGAAAGTGTTAGGTTAGTTGGGGTGGAGGATTGATGACCAAGGTCCCACGGATAATTTGAATTTACCATTTGATATGATGAATCCACTCGATTTTCTGCAATCTTTTCCTGGAGTAAATGACATGCAAGATCTTGGTATCTTGGATCAAACGTGTTTTGAGGTTTATTCTGTAGATCATCATCTCAAATTTTTCACATAGCATTTGTTGCATTCATTGCGCTTGGTCATTCAATAACTTTAACTACGTACATTATTTATTTATTCTATTTAGCTTAGCACAAACAGGCACGAACTACCCTTAATTTTTGTGTATGATAGTATAACATAATTTAATCTAAATAATATCATATTATTTACGTTATTTTATTACAAAGGTATTATCAAAGGTAAAATTCTGGGAACGAAAGGAACAACCGAACGAGTCAAAAAGGTTTTTTTTGAGGAAAACCGAAACAAAATTTAGGAATTTCGTTTTTTACGAAATATCTTTTAAAGCAAGTTATTTTTATCTAATTTTTGCATCAGCAGTTTGGTTTTTTGCACAAGATCGTTGAACCAAGTTGACTGAAATGTCGTTGTTTCTTGCCAAATTTTTCAAATTATTAATCATGTCACTTTCGCCCACAGAATTGCAAATACACGTAATAAAGGCCAAAATTTTTCCGATGTACGAGTATAACAATTCAATTGATTCCAAAAATTTAACACAAAAGATGTCTGAAATAGAAATTTTTCTATTACGTAAGTACTTAGAAATACTTCATAATAAATCATTTCATTGTTCAGTGTCCATGCTTCTTTCAACATCATAATACTGTAAGCACGTATCATCTGACCATTCGCATTCGTGGCTTAAGATGTTTTTACATGTTTAAGCTGTCCTTAAACTTGCTTGTATCTTTGGCGTTCTGTTATTGCTATTACTTTGTGATGCAACCTCATACTTTCGTAATGGTTATATTTTTCACTATAGTTTCGAGAGGAGCAATCACTCTTCATCAGGTGTAATAACTAACCTATTCGAGTAAGGGAGTGGGTCGCGTAGTGGGGAGTTTTTTTTAAATTTCATTAAGGAAAAAGCCTCATATCGGGGACGTATTGTGGAACGTGCTGTTATTTCGTGACGTTTTCTCAGAGTTTAAATTCTTTAGGTTTTTCAACGGTTTATAAAATAATTAATATTTATAATATTTAAAGCATTAACTTTGTGGTTAGACATTTTAACAAAATATTATTAATGTTAGTATATAACCATTAAAAAAGAGTAGCTTGTTAGTCTTGTAGTTAAGACTCTCGCCTCGAGATCCATAGGTCGCGGTTTCGAATCTCACTCCAGACCAGCAAGTTTGTCCAATTTTCATAACACAAGCATTTAGCTTAGTTTGAAAATAGTAAGAATATTGAAGAGACACATATTCCATGTTCGCATCTCTATTTAAAAAAAAACATTTGTTTAACAAAATGTCCATTATAAATCTTTTATGAGGAATCTAGTGGATTATTTTAATTTATGGCAGTCAAATGAATGTTAAGTATCAATTTTATGGTTGGCGAATTCTGAGAAGTTACTTTTTTTTAGGCAATGGCGATTTTCTTAAAATTATTGTTTTTATAAAATAACTCAACGTTTGTGTATTACAAAGTTTAATTTAGTGTACTGAGGAAGTTTTTTTGGTCGTTGCAGGTAGTCTTAAATACCTCAACGTGTGTGTAGTATGACGGTTTTTAGATAAGCATTACACCCTGTGCAATTTGAATTGATAAACGGGACATCCTTTCGATTCACCCACACAGGCACTCCGTTATAATATAATATATTAAACGCTGATTTACAGCTAGCCGCAATCTAATAAGCGAGCATAATTTAACAGAATGTTCCGATATTATTAAGGGGCCCTCATTAGGGTCGTATTACGACCTGAGTGAGTGGTTATGGGGCTGGGACCCTTATTGGAAAATAAGAAAGCTAAAATATTGTTCAGAAATTTTAGCGTTTTTTTTTTTTTAAATAAATTCAAACCTAAACGATGACAAGGGCGTAATATTTGTTTATTTATTTTATTTTTACATCATTTTTATTTAATTGTTATTTTATTACTTATCACCACGCCATTTCTCCGCGGGGAAAGGCAAAGAGGGTAGAGTGGCACACTCCTTTGCCCTGACACAACTCACGCCTCATCCACATTTTTACTACCTTTCTTTTAACTCGTGGCGTCTGCTTGCTTGCCGGCTTGACGGGTGAAAAAACTTTGGATCGATTTTTAACCCTTTTCCCGTGATCCAATCGAGTTGAATCTCGGCAAGTAGACTCGTGGCGACGATCAAGAAGATCTATCAAATTTTCGTTAAAAAAAATTAATAATTATAGTATAATATCGGATTTTTAGAAATTTTATTGTTTTTTTCAAATTGGAATCATTAGAAAAGTTTGATTACTAGTATAGCGGCCCGATAACGTCGCGGAATATTTTCTAAATTTGAATTACTCCGTCGGTATACATATTAGGTACTTCACTACGAATGTCGAAAATCTAAATTGACTGAAAATGTTTTTAGAATTTAATCTTCAAAGCATGAAGTGTCTTATCAAAGCTCAAAACATCTGACATTTTAGAAATATATGAAATTACTGTAAGTTTAGTGTTATGTTATATGTTTTAATTCGTCTTTAATTGTTGTTATATTTTACAAAGAAAGGGAGTATAATTAAAACTTGGTTTTTATGGGTTACTTTTTTTACATCTTCGCATGCAAGATCGACGATTATTATGGCTCCTAACTGGATCATCTTCAAGTATCTGGACAATCTGGTCGTACCACGTCACTCACTCTTTCTGGCACTGTCATCACTTGCATCATATATCTTTCTTACCATGTTTTCCCCATTTATTCGCTCGACAAGCCCAAAACATCTAAGCGACATTTTATTCATTCTATTCACTATGCTTAGATCAGGTTTACATTCTTTCCCAATTTGTTTATTCTACTCTTTATCATAAATGTGTTTGTCATACATATGTGTCATATCATAAGTGACCTCATTTCCTCTGCATTCACTTTCGTTCCTCTTCTGCCAACTCCAGGCTTCACTTCCGTGCTTCAGTGTTGGTAAAAGAATTCGATCGTGTGCCGTTAGTCTTGCTCTATTGACGTGTTCCTATTAGAAACTATTGTATTGGAAGCATTGTTCACCATATTTACTGCAGTCACCCTTCTTTTGATGTATTTTTACTCTCTTTTAACTCGTAGCGTCTGCTTCTGCCGAAAAAACTTTGGATCGATTTTTAATCCTTTTCCCGTGATCCAATCGAGCTGAAACTTTGCAGGCAGACTCGTGGCGACGATAAAAATGATCCAACAAATTTTCGTTTAAAAAATGGATTTTTCGAAATTTTAACGGTTTTTTCAAATTGGAAACCATACAAATGAAAAAAGGTGCCCGATGGAGTGGAGTGGAGCCGAGTGGAGAAGGCTGTTTCAGCTAGTCTGACTCGAGCCACGGGTCCTATCAGACGGTTTCGCCGACGCCGTGCCCCCCTATACCAATTATTTCGTTTTCAATATTCTATAAGTTTTAAGGACAATAATATACATGGAATAGTTTTTCCACATGAACTCAAAGCAAGAGGAATATGTTGATATTATATCAAATTGGAAACAATACAAATGAGAAAGGGAGTTTAATAAAAACTCGGTTTTTATGGGTTAGTTTTTTAATGTACTTTTGATACGACACCTGATTATGAATAAAAATCCTTTGCATCACTTGCACACATTCATTGAACACTTACCAATTTGTTTCACTTTTAGCGCGTATTTTAAAATTTGAAAAAAAAAAACGGATATCGTATGTAGTCTTAGTCGTCAGAAATCATCCATTGCGGAGAAACTTCCGTGACGAATAATACGTACCAACTGGTTATTTCTCAATAAAACAAATATCTGTGAGAACATTCGACGCCCCCGCGATTTGCCTAATGTGTAGACACAAGTTCGTCTTGTGAAAACGCCACGTAAAAATACACGTTTGCGTAACTCGGAAGTCGCAATAAATCACGTATTTGTGAAAATTTGTCCCGAAGACAGGGCGTGCGAGTAGCCGAAGTCATATAATATATTTAAGGCACGGGCGCTGTCAAGATATTTGCTCAAAGTATCGCCATCTGTTTGCAGATTTGTGATTTTCCGCTGTCGTATATTAAGTTTAGTTTTACGTCGTTTTCTATAAATTTATTTAAACATTTTAGGAGACGCAAGATAGTCATCGAAGGTAAACATGTAGGGAAGGTGATGCGATTTAAATATCTGGGTGTTGAGCTATTTGAAGTTAGGGAGTATGAAAGTTGTACGTACGTCATCCTTGCGCAACCTGTGCAAGGTTGATATAAATTCATATAAATCCCACACCTTAGACTTTATAAGTGATAGACATCGAACAAAGGGGCGAATAAAGATACCAACTTTAAGAAACACCATGGCAAAACATAACTGTACGTACTTGGGAGTTAAATAGTACAATACATTGTTGTCGCAAAACAGAGTTCAAGAAAGAATCTTTCCAAAATACGCACAGATTAAGAAAGAAGTCAAATCCCCACATGTCTCAAATGGTTTTTGTATTAAAAAAATAACTACTTCCAAAAAAAACAAACTCAATGTACGAATCCCAAGGTTACATACCACGTATGGACAAAGGAGCTTTAACTATTTTGGACCCAAATTACTTAATTGCATGCTTGATGAATTAAAGCAACCTGGGCTAACCACAATTTACAACCCTAATATGAAATACAAAATAAAAGAGTGGATCCGAAACAAGGGGAGAGATAAAATAGATACACTTACCCAAACACACTAACACACACTATAACTTCACATATTTTTAAAAATCTAAGTCACGCGTTTTAAAAATTATAAGCATTTAAAAAAAAAACAAAAAATAAATAATATAATAAAAACCTTGTAAAAATAACTTTTTTCAATTTTTGCAAGGTTTTTATCATTTTATTCGACTTATATTAAAGCGAAAGAATTTTTCATAATCTATGTAAGTTACTGTAATGATAGTTCAACTTTTTGCAAAAAATAAGTCAGAGATATTGAAAAAAAATTCAAACTTTGTTATTGCATATCTCCATAACTTTTCGTATCAGGTCATGGTTGCTTGAACATTTTAGACTCTTAACATAGGCAGGAATCTACCGGCAAAGTTTCTGCTGCTAGCTCCGGTACACCCTGTATATACATTGTGTTAAGGTCGTAAGCTGTATAAACACAGAAAAAGACTTTCGTATCCACTTTCCCATATAAAAAAAAATATTTCGTCTCTATGATTCATCTATACCTAAAACGCCGTGATTAATGATGTCCCCCTGGGGATAAAATCAAGTATTGTGTTCTTGAAAAATTTGAACACACCTACTCAAAATATTCTGAATAATAAAACAACTATATTAGTTTTACACAAAAGCTGCTGGAAACACTTTTAATACACCTTTAGTCAGCACAAATCTTATCTGCGCCAACTTGAATTTTCAGGAGGGACAAAACCACTTTTGAAACTTTTACCGGCGTCCTTTTCAGAATATGTTGTTTCATTATAAAATAAAAGGGCCTCGCTTAAATTAATCTTAACCCCACTGTATTTTAAAGTTTTTTTTTTTTGTAAACCGACCCAAGGGACCCCGGCGGGCGGGTGACGTCCCCCTCGGGGTGGATTTTGTACGAAGGATCGGCGAGATAACGAAAAGTGGAAAAACAAGTCGGAAAATCACTCCACATCCCCAACGGTCTCACGCGTGAATATACAGAGAGGCAACTTTATATACTCTTGTATGCCGGATATTATTTAATGTTTCGCGAAAGGCTTTATTTGAAATGAATAGGGGTATATGAGGGGATTACAAACAAGAGTGCTAACGTAAACAGACGAAATTTAGACAAACCTTTCTGAATTCAGATAAATAATAATATTTGAATAACTTATATAGCGCCGTTTTCGCGAATACTCACCTCAAGGGTGCTTTGCACAGAAAAAATATTATCTTACAAAACAACTTACTGCTAAAAAAGAAGAAAACTTATTTAAATATTAAAAAAAAACAGAGATCCTTAAAATCGACAATATCTCTACATAAACGAGTAATTGCATTACTTCACTCAAGTCTAGAAAAATTTGAAAACAACTAGAAATCAATAGAACACATGAGGTTATACCAGAACATTTGATAAATAATATCGCGCTGATCCAGTGTTCGTTATACTAAAAATGAAAATGGATAATTTATACAGCTCCATTTTCGTAAAAATTTCACCTAAAAGGCGTTTAATTGTTTGCCAGCGAAAAACCACAAATAAACGAACAGGCGATCTGATCGAATGTATTTAGCCAGTGAGCTTCTGCGCACGGAATAATCTAAAAAGCGAAAAATTGCGAATTGCGGAAGAGTGTTCCAGTTTAGTTTTTTTTCAGTGACTGTGAGTCAAATAAAAGTTTAATTAAATTCACGACACTAAAATGATTCTAAGGGCCGGTTGTTTCAAGTTGGATTAAAGTAAGCGTTCTTTTAAAGCATAGATTTTTACGTTCTCCACCAATCAGACGATTCGTTTTCGTAAAAATCTATGCTTTGATCGACCGCTTACTTTGATCGAACTTGAAACAACCGGGCCTAAAACACACAAACATGCTTTCAAAATCAGTTATTAATATTGAAATTGACACATTTTACCAAATGTATATTTCGTATTCAAACACGTCTCCCGCATTCTCGTCACATGTATAGTGGAATTTTTTTAATGATTCCCTAATTTCTAGCTCTTGATGCTCTGAAGATTGCAAATTACGTCAGCAAGAAGTCTATGGTTTGAATTGTAAAGGTTGTTTAAAATTTTTGGTAATGTCCAGCTGAGACGAGACAATAGCCCATCCCCTCGCTCTCTCTCAGCGTGAACTTAAAACATTAATAGATCTTAAGGTAAATTATACAAGTATATATATATATGTTTCAAATAGGAATCAATCATATTTTAAGGGGCTTTGCTAGTAACATCCATTGTCTCTTCTTATGAAACAGTATGCATAGATTTCGCAGCTGGTAATTATACTTCTATATTTATTATACACTAGCTTACCCGCGCGTCATCGCACGCGTCGATTATTAGTAACTTTTAGTCATATTTTGTCAATTTGTGTGATTAACCTTCACATGTAGATATATGTCGTCGCGGACTTTTTTATACAACTTGAGTTCTACAACTTCTCTTTAGAAAGTATTTCTTATCTCTTACCGTTAAGGCAGCGTCAAATAGATCACAACGAAAAGCCCTTTTATTTTAACGGGATAATGTATAGCCTATGTCCACCCTGAAGGTACATTCTAAATATTGGTGAAAGAATTTTTGAAATCGGATGAGTACTTTCGGAAATTACCTCCTACATCCAAACTTACAAACTTCACCTCTTTGTAGCTTCGTCTCTGTGAGAAATATATAATTTATCTTAATTAGTTAGTCATCCATCATTCAACCCAGTAGTGACTGTGTTCTTAGAACGTACTGACACCTACATACGAAAATATTATTAATAGATCTGTTTACGATCCGATTGCAAGTTTGTTGCTCCAGTTGGATTTCTTCGCTACACGAAAATTCCCATATAAATTAGACGGCGGGATAATTTATTCGTTTACGTCAAACGAAAACAAACCGGGAACCGAAGTGGCGATGGCTCGGGCGAGGAATTGTTTATTTTATGTGAGGGAACTTACTTCTTTTCAGAAACTAACAATCGTCGATTCCGAGAGCCCGGCTTTCGCCGCCGAACTTCTGTGAGAATTTGAAACATTATTTTTACACGAATAAATCAATCATTTAAATGTCCCGCTGCCCTCGCGCGGAGGTAAACATTTCTGACGCGGATCGGAAGTTTGAAACGATCGGTTTGGAAAAGTTCGCATTGGGCATGCTGTGACGTCGGTTCGCAAATATGTTGGATATTTTCGAGGAAAGTCTCGGCACAACTTTTGAACGTTATAATAATGAAAGTAATAATTTGCTTAATTTATATATGCAGCACTGTTTTCGTAAGAACGCATCAAAATTATTTCACAAAACAACTTACTGGCTAAAAAACTTATTTACTATTACTTATATATACACTGGATGACAAAAAATTGAATTTACGATTATAACCATACTGCCCCACTGAGCTAAAAGGCAATAAATTTATGCTTTTTGAAAAATGTTTTGAAAAACCTTTCTAATCAGCTTGTATAAATATAAGCATTTTAATTTTTTTATTTTTTTTTATTAAATTTATTTGATAAATGTACAAACTTAAGAGTGTATTCAATATAATATAATTAATACACATTTATATTACACGCTTACCCACTTTTGAATGAGAATTTATTCCCGTGTTAAAAGTGGGGGCATTGTCATATATGTATATATGTATTATTAATGAAACCGTTAGTGTAAGATATTAGATTAAATAAGTAAGATATAGACAAAGAAACATTAGATTAAGTTATAAAAACATATTTGCAGTTTATTCATGTGTGGTTTGTATCATGTAACGGTACCAAGATTTACATACCTAGGATCCCTGATAACAAGCAACAATAATACTACAGAAGAGATCCAGAAGCGCATAGTGAGCGCAAGTCGCTGTTTTTTCCGCCTACAAAAGCAAATAAAATCCAGACTGCTGTCCAGAAACACCAAGATATTAGTGTACAAAACGCTTATTAGGCCAGTGCTCACGTACGCAGCTGAGACGTGGGGTACTAAGAGGAATGAGCGAGCACTGGACGTTTTTGAAAGGAAAATTTTGAGTCGTATCTTCGGACCGGTTCTAGAAAATGGACTTTGGCGCAGACGTTACAACAATGAGCTCTATACTCTATAAAAGGAGCCAAACGTCACAAAATTTATAAAACTGGGAAGACTTCGGTGGCTGGGTCATGAGGAGAGAATGTCCGAGCATCAAGCACCAAAGTCCCTGCTGAACTCAAGGCCAATAGGGCGAAGGAGCTTAGGAAGGCCAAAACTAACATGGAGTGACAACGTCCTCAAAGATATCTCTGCCTTAGAGCTTCGAAACTGGAGAGAGATGGCACTAGACCGAGATGAGTGGAGGAAAATTATTGAGGAGGCCAAGACCCACTAAGGGTTGTAGTGTCAAGAATGATGATGATGATGATTCTGCTAAGCGAAAAAATAAATTAATATTTATTTGAATGAATTAAATTGCTCTATTCACATTTCCTTGCTTTACTCAGTAATTTGTTTAATGGGGATGCTGCTTTTTAACCTAGTGGGGTAGTTGAGAGGGCTAGAAAGAATTAGTTATTTTCGCTGAGTGCATACTTGGAATGGAAAACATCAGGTAAAGGTCTTTCCATGTAAGAAAGACAATCGAATTAGTATGTGTAGACCGTGCGTACGACGCACATTGCTTCGTTGTGTTGGTGATTACGGATATAAACACCAATACAATGAAACAATGTGCCTCGTACGCACGGCTTACACATACTAATTTGATTGTCTTTCTTAACTGAAAAGAACTCTTCTGCTGTAACGGTCTAACTCTATAGATTTTTGTATGATTGTCTAAATAAGCGCGTCTTGAGTTGTTTTTTGAACTGTGTTAAGCTGTCTGTTTGTCTCAGTTTGATTGGGAGTTTATTCCATAACTTTGATGCGAAAGCACAGTCATCGAAATTAGTTTTGTGGACATGATTTACTTCAACTAACCTGCTTGTATAGGATGATGCTGAGTTGTTGATGTATAGTTGATGCTGAGCGAAGTGTTAGTTGCCTGTTGTTTGTGGAAAATGGAATGCAGAGGTCGGTAATATATTGAGGGGCCATGTTGTGAATAACTTTGATTGTGAAGCATAACTTATATTCATTCCTCTCTGGACATGTACATATTATAATATCACGGAAGCTTCTATAAAGTCTATATCGCACCCCTAGACTATGACAAGTCAATTTTTAAATTTTTGAATTAATATTGCAGAAATATTGATAGAATTATGAAATACCTAATCAAAAAATATCACAACTCTAAATGAACTGTTCAAAATGTGAAAATATAGTCTTGATTATAATGAATAATCATAATTTATAATATGTGATATTTAATTAATAATCTAACATAACATAATATTTAATTTACGTTTATTTATACTTGATGTAATAGCAACACAAGACATTATGTCTATCGCGCAAAAATATTTGATCGCAGTTCACCCAAAATAAATTTTAAAATACCTAAATAAATACTACGTGCGAGAATTGAGTTCTACAAGTGATATATAGAATGTTTCCCAACGATAATTAAGTTTTCCATATACGAGTGTTACGTTAAATTTAATTCGTGTAAAGTGACGTTGTTCATTTAATAATGAACTAATCATTAATTAAGAAATCGCTAATGAATTTCCAGTGTTTTCATTCACCCCTCCCTAGCCACGACACGTGACAATACAGTGTATGAAATATGTATTTTTCAACTCAAAAACGTCGCCAGCTACCAGGAAAATAAAACTTAAAATTTTTATTTTTTTAAACATAATTATATGTGGCAGGATATCAATGGCCTGAAAATGGATTTTTTTTATAGATGAACTATAAAAAAACTATTATCGATCTACACTTATATATGATAAAAATGTATCTATGATTATTTTTTTTAATATCTACGTGTTCATGATTTTCTCGTAAAAAATCTTAAAATTGCAACTTTCAAGGTGATGCTACAGCAACACGCAATATTTTTAACTACTTTTTTAGATATTTGTCAATGTTAAATTAGAAATCATTATCCCTTTTTCAAAAACCGTGCAAAAAGAGGTTCAACCGTATTTTGTGGCTTCTTTAAGAAGTACCTTTACTAAATCCGCTAAATTCGCGCATATTCTAGCGAGGGCAGAGTCCCCGCAAATCTGGTGTTGTCTTTCACTCTGGGCGCTGAATGAAAGCTGCGGTACCGTGCCGGAATCGGTGTTTATTTTAAGACTTACCTCCATAACAATATTCTCCATTGGGCAAACAGAACCAAGAATGGATTGCCAAGTTCGCTGTTTACTTAGTTAATTGCTCCGCGGTGAATGGCGAGTGGTACGGGAGCTGTAAAGTGAGGAAATTGTCGTATTTTTACACATTTTACGACGCGAAACAAATCGGTGAATAATCTTTTATTATTTTATTAAAACAGAGCGATGACAATCATTCTGAGGAGAAATAGAAACTGTTAAATAAAAAAAGTAACCCATAAAAACCATGTTCTTACTATACTCCCTTTCTTTGTAAAATATAACAATAATTAAAGACGAATTAAAACATATAACATAACACTAAACTTACAGAAATTTATTATATTTCTAAAATGTCAGATGTTTTGAGATGTCAAGATTTTGATAGATTCCATTATCATCAATATCGTACCTTATGAATTTCCAGCGTCAGATTTGAGTAATGTAGAATTTTTCAAAACTAAGCAGAAATCTAAAAGAAATAAATTATTATTTGATTTTTTCCCAAAAAACCCAATTTTGCTGTCATCTGTGAACCAATTGTTTTGTAAATTTTCGAAATTCGTAGTGGTGTACCTATTACACCGACGGAGTAATTAAAATTTAGAAAATATTCCGCGACGTTATCGGGCCGCCGCGCCGTTGCTAATCAAACTTTTCCGATTCCAATTTGAAAAAACCAATAAAATTTCTAAAAATCCGAAATTATACTATAATTATTAAAAAAATTTAACGAAAATTTGATAGATCTTCTTGATCGTCGCCACGAGTCTGCTTGCCAAGTTTCAGCTCGATTGGATCACGGGAAAAAGGTCAAAAATCGATTCAAAGTTTTTGTTGACGGCAATCAAGCAGACGCCACTAGTTAATATAAAGGGAGTAAAAAAAAGATGTTAACACATTTAAATTAGCTCACCATTCACCATAAAACAAGGACTTACTAAACAAAATAATTTACTTAAATATTCTTGACTTATATAGCGCCGTCTTCGTGAGAATTCATCTCAACGGCACTTAACATATAAACATTATTTGACAAACAACTTACTGGCTACAGAACTCATTTAATTTACTATTACTTATACACTGTGTGACATGCGAAATTTTTTTGAATATACGGTTGAAGTATAATATCATTAATTAATTTGGCAGGTATATAATGGTTGACATTTTAATTACAATACATTCTTTAATTATTTTTTGTATAAGAGGCATACAATTATTAAGAGTAAATATTATTTCACTACTAGTTTGGGGAAGAACAGAACTTTCTAACGACAGGAGTAGCGGGCGGGGTAGTTTGTAAGGGGGTAATTTTAGTATTTCTTGCAAATATTTTTAGTAGAATTATCCCCAATACCAAGATTACTATAATATTAACAGTGGTATCAATTAGTACCAAAACTAGTACCACAGTACCAAAATTATCCTCAACCCCCTCATACCCAACCTCCCCGCCTGATCATCACATGACTGTATTTCATTATAGTTACAATTTACACCTGTCGATGGGATATTCCGTTTTTACCGAAACCAGTAGTAAAACAATAACTCTTAACCCTCTGCTGCTGACGTCACGTCTATCAGATACCTCAAAATCTTTTGACGTATGACGTAATGACGTAACTTCATTCTGTCTCGCTCTATACCTTCCCATGTGTTGGTCCCAAAACCATCAGTACAGCAACGTCAGCTGAAGTGTGCGTACGTAAGGATCTACAGCCGTTGGGTATATAATTAGTGATAAATCTGGTGGACGTATTATTTAAGTAATTGCTCTTACAAGTTTTAAAAGATTTTTGCTAATTATATGTCATTTAATTTTTTTTAAATATTCTAAAGGTGGTTGTCTTCGAAGTCTCCTTATTTCTGTAATATTAATAAATATTGTATTATTTCTTTACAAGTTTTGTTTTCCATTTCATTCTCCCAATAAATATTTGTCTATATCCTAAGGATTCTTAAAAAATAGCTCATAACCTCTTTAAACAGTTCTTTAAAGGTACGTCTGTCAGACTACTCGTCAGCAGAATGAAATCAAAAAAGTCACTCCAGTGGCAGAGGGTTAATAATTGTCTGCGTGTTATTCAAATGTTATTAAAGAATGTATTGTGGAAAAAACTAGAGTTGAGCCAGGAATATTTTTTTGTAACGGTCTGATAAGTTTTTGTATGATTGTCTCAATGGTAAAATGTGGATGTGGTAATTTGGACTTTGGTAAAATGTGTTTGTTTGGTAGGTAGTTTAGGTTAGTCCATAACTTTGGTCCAGTCCCCGCAAAAGCACGCTCACCGAAGTTGGTTTTGTGGGTGCGATTTACTTCAACTCACCAACGAGTATTAAATGTTTATGCTAAGTAAAGTTTTAGTTGTCTTTTGTTTGCGGCAAACGGAATGCAGAACTCGTTAATATATTGAGGGGCCATTTGGTGAATAGCCTTGAATATTATTGAGAATTATGAGACACAACTTGTATTCAATCCTCTCTGGACATTTAAGCCAATAAAGGTTTTGGATATGGTGTGAGAAAAAGAGGAAATATCAACAAGTTCAAGAAGGAAAGCGGACGTTACATCACGCAATAAAATATAATTATTATGTAAAAGTGAATGTATACGATTAGTTAAAAATCAAAAATAATCTAACTTTACACGAACTACGTGAACTATTTTTTGGCAAATCAAAGTAAACAGTTTCACATCTTGTTTATAACTTGAATAAGTTAATATTTAGCACTCAATAACTTCAATATTTAACAATCATAAATAAATTAATACTCGATACGTATGACAGTTGACTAATATTTAAAATGTAGAAATGAGCTTAGAGAATATATACATTCATAAATACAATCAAATTAAAAAATGGTGGTTGCAAAAACAAATATTTGATACTCAACGACTCATATGCATGGTTAATATTAAAGATTTAAGATTCATAGTAGTGTTATTTGACATGTTTTGGGTATATTTTATTTTAAACGGAATTTTTTTCCGAACTGTATAGATGTGTTGAGGTTTGATTCTCGACGTTTCGCTGAATTCATAACACAGCGTCTTCAGGAGAGTGCCCTATCGCCGCGAATGTCTCTTCCTTTTAAGTATCGATGTATATTTTTGTTAGTATGTACAAATATGCATTTGAACTGTAATCCGAAAATTTAGCAAATGTGGCACGGAAGCGTCATCCACGTATTATTTTTGCATAACTGTTTGGCCTTCGGAATCGGCTCTGACCAAGCGCTGTTGTTAGGCTATCCATTGTTTTTGAAATTGACTAAAACACTAAAAATTGTGTTGACGTCAAAAGGATGGAAAAAGATAATACCAAAATGTTATTGTATACATTTAGATTTATTAAATTGTAATGTGACATTCAATTAATCAACTATTTATATTAACCTCACTATCACATCATTATCAACTGCCCCCAATGACCAAAAGTTCAACCTGATACATGTTTATTATGTCTCTCGATCTACATTTTTTTTAATTGTTAATAATAATATGTCTACCTTTATGCAAACTAATAAATACGCGAATTAAAGAACAACACCTCAAAAAATGACAACTTAAAAATAGCATCAATTTATTTAAAAAAACATTTTATGTTAATACTAAAACGATACATATTATATAATATCTTCCTTTATACAATACAAAAAAGAGTTTATGCCACATACTTAAACTTGTTTTTTATCAAATTTTTGATGGAATTGGCGTTAATATTGTAGATTGTTCATGATTTTTTTATTTATTTATTAATGATACATGCCCTGAATTGGTCTTTTAAGATATAAAATAGGATAGCTATTTGAGAATATAGGAAGGAAATTACAAAAAAATTAAATGATAATAACATTGCGAATACAATTAGTAATTTAATACATAAAAAGTGTATTGTGTAATTATATCATATTCCAAATGTTCAAAAAATTAATTTTTACTCTAATGTCATACTTTTTACTCTAATGTCACTCTGGGACCACCTATTAGGGACAATAATGATGGTATGTTTGTTAAAAAAATTAAAGAAAAAAAATATAAAATAAAAATACAAAATTTTGCATTGAGGTTTAACAGATAAACAATTTAGAAATTCTTGAAATAAGAAAAAGTGTTAATAGGTATTAAGTCAAATATAATTAATAATCAGGTAAAAAATTTAAACAACCCTGTACTGAATATTTTTCCACTTAACCATTATTCTTCTAATGTCTTCTTTGTTTATTTCACTTTTTTCTTGTTTAATTGCTTATATAATTGGTTAGATTAGCGTTATATTATTATATTTTATATACGTTATATTATTATATAGGTATATATATTACTTTGATATATTGAGTCATTCATAATTGAGCTCCAGTAGAATATTTCAATATTGTTTCTTTGACTTATTGTACTGTGAACTTGTGAATACCCTAAATAAATAAATAAAAATAAAATAAAAAGGTAATACTCTAATTAATTGTTTAACTCCCACACCCCTTCCAACTTTTTTCTTTAACCCTTTCACCATGTAAATCTATATTTTACTTCATTATAATAGTTATCCTGAAGATGAGAACACTGTTTTCGAAGACTCTTGATATTTTATTTACTTATGTAGTGAAAACAAAGTAATTTTGATTTAATTTAATTAATATGTCACTAAAAAGGGTAAACCTTCTTTCAGAAGAACAATTTTTCTTCGAAAAATGAATTTGACATATATAAAATACCCTGATGATTGAAAGGTTTTTTCGAAACATGTAGGTGTAATTAATGAATATACCTAAGTAGATTAAAACAAATAATAAAATTAATTTTTAAATGCATATATCGCTGTAGTCTATCTGAGAATGGGGGCGCTATCACTCGAACAAATATCAATACGAATTACACGTTACATTATTTGTTTGATTTAGCAATATAGCTAAGAGCTGCATCTCATCGCACTCTCTAAGGTAGGGGAGGGTGGGGCGTATTGTGACAGGGGCAGGTTGTGACAACGCGTTTAAAATTCTTGCCATTTGACTTAGCGTTACCCGCATAGATTCATTTGATGTGAACTCCGTAGCGTCAGTTGCTATCAAAACATTGGAGCCGTGCGGTTGATTTCATTAAAGTTAAACGATAATGTTTGATTTTGAGGCACTAAACCAACTTTTTCTGCACTAATTCCAAGTGTTCTGTTGTTTTACCAATACTAGGTGAGTTATTTTACATTTTATTTTCCAAATATTGTGTCTTTTGGCTGTATTATCAGCAATAAAGGAAAACCTTGCGGTAAATAAATGCACTTGCGTAGACATTTTAATGTAAAATGATCGTATGGGGCGAGTTGTTACAAAAATGTGGGGGCTAGTTGTGACTGTCACAACTAGCCCCGGTCGGTGAAGTGCATAAAATGCTAAAGATGGTGTCATGAACTATGTGCTGGAGTGGACAAATTCACTCAAGATTTTATTTGTGACTTTTTTTGATTGGCGAAAAATATTTTTAATCGATTACAGAATTTTCTTACCACAGTTAATAAGAGTACAAATTTTGTTTATATGTTGATAGTTAATCATAAAATATGTTACAACTTGTACTATTAATTATTCATAATATTTGTTTTGTTAATTAAATTACTTAAAACTCAACAATATTTGACTATAAGTTCGTCACAACCTGCCCCACCCTTGTCACAACTGACCCCACGGATGGGGCAGGTTGTGACAATTCCCATATTTTGAAATACCGTATTTTGTTGCGTTGTCCTTTTGGTGACATGGTCAATAATGCTAATTTTTTATAGGTGAAGAATTGTTTGTTTCGACTAAAATGTAATAATCTTGATATTATTAAAGGTTTTTCCACAACACTTTTTTTCATAAATTAGTCACAACACGCCCCACCCTCCCCTACTTGAGGTTCAAGCAGTCATCCGCTTGTCCGATGAGTGGTGTAATATGAATGTGTGCACTGTGTTACATGTCATTACGGCTCACGTTAATCATGATACCCAATGCGGCGTCACACCGCTTACATATTTAATTAGATTTATCTTCTTGCAAAAGAGTTTTTATGCCAACTCAAGCATCCGTCTGTCTGAGTACGCATCAGTGTTATTTCGTATGGAAGAAAGTCGCTTATCTGACATACCTCCCGATGTGAAAAATGTAATTTAAAGTCAAAGGCGAACACCTTTTCGTTAAGAGCATTCGTCAAATATAATAATTTCATTGTCTCTCCGTTTGTACGTGGCTTCCCGTAATGTCCGTAATTTCATTCGCATTCACGGCTGGAAGTAGGGCGCGAATCTCGGACGAGCAAATGCCAGAACGGATCGCTATCAATGTTGCCACCACCGCATATGCGCTATTCAAAGTGTAATTATAATCTGACCATAACATATACGTGGGATAGCAGAGGATTTCCAATTATTGGTGTGGTAAATCACTATAAGGAAAACATATTGCGTAAAATTCAGTTCTAGAAAAAATAGGCTTACAACAATATTGAGTGAATGAATATTCATTATTTGGTATTAATCATTAATCAAAATATATAATTCTCTACGTAACAATGTCCGTCACTAACGCTATTCCCCTTCTTATTGTTATTCTTAATAATGTACCTATATAATATTGTATTCTTAAGTACTCCTAATTATGTACTGTTTAAAATATAAAGTATTCTGTGATAATTTCTTGCACATAAACTGCATATGCAGTTTTGCTAGATTTTATATAAAAAATGAAGATGTACATATTAATAAATAAATAAATAAAATATAGCTCAAATAATAATGAGGTAAGAAGCAATAGAAATAGCAAATAGCGAAGAATATAATTATCTATAAATAATTATTATAAAGCATAATTATCTATTTAATAATGTTAGTTACACTGGTAGCCGAAATATGTATATATTGTAACGAAATGGCAAAAGCGATTACTTATAGAATTCCTCGTAATATGTCAATGACGACAATAACGGAGAAGCCTCTAGTACAGTCTACCACACTCTCGTATTATCTACAAAATTCGGGAAACGTCTGGACCAACCTAGAAACGACGGTAATCTTCTCCTCAACACTAGAAAGGAAAATAATCTTCTCGAGAGTTCGGGAAAAATCTGGCGTTTGGGTATAAATAGCGCGACCACGCCGCGGCACGGATAGTTTGTTTTGACAGATCGTTCAGTGCGAAGTAAGTCGCGAGACGACGGCCAGGTGTGCGCAGTCGTGAAATTGCGAAGCGACAGATATCGAGCGGAATAATCGGGCGGAGTACCTGACTGGCGATTTAAATAATGCGCGATAGTTTGAACGGAATATTCTAGCAAGTGATAAATAAAGTGTTTCCAGTGATAATAAAGTGTTCATATACGAATGATATATTGTGAAGTAGTGTAATTTAAAGAATACTATTCATTTAATAATTTATTAGTCACTAATTAATTTCCAGTATTTTAACTAAGCCGCGACCCGTGACAACGTAAGAGTACGTCATTTTTGACGGGTTTTAGCTAGTTATATAACAAATGAATATATATGAAAAGTTAATTAGACATATCGTCTCAGATGGTTTGGGACATGTACAGCGAATGGAAGAAAATTGAATCCCGAAAAAGATTCTCAACACACAACCACAGGGGAGAAAAAGTGTGGGAAGGCCGAAGCTAAGATGGATGGATGGCGTAGAAGGGGATCTAAGGGTAATCTGGAAAAGGCGGGCGATGGACCGGGTGAAAATTCTGGAAGAGGCCAAGCCCCACAGTGGGCTGTAGCGCCAATGATGATGATGATGAATTATTAATGTATTATTCAAATAAGCAAAATTAAAATTATACTTGGAAGTATCACACCAGCAACTGTCTCTCTTACAAATGACGTCAAGATGCGATAGATGATCCCGTTCCTTAACGAGTCGGTTTTCTTTTAGCGGCAATAGGTAATTCAATATTAATATGAATGTAAAGTCGCGTATTAATTAGTGCCGTACGTGTAGGATAGGATAACACTGACGTTAATGTCAGACGGCTCGGATTTCAAAACTCGCGTCTCGAGTGGATTTTCCTTATATGTCCAGCGTATAAATCTCGCTCGTATGATGTTAGTGTTGAAACGCCGCGATGGAACCGCGTTCGTTACTTTTTGCTTATGAAGTGTTCCGATATGGACATGTTTATGGTATAACATTTATTATTTAGTTTCTTGTTACATGTTACACTAGCACCGATGAAACCCACGACTGAGATAATGAAGCCGTAGACGCCATTCAATGTTTCACACTTAGGTATACAGGGTGTCTCGTATCTAATAGCAAAAACTTTACGGGTGGATTCCTGCCTTGATAAGAGTCGAAAAAAAATCAAGCAATTATGACATAATTAATACATCAATCATTTTTCATCATTATTTGAGTAGTATTGAAGCGAATGAATTTTTCACGATTGATATAAGTTACTGTAATGATATTTCATCTTTTTGAAAAAAATAAGTCACAAATATTGAAAAAAATGCAAACTGTGATTAAAATAAAATACAAATCACTTTGTTTTCACCACCTTAATAGATATAAAATCTATATGTTTCGAGATCAATGTTTTCGTCTTCAGGATTGTTTGTGTTGAAGACGAAAACATTGATCATGTTTGATTGTCATTGTTCTCAAAACATGTAGAATGTATATCTAATAAAGTGGTGAAAACAAAGTAATTTGTGTTTTATTTTAATAATAATGTCACCACAAAGTTCAAACCTTCATTTAGAAGAAAAAATATTCTTCGAGCAAACTTTGATATTGCATTTTCAATTTTCAATTTTTATTTATTACATAATATGTACATTACAAACATTATGTTCAATGCATACATATTATTAACTTACATCTAAAAATATACATACACACATATACATACACATCCATATACACATATCCATAAACACATATGTATACATACATACACATATACATATACATACATACACACACATATACATATTGTGTATTAAAATACTAATTTATTATTAAACAATTATTAAACAATTAAAAGTGACCTGTACAATCTGGTCAAAGGTGTAGGAGAATCCTGCTTCGGAAAACCCCCTCAGACACATAGAATATATCGATATCCAAAGCGATCTTGTTCAGCATAGCTGTAACTTTTCCAACAGGCATAACCATCGGCAGGTTGGTCCTGTATATTGGAATGTGAAACAATCTATGCTGACGATGTCTAAGGTAATTATCAGGAACATACAAACCAATGCTCTGCATAATTTCAGTATTGTCGATCATACCGCGCAACAATCGATAAAAATGTGTAATCAAATACACATTCCTTCTAGTCTCTAAACTATTGTAGCCAAGCATACCCTGGAGAAACTCGGTTGGGTAAAGCCCGTACTCTCTCATGTAGAGATATCTCAGAAACTTCTTTTGGACTTTCTCCACCATAAGAGAGTACTTGCTCTCATGTGGCCCCCACATCATCGAGCCACTCTCGAGTCTACTCCGCACCAAGGAGTTGTAAAGAGTTCTCAGTACGCGGGTATTCTCGAAAACCCTGGCAGTACGCAGAACAAAACCTAACATTCTCAGAGCATTACCACTGATCGTCTCTATGTGATCGTGAAATGTCAGGCTGCTTACAAATTTAACACCTAGATCTCATATCTCCATAACTATCGATATTAGGTCATGGTTACTTGAACATTTTCGACTCATTATCTCCTGCCTTGATAATGATTTGCAGATTTATTTTTGAAGTTAATAGAATCAAAAAAGGGTGCTCATCTGGTTTGGGCATTTTGAGCGATTGAATGAGGAATGAATTGTAAGAGAAATAAATATGTGAGTGGATGTTCTTAAGGTGGAATTGGTGAATGTTGCATTGTATATAGTGATCTCTTAAGCCAGCTCATACAGAATATAAAGACTTCCATACACGTTTCCCAAATAAATATCTTTGTCTCTGTGATTTATCTTAATTAATAATTATCTCTCTGTGGACAAAAATATTGTTAATTAATAATTATCCTTCTGTGGACAAAAATATTTTTAATAATATTTTGTTTTTTGTTTGAAATAAATATTTGTTGAGGACGTCCGAACCGTAAATTTCTCTCAGCACCAGATAAACAAAATCAACATTTTTCGGGGCCAATGGTCCTAGGCGTCAGGATACAACGTAGTGTTGTTTATTCAAATTAATAGCAGTCTCAAACAAAGCGTGTCCTCTTTATTAATAACAATAATGTTACCACAAAATTATTTTGATATCATTAGAGAAACCATTTGTGGTTTTAATCTTTCTAAGTGTAGGAAAAACCGTTAAGCCATGTATTCACTAGGGGACAAATCGCGAAACATTCCGCTCGACATATCGCATCAACATCTACGCTCATGTTTCGGGGACAATGACGCGGTCATTTGACGTGTACACACCGGGACTCGCATATCTTGTCGCGGAAATGTCATCCAATGAGGTTATGGATGACAGCTGCGGTATCTCATTTGGCGAAAACGGGGTTCCGCGCAATTCGAAATGTTTTTTTGGCTCGCAATTTCAAATTAACGAGGTTTTGCTGTAGTAAATTGAATATTATTAAAAACAAGGTCCTTTTTGCAAATAATTATTGTTTTCCAGACGTCACGGAAATATATCGCCCTATGAGGTTATGATGATAGCCGCGTACCTGTTTATGTTAATGAGTTTATCGAAAAGTAAGAGGAGAATGCGAAATTATTAACTGCAAAGAGAAAGAAGGACGGACATTCTATGCGATCTTCGATCGATACAGCTCGATGACTTCGAGAACGATTTCGTTTCCCCGCATTATCATCTTGACAGATACAGCGCATGCGTATTCACTTGTAAACTTATCACGTGGTACTGACGCTCCGCGGAATGTTGCAGTGAGTACGCTCGGGTACCGTGCGCATGGCAACGTTGTCACGGCACGTAGAAATGCCGCGCTATGTTGTGCGCGAGGTCGCGGAACAGTGCACGACGTTGCAACGTCACGTAGACTCTATGCCGCGCGTGCTGTTGAGGGACAATTTGTCCCCTAGTGAATACATGGCTTTATAATCGTAAGCCTGAAGTCGCAATGTCCATAAAGATACGGCATCTCTGATGGTTTGAGCGGTTCCTCACAAGAATGACTCGGCATCTCTGAGGAGTCCGACCCTTTTCACACCAGAAAGCTGATGGTTTGTTGCAGACTGTGGCTTCGATGGCTGGATGGAGTTGATAAGATCCTGATCCAAAATTGGCAGAGTAAGTCACAGATCAGGGAAAAGTGGAGGAATCAGCTGGAAGCGGCGACGGCCGACCTCTAGGTGGGGCCACCGTGATAAAAATGAACGGACATCAATTTTATTTCAAAACCAAAATTATTAATCAATTAAAAAAGAAATACAGGAAAATCAAATCAACGAAAACGTATTTGGCTGCTACCGGGACTGGCCGACGTTTCGGATCCGACGCAGGGTCCATCATCCTGATGATGGACCACATCGTCAGAATGATGGACAATGCATCAGCCCTGCAACATCACATCGACTCTGATGATACGAGAGAGATCAGATATACACGTCAGAATATCCCAGAAAACTACACACAGAAGTACCTGGTTATTTATAATATTTAATTTACTATTAACATCTTTTCAGATTTCTAATTTAACCAACTTTAATCCTGTATTATTATTAATATATATTTATTTTTTGTTTCAGGTATGCAGTCTTATTTCGCTTCTCATCTTCCCGAGTTAGATACAAGGGATTCCTGGTGGTAGTGGGTAGGTACCTATCTACGTTATTTTTAATTATTGGTACTTTAGGAGAAAACAGAGAGATATTTAGATATTTTCTTGTAAACATCGTAAAAAAGCGAGTCCGCAATTCCGTCACGGGATCGCAAACGAAACACAAAAATCAATTAAAACTTTTATTTATTACAAAGTCACTGGACACGAAATTAATCGGAGCACCATTCTTAAATTTACACTAATTGTCACTAGAATATCTCACACAGGTTCACCGTCAATTCACACGTAAATGGTCGCACTTATTTCCGAACGCCTGTTGAGTGCTCCAATGCTGGTTTTTGTGGGATCACCGAAATGTCACAATAAACAACTCGCACATTTTTGCAATATTTAACATATACATTTTGATAAGCCTGAAAATCAATATTTTCAATTTTTTTACTCCTAGACCAGTATATAATAATTAATAATAATGAAGAAAATATAATTTTCAAACGTATACTTTTGTGGTGTTACACGTTCACACCAATTTTTATTCCTATCTATTCTCGGTGGGGTGGCTGTACACCCCGTTTCTGGAAATTATGACGCAAGCTAAATTCTTGGTAAAAACAAAACCTGAGCAGACCCGTCCAATACGTTATTGCCGAGGAAATCTATTTTAATTTATTGCAAAAACATCTCCATTTCGCACGAATTTTATTCGATTTTTCGAACGTTCTATTTGGAATGAATAAATTCTCATGTTCCGTTCCAATAACATTTGGCGAACGTTTTTTTTTTTCTGAAATAAAATTTCCATTTTCACACAACCTTCAACCCTCGTCAGGCGCCGGTGAAGAACAATACCGAGTATTTCGCTGTCCTAAATATATTCCCAATAACATTATCTCCCGAACGGGAATGAAGCAAATTGGATGAATTGATTTCTTCAAGTGGCACCCTTCACTCGTAGGGGATGAGGTCAACGGTCAACCTGTGACAACCATCAGCTTTCGTTAAGTGTTTAGTCATTCTTGAAGCCACGATTTCATTACTTACCGACACTGTTTTTTTAAGTTTTAAATTTGACATTAATATTCGCCCTAATTTGTTTTAATTTTGGTGCATGGAATAAATGAAATTAATCTTTTGAGGGTGTTTATCACATTACGGATAAAATAAAAGGAATTATTAGGTATCGAACTTCTAAATTGTATTACTCATAACAAATAATTATTGTAGTTCGGGCGCATATCACCCGTACTTGTAGTACTTCCGAAAAAATTTGTGGACAATTTTTAATGTTTTTAAGAAAACAATACACCTTTTAATCGAAAGATTAAAGTGTTCAAATTTATTAATCCAGTCCGGAGAAGTACAATGCCTATATCAAATAATTAAAGAAAGACGCGAGCATGGTTTAGTAACGAAAAATCGCCCACCAGAAGAACACATATTCCTATCGCAAAATTATATAACCCGTGCCAAAAATTTTATATGTAAGAAAAAAATATTTTAACCGGATAACATCGGATAGCATCAGAAAGATTGCAGACAAAAAATGCCTACTAAAAATTTTGTTATCAAAAATCGTATATAAAAACTAAATAATTGCAACTCCTCTTCTAAACACAAGAGCTCACTTACATAATGCTCACATAATATAAAAATTTAGTCCCTTCGATACAAGTCAAATAGAATGAAAACCTTGCAAAACCCTGTTTTAATAATTTTATTTTGCTTGTATTTAGGCGAATGAAGTTTTAAGTTATTTTAATGATATTCCAACGGTTAACTGAAGACGAGAAATACTAAAAAAATGCAAACTTTGAAATCACTTATTTTTGTAAACTACTGGTATTAGGACATTGTTGCATGAACATTTTAGGTTTGTGATTTAGGCAACAATCTACCTAAGTATTATGAACGAGCTCTATTAAAACCTATATTCAAAGAATTCCTTTACAATTTTTTTTTCAGAAAGATACGCGGAGATATCTGTATGAGTTGTCATGTTTTGGGATTTTATTTATTTAATCTTTTTTAATATTTTTCTAGCACTTGCTCGGTTAGCGAAAGTTAGCGGTTACCTTGGCGATGAATAGTTCTGTAATAGTTCTTCAGTCAGCATACCATCCATCCTCTAGGGCTTCTTCTTTTAGCAATTATACCTTGAATTATATTACACGTTATCAGATTTTTTTGGATGTCTCAGGAATCGGCCAAAATATTTTGATTACAGTATTTTTATTGTTTTCAGGATTTCTTTGGCATTCTTTCGCAAAATTGTAATTTAATGACCCAGATAATTTAATCAATCCAGCTTATTTTTGCCTCTGGCAATGTTTCAAAGAACGTCCATGATTCCATTCTACATGAAAGTTCAGGGGAACTTTCTTCATGCGGAGAAATCCTCGGGCTTGTTCAATACCACATTTAATTTTCATAGTTTTAACTATCAATCATTGAATCTCAAGATCATTTGACAGTGCTATTTTTAATTAAATGATATAAACCATCTGTTCAGACAACATCAATATAACTAATGAAAATATTAGGGCTGGCGGATTTGCCGACGTCATCACCGCGACGTTTTCTCCACACAAAATTTTCTTGTAGAGAAAACAAAATGGCCCCTCTGTTCTACGACTCTTAACCGCACGGCAATAATATATTACTTATGTTTGTTTATTTTTCGGAATGGCTATTGCAGGGGTGTCAAAAAGCATTTCTCTGTCTGCAAAAAAGGAATTATATTTTAAATTTTCTAAGCAAGAAAAAACTTCGTGGCTCGACGTTCTATTAAATTTAAAATATAATAAAATACTTAGTTTTAAATCACTTAGTTATGGAGATATGCAATATGAAAGTTTGCAATTTTTTTTCCAATATTTCGCAAAAATTTGAACTATCATTACATTAACTTATATCGATTATGCTTCAATACAACTTAAATAAAATGATAAAAACCTTGAAAAATGACGTTTTTCAATTTTTATTAAAGCGAATGAATTTTTCATAATCAAATCGAGTTACTGTAATGATAGTTCAACTTTTGGCAAAAAATAAGAAAGAAATATTGAAAAAAAAAACGCAAACCCTGCATTTTTTATAATAAGAATTATCTATGTTTCAACATTTACATAGGGAAAGAAAATCAGAGAGGGACAGAATGTTAACTAAACGGGGGAAGGAAAGCGGAGGGGTTAAGCGAGGAGAGAGGGAACTACTTTAAGATCGGACTATTAGAAAAATTTATTTGTTTATTTAGTATTTGACTATTATTTTTGATAGCTTTATTAATGTCTAATGATTCCAGATTGTTAAGTCACAAACCTATTCCGTTTGTAAAATTTGTGGCCCTGTATTATTATTATTAAATGTATATAATATCAAAAAATATCAATATATATAATAATATCACTTCAGGTGAATGTAGACGGAGAAGAAGGCAACGGAGGTTTACGAAACATGTAGTAGCTGTATTCTAAAATCAAACCAGTTAAAAAAAAACTAAAAATAGCCTATCAAAATGTTAGTTATGTTAGGATATAACCACTGAGATATTTAGTCTACCGGTTTGGAGAAGTACTCCTCTCTTCGTCAGGACAACTGATTATAGACTGATCTTTTTTGCCTGAAAAAATCGTGAGCCAAATCGCCAGGAACTGTCTTTCTCTGATAAGAGAGACATAGATAAAACAACGACCCATACCAAAACTCAAGTTAGACACGTAATAATTCTATTTTGAAATTCTTCACCGTAACGCCGGCACTTGGCACTCTTTCTTCATGGCACGCGTGGCACTTATTTACCACCCCTGCTACAGGGGGAGGTTTTTTGCGCAGTGAAAAACGCGTCTGGTTGGCGGTAGGCAGCAGACATTTTATCTGTAAATCATTGTTTTGTTTTCGCTTCTGAATATAAATTCATCGCATGTAAATTTTCAATTGTAACATTTATTTTACAATTCCATTCGAATAATTGTTTTCGCGTCATTTTGGTTTGTTCGTCTGTATTTCTGTATCACGAATTTTTTAATACATTTCTAAAGATGATTTAGAAAAAATAATTAAAATTTTTACCGTATCGTATTTATAACTCAATAAGTAAAATATTCAAATCGAATGAATATTTTGGAATGTTTTGTGTATTTTTAAAACATAATATTTTTTTTGACGATAACATTTTTGTGAAGTTGCTGTTTTTAGAACATGACATTTATAAAACATTAAATTAAATGTGTTTACATTACAAAGTAGAATAAAATATATACAGAGACGAACAAAAACAATTCTTTTGAAGAGGGAAATGGGTAACATCGAAAGAATGTCCGCCTCGCGTATGACTTAGACAAATTGATACAACAGTTTATTCGTGTTTATTATTAGTGTTTATTCTTGCATGATTAAATTTCTTAATAAACAAAAGTTTCACTTATACACATGTTCTTCAAATTTTGTTCTTAACCGAGTATATTAAATAAAAACGTTTTTTTAATAAAGCGCGACATAACCAATGCATAATACTTTTTATGAGTATTTAAATTTTGTCAACTTATTGGGAGGAATTGCTTCTCTCGAAACTATAGTAATGATAAATATAACTCAACGTGTGTGCATTCTTCTTATGGAGCCATCCTTTATCGGGGTCGGCGATCATTCTAGCTAATACGACATTATTTACCGCCGCACGGAACAACTCAGTCGAGTTACAGTCCCTCCAGTTACATTGCCATGAGATGCGGCGTCTTCCTACGCTTCGTTTAATTTTCTCCTAGATAACGAGTTGCTTTAGCCTATATTTTAATCTTCTGATTCTCGGTCTTTTTCTATACGCCGGAGGACTTCAACATTCGTCACTCTATCCACCCAGGAAACTTTCAAAATGCGTCTATAGTGCCACATGTCAAACATCTCGACTTTGCGGATTATACGGATCTCGTAGCAAGTAGCAAAAACTTTACAGGTGGATTCCTAATAATGAGTCGAAAATGTTCAAACATTAATAATTATGGAGATATGCAATATCAAAGTTTGCATTTTTTTTTTTCAATATTTCTGACTTATTTAAACACTGATCGCCCGGCTTGTCGCTAATCTCTCTCTGGAAGAAACGTCAAAATAAAACTATGGCTGCGACACGGCTTCACTTTTATAGTAAACACGCTGTATTTCCGAAGATTCCAGATGTTGTAGTTTGTTCCCGCCGTTTCACGACCGTTCCAGATGTTCCGCGAATGTTGTAGCTCATTCCAGAGTGTGATAATGCGTACCAGAATGTAGTGGAAAGTCTTGCAGATTTCGATAGTTTTGTTCCACAGTGACATTACGAGGGATACCGATCGTGCGTAAATTTCTCCGAATTCTATTATCATGTTACAATATGAAAAATCTACCTGATGTCCCATATAAAAGTGCTGGGAACACAGAACGTAACATCCTCATTCGATGTACGTGTAGAAACGAACAAGGTCTGCACATCACTACTGTTGAATCGAAGAACCATTAAACCGTGAAAGAAGGCCGCACTACTAGAACCGATGGCCTAACTACAGCGCCCTTGGGCTCATTATGTAGTGAATTTATTTGTTTTCCATGTGTTGGATCCTAATGCGGACCACACACATTGCGGGATAAAGCTTTGTGAGAGAGTGCTCGTGCATAAAACAGCGGGAAAGCCCCGATTTTCGGATTGTTAAGTAGATTTGGAATAATTTATGTCTTCGCGTGTTTGTCTGCCTGATTTATCGCCCGCGGCGGAGTGAATGGATGAAGTGTGGCCGGGCTGGATTACAGCCACTTTGCATTCAATCAAGTGGCGGGGGAGACAGTTTAAATTATGAACGCGCAGACGGGAGATTGGAGAAAATTTTAAAAATGCTCCGCGAAAATTTGCGGCTAAAGACCTTTCATTTGTCATCCCGGTGTTGAGGCGCGAGGAGGCCGGGCAGAATCATAGAGAAATGGCATCGCCGCTATAAAATATGAAGCTAAATAGCCAACTAATTTACTTTAACGCGATAACTGCCCCATTTCACGTGATAGAATTGACGGTCTTCTTTGTTTTATGTTTGTTACTTATTATTTCTTAACGGTACAAAACTATCACATAAATCCTGCTAAAACGAAAACACGAGAGAAGCTACATACGTGGGGTATAAAAGCTAAGGCAGCGATATCCAAAAAAAAATTAATGCAGCCATTGAGAATTACGACTTTATAATGTACTGAATTCTAGATTTTACAGGAAACATTGCCTATAAAATTATAGGAGACATGATTTGCGAAGGGACAGATACATAAAATCTAGAATTTAATATATTTTAATTTAGTAAACCTTGCTGACTGCATTTTCAAAACATTTTTTATGATATTGCTGCCTTTGCTTTTATAGGACATATAACATCTCACCTCAACAGAAAAGATAACTGAATCATCACGGTTTTAAAAAGAGAGTGACCGACATCCGTAGAAGTACATGGAATTTTTAAATTTTTTTTAGCATGGGAAACTAAAAAATCAGATTACACATGATTATTGCATAGTATAGCGACCATCTTAGCTTACCAAGTTTCCACAGAGTTAACATGTTTATTGACATATAGCAACAATAACTTCAGTTGTACAAAAAAACGGTGAAATTTTAAAGTTACGAACAAACTATGAAAGTCAAAGAATTAAAGGTAAAAGGGGAATCAGAAATGGATAGGAAAGGACAGATCTACTTAGTAAAAAGGGGAAGAGATAAGTAGAAAAAGAAGTGCAAAAGCTATATAGCATAAGGATATCTGATAAATACATCTGCATATACATATATGAGGTCTGGACAGAAGAAAAAAGATGAATTAAAGAAAGATATAAGATAAAAGTTACATATATCAAGTCTGGACAAAAAAAGAAGATGGATTAAAAAAGAGAAAAAAAAAGTTTTATGACTGAGGTGAATATCCAAGAGTTTTAAATTCATAGATTGATGAATTGAAGAGATCCAAGTCGCTGAATATATTTTTGAACAAATTAGACGAGCGACATATAAAAGAGTTTTAAATAATAAATATATAAGTATCTGTAATCTATTAATTTTAATAAACTAAAAGCTTTATATAAACCACACCGTAACCGCAAAGTTAACGATATAAACATCAAAAATGACTTTGTTGTTATCGGTTTCGACATCACTATATCTTCCTCAGGACTGAAGCATATTAATTATCCATTACTATCCTTAAATACGTATACTCACACTGGGCCTATATCTCTACCGTTTTTCGTAAAGATGGTATTTTAACCGTTATTTGAGATTTTTATTTATAGAGATTTGCCCATCGAATTGCGAAAACATTACGAGTACCAGATAAAAGTCACATCTCAGTTATCAATTATCGATATACTCATCGATAAACAAATTTAAAATAACAGTACCGTGTGTTACCAAAGGTAAATAAATAAAGTAACCGAAGTAATGTTTTTGTTTGAACATTACTAGTTTCTCGTGTATTAATTTCGCGATACACCGTTTTGCGGTCGGGGGTACAAATCTTCCTCTCAGGCTGATAGCCCAAACGGCTTACCTCGGTATCCTGAACCCACCATTTGAACCTACCGTTGTCTGCCGCTTACTGTTAATCCTCTTCTAAATTCTCTCCTCCTTATTGTATCGTCTGGCGGGTATTACGTCTGTAGATTATTATGTTATTTAATTTTAAAAATTAGTGAACCTACCATAAAACTTGTCTATGTGTAGACTAGGAATATGTCCATGTGTCAAATGTCTTAGAGATATTCCTCAGGACGTGGGTCAAATATTGATAACAAAATTTGTCCCTATATCTGCATATGGCAGACGGACATCCCTGACAGACTTTAATTTTAAACATTTTATTTGAACTGCTCGTTGGTCTAACGGTAAGTTATCTGGTGGTAGAGGGTTCGAGCCTCATCCCAGCAGACCATCAAGTTAGTTCTATGTTTATAGCATATTAATTTATTTATTTAAAACAATTATTGAAATATTTATTGAACTGCGATATTTTTATATTTATATATTTTATCATTTATTATCTTTCATTATTAATTATTAATTAACCGTAAAATGTTCACACAATACTCAAACTTGTACTCTAATGTCACTAAATGACCATCTATTAGGGTCATCAATGACGTGTTGACGGTCTGTATGTTAATTTTTTTTTTTTTTGTATAAACGCTTATCTTATTCCTTGTATGTATTTTATAACTACTTGTGTTAAATAATGAAATAAACATGTCGGATATGTTTTCCGATACAACAACTCAATTAGGAGATGCATTCTAAAGCGTCGGGCAAGTTGCTAATAAAAACCAAATTGTTTTAAGTTATTTCACACATTTCAACAACACCGCGTGCCGTTTCTCAATCATTTCCAGCTTGAGAACGATATCCGATTCCCGTCACGTTCTGCGGGCATGTTCGCAACCAGTGTTTATTGCGAGGATCAGTGCAACCGAAGCAGACTCGACCAAAAGCAAAAGAAGCCACCTAGTCTGAAGCCGATTCATATTTCGCGCCCGATCCGAGATGCGCGGCGGTCAGCGCGCATAAATCGGGCCGCGCGATCGCCTCGGACGGAAATGTTTCACACCTCTCAAATTCCCATACATTCGAATGCTCCGCTGGTAGAACGCTGTATGTCACAATGTGGTCATTTGGAGGAAGGCCCGTCGAAATCTTTTTGCCGATTTATAAATAATATTTTCTTTTCAAAATTAAATTAAGGAGACCCCACAAATTTTTTGCTACCAGCTATAAGATGCCCTATACATCACATCATATCAACTGGTAGCGTTAGTGACGAACATCATTACATAGAGAATTATGTTTTTTTTTTGCTTTTTATACCTCATCATTATTTGCGTTATCTCTTAGCGTTGGTGATGGACATTGTTACACATAAAATAAAGTTTTATTGTGCTTTTTATACCTAACGATTATTTGCGCCACCTAATGGTGTTAGTGACGGATATTTTAACATAGACAATTATGAATTTAGATATCGTTATACACTAACTAACCAACCATCACGCCGTATCTCCGCAGGTGTAGGCAGAGTTGAGAGAATGCCATATTCTTCTATCTTGGCACACCTCTTTTGCTTTGGCTACATTCATACATCTTCTCGTGCAAGCTCTACGGTTGTTGAGGCCTTTAACAGGGTCGTCCTCCAATGTATCTGATCATGCCAGGTTTTTCGCGGACGTCCTCTATTCCTGTTGCCTTCAACACTTGCCTCATATACTTATATATTTTTGGTGGATTTGGCTTTTGCATTGTACAGATTATTCATGATGTTCGTTAAATTTGGAAAATTTTGTTTTTCCCGAAACTAAAGTATCGAAAAGAATAAAAATATTATTAAACTCACGCAGAGGTAACGAGGTTAACGTTTTTCTAATTTGGTGACATACAGTGTTTTGCCGGCGGACCGTGCATTCGTCTGGACGCAGCTCGGCCGCTTGGCAGGCCGGGCACGCCCCAAAGTTTCTGGAGAAGAGTTAGCGAACATATTTCAATCTGTTCCGAGTGGGATGGATGGATGCACCGCCGCGCACTCATTGCCCATTCTGTGCGCGCGCGGGAAATGGAGTTTGTACATTATTGTCTGATCTGAGACACCCCATAAACAGACGTGTCAGCAAATAGTGGCTAATCAATAATTTACCCGTGATGCACGCCGCTCGTTGTGCATACATTGAATGGATAATCAGAAAGCAAAATGTTAAGCGTGTTAGCATATAACCACTTACAGAGATTTTTAGTCTACCTGTTTCGAGACGTCCCCGTCTCTTCGTTAGGACAACCACTAGAGTGCCACCACGATAACTTGGCGTGCGAGAGAGCTCGCCCCTGTCGCGAAACAGAAGTTGCCAGGTTGTAAATTTATTACACAATACATAATGTACTGAAGAGCCTTCAATATAAATTTGGTCGGGTAACAGCGCGCTCCGCGGCGGCCGCTCCATCTGTCAAACTGTCAGACGGTAATATCGGTCCATTATTTGCTTTTTCAGCTTCGCAAAACTTTAATACCTCATTGGCAATTGTTCTTGCACCACCCCGGACTGTTTTGGTCATAATAATTCAGTGCATATTGGTAATCAAGATGTCACAGCTCCCGAGCAAATACAAAATTGTACTGAATTACAGGGCGAGGGGTTGCCGCCGGGTGCGGGCGGGGAGGGTTTTAATTCCAATCCTGCCGCACGCCAAGTTATGTTGGGCAGGCAATACACTAGCATGTAAATTTCACTCCACACTACAACCACAGTATAATTCACACACTTACTAATAACTTAACAAATTTTCCTCGCATGCGTATTAATCTAACCGAAGGTTAACATGCACTAAGGCCCGGTTGTTTCAAGTTCGATCAAAGTAAGCGGTCGATAAAAGCATAGATTTTTACGAAAACGGTCGTCTGATTGGTGGAGAACGTAAAAATCTATGCTTTTAAAGAACGCTTACTTTAATCCAACTTGAAACAACCGGCCCTAAGGCTCCTACCAGAAGAGATCAAGAATTTGAGGGGTGCCATCTTGCTCGGTAAGACCTTGAACAGGTAAAAGGCTGAAGAAAAGGTGTTAACCAAAAATGTTAAGGGTTTAGGAAATGTGCTGTAGAGCAGGGTTTGCCATAGACAACTTTAGAGCAATGTGTATATAAAATGAAACAATCGGTGTGCCTTTTGGCCTTTTAAAATCAGTATGCAATTAAAATGAAGAAGAAGAGATGTTAAACCCCGTATAAGAAACCCGGAGTTCTTTAGAATATGTCAGCACACTAATAAAGTTTCTCCCATCACAAGGTTGTGTCGCACATATATTTTGTATTGTGCTGACCCTAACATTGATGCTGATATTCTTGCAGACACAGTTCAAAAACTCACTCATACACAACATCCATTTTCTAAACGATGACATGAACCTATAGATCCATTAAATCAATCATTCATCAAATACTATCGCACTACATTCAAACACAAAATAAACAATACACATAAATGTACATGTAAAATATAATTAATTGCAAAAATACATGTTACTAGAGCGTACCGAAGACACTTGTAATTGGGATAATGGGCATAGTCTTCACTATAATGTTTATTATCAGAGTATCATGTACCTATTATCCTGTTAGTGTCTCTAATAAATAAAAAAATAAAAATAGCAGCATACTCAAAGCGTATGGAAGAACGATTTTTTGGATTAATATCCTTCGATCTGAGTCTTTGTAAAAATAAATAAGCCCTTTTTTGCCCCTGTTTAGATGATTTTTTCCAACTTGATAAAAAATAAATCATTTAGTGATTATCGATAAGTGTAAATGTTGTGATTATAAAAACCTTGTATAGTTATTGTTTTAGCAAACCCGTCTTGCCCCTAGTTACAACTATTTTTAGAAAGGTGGAGAAAGAGTTCGCCTATACCATCCGGCTCCCTAAGTGTTCTGATAAATTAGTAAGTAAGTGAGGCATATAGGTGTCAGGAATAAAATACTTATACTGGACTGGGTTTATTGAAATGTTTCTCCCCATTCATTCGCTCAACATCACCAAAGCACCCAAGCGACTATTTTTTAATTATATTCAATATGCTAATCTACCCCTTTTTCCGGTGCCCGGACTTTTAGTGTTCTTGTTAAAAAAGAAAATTATAATAACGATGCTTTTAACAGGGTAGTTTCACACGGAATAAATATGTACAAGAGGTGTAGCTAAGAGTGTAACAATTCCTAAAATCACCAATAAATAGATTGAGAACATTGAAATACGTTTTTCCCGGCAAAAAATAAATTAACTGACCCGAAAGGGTAGGTACTAATATTTTGTCGGTGTAGTCACATATGTTTTTCGCATTTTCACATATTAATAATTTTCTAAATTTCTCAGCTTTGGGCTATCCTAGACTTTAAAAATAAACTGCATTGTATTCAGTACAATCTGGTCTACAAACCATTCCAATGTTAATAATTTCGTTATCTGTCTCTGTCCGTCCGTCCGTCCGTCCGTCTGTCTGTCTGTCTGCCTGTCTCCGCAACTTCGTGTTAAGTCCGTAACTTTTTTATAGTAATTTTTTTTCCGGTAACATTTTTTTCACAATTATTTTTTTACGATTTTTTTTTAAAATAAAATAAACACAAACTTATTCCTTAGGAACCGACATGTAAAAGTACCGACATTTTTTACGGGTTACAGCTAGTATACTACTAATTTTATTTTCTATTTATTAACCTACATGATTTTTTTTGTTGGTGTACTCTTTGTAGCCAAAATTATTGAACGCGAATTTAATTTTCGAACGAAAATTTAATTTTCGTCGGATAATTTTTCAAGGAACAGTTTGTCAGCCTCAATTTTTTTGAGCATAAAAGAGTATAGTTATTTTAAATAAAATATCAATGGTGAGTAGCTTGCCTTTTAAGTATTACACCCTCGTGAAAACTGTCTCATAAATTTTCTTCGCCACCCTTTCCTCGCTCATCCGTTCCACATGTCAAACCATCTCAACGATCTTTTCTTTATTCTACAAATCCATTTGATGATTCAGTTTTTATTTGGTTAACATTATACTGATGAAATATAATTTTTGTATATTATTAATATTTTTAATGTTTAAAGCATTTACTTTATGGTCAGATTTTTTAACAAAACGTTATTTATGTTAGTATACAACCACTAAACATTACTTTTTTGTCTACTTTCGAGACGTAACCCGTCTCTTCGTCAGGACAATCACTAGCATCTAAATATCACTACACACCACAACCAAAATATTGTCTACATACCAACACCTTCACAAAATACTCTTCACATGCATGTAGCCTTTAGTTAGAATAACACGTTCGTGTAATGGTTGTCCTGACGAAGAGACGGGTTACGTCTCGAAACCGGTAGACAAAAAAAGTAATTTTTAGTGATTATATATACTAACATAAATAACGTTTTTTATGATGTTTGTATTGTAATATAATGAAAATTAAATTCCCTTTTGTTATTTGTTTGATTTACACCACTTACAAAGATCCACAAATGCTTAAACTGGTATTAACTAAACTTAAAAGTAGTAATAATAAATTTTAAGGTGAAAAATGTATGATAATATAAGGGGACTGGGTGGTGATGGGGTGGGGAGGTAAGAAACAGACTTGGGGTTGAAATAATTTATCAAGAATTTTTTGTGTACATTTGTTGAATTTAATGAATTTCTTTTTTTGTTTTGTACTCGGAAATAAATAACCAGCTCCGCTTGTATTTTTAAAAGGATTTATAATGTAAATATCGCAGCTAAACAAAAAAGAGGTTACTCTCCCGGCAGAGCCTTAACAGATGGAAATAAGAATAATTAAAAAAAAGAGAACGCAATAAGATAAAAAGTTTTTTATTTTGTTCTGGTAATCAAGCCAGACCGAAAAGCTGTTTCATTCTGATTCGTTAATTCGCGATTGGATTCCAGATAGCGCACATTATCCAATTCCTCCTCCGTATTGCGCCATGTTCTTTCTAAATCTGGATAACATTGACTTGTTACACTAAAGGCCTGCTTCGTCGTATCGGATTAATATAAAAAGGTTGTTTTATTGCCAGACGGTGAAAACTTTTCCTCCCCACCGCGATCCTGGCAACACCGAACAAAGCTGCCCCGACCGGCGCGGGTTATCGCGGTTTTTTAAATTCTGTATCTCCGGATAGAAAAGCGGCTATCATGCGGCATAATCTGCCTCTCTACACGTTTTAATCCACTTTAAAATTCTACATTTGAATTGTACATCTTTCTGTTCGTGGCTTCAATACTCAATTCTACAGCTGGATTTTCCGGGAATATAAAATGATTTATTTTTCTCTTCTACAAGGCATGTTTCAATCTGAGCTGTGTCGGAATTATTGTGTAATATTATTTTTTTACGATAAACTCAGGCGTTTTTTATTTAGGAATAATCCAAGATGATGGTCCCGTTGTTCATACAATGAAAATAAGTATTTCACTATATAATTTAACGTCTTGTTAATTTAATCTAACTAAAATAATCGTAATCTAAATTAAACAAACCAAACCTAATAACCTAACCTAACCAAACCCAATAACCTAACCTAACATATATTGCCTATGAAATGTCAAAATATGCAGTGCATTTTTCGGAACTTTAAAGTGTAATATCTTATTTAATACTTACTATTTAAACGTAAATTATCTTTCATTTTGTTATTAGCACATTCAATAATATAGTGAAATACTCATTTTCGTTGTATATGCAATGGGACCATTATCTTGGATTTAGCCTTTATTTATTTGTTCACGCCCATTGTAGATTTTTATACATTTCATTTGAGAGCAAAATTCACATTTTTTTCTCATTCAATCTTCTGTTACGTTTTGTATCACATAAGCCCCCCGCAAAGTGGGACAATTTTATTAATTTTTAAAACATCGTTGATTTGGTAACTTACTAATTAATTTGTTTCGTGACCGCGCCGCGCCGCCGCCGGTCGCGGATCGAAATGATGAGCTGTGATTGGTCAAAATTGACGCTCGATGTATTCCGCACCAATAGCTAGCAAGGATTTCAAATCTTACGAAATCTGACCAGTGACATTTGGAAGGCACTGTGCCGGTGTCTTTCTTATTTGATTGAGATTGGTCAAAATTGACGCTCGATGTATTCCGCACCAATAGCTAGCGAGGATTTCAAATCTCACGAAATCTGACCAGTGACAGTTGGAACGCACTGTGCCGGTGTCTTTCTTATTCGATTGAGAATTGACAATTGAAACTGTAAGTACAACTTCAACTGTGTCCGTAGCTGGTTGTTGGATTGGATTTATTTCGAGTGTCTAGATCACACGGTCATCGGCGGAAATTAAGAAGGGAACCTTCTCTATCTTATCCCGACGTGGCGTGGTGGCGATTCTGTATGGGTATGGCAAATTTCATCCACAGATGTCGGTAGTAAAAACAAGAATTGATAGATATTTCAGTCCATCATGGGAAGAATTGGTGGATGTTACATTATGTAAAGTGATCAGTTAAGCCAGCCGCACGATAGGTCGTAAGCCCTAGAAACACCCAAAAAGACTTACATATCTACTTTCACATATAAAAAATAGCTATTTCTCTATGAGACATAATATATCTCGATTAATGATGTCCCCATGGGAATATAATCCAGTAGGGACATATTGTGTTCTTGAAAAATTTAAACATACTCAAAATCATTCTGAAAAGTGTTTTAAGTAGGTAGATGTTTGAAGTGTCTGTTGACTACCACAATAAATCAAACCTTTTAAAATTTTATATTTATACCCTTGAACGTTATACGTCTCGTTCGATGTTTCTATACAGCTGTACGGCATACAAACATTTCTTCAGTCTCCACCACTTGTAAATATTATTCTTTTCTCATTTGTTTATGAACATTGATCACTTCTGTCAACGTATTCAAAACAAGAACAGCTACACCATACCGGATTGGTCCGGTGTTTATTTTCCGAACTTGTATTTGTTTATTGTATGCGGTTGGAAACGCTACCGCCTTTTTTGCCTGATTTGTTTCAGTACCACGTGCATGTACTCATTTTTCATCGGGGGTACCGCAGGGTTTTCGGTTGGGCCCCAAACTATCTCATTGTATTGAAAAAATTTATCATTTTATCACCTTAAAGAAATTATTATCATTACTAGCAAAGTAGCCAGAACAAACTAGAATACCACACCTTTTGAATTTCACATAAAAATAATTTTTAATCTGTTTCATTAGGTGTAGATACGTTATTCGAATATAATATTTGATATTTTGAAATATTTTTTTTTTATTTAAACTTTTTACTACACACAATATTTGAGTTATTTATCATTATTATAGTTTGGAGAGGAGCCGTCCCTCTCATCATCAGGTATAATTAATTATCTAATAACTACAACAATAGTCAGATATTCTTGCAAGTACAGAAAAAGTTTTATAACTTCCAGCTGTAAAATTAATAATCAGCAGTAAATAAATAAGCGTGCACCCATCTCGAAAGACTGTTGCCCACTGACCAGCGCCGTCAACCAACCATGGCACGGATAGCTACTACTACACTGATGCACTGTGTGCATTAACACAGTCAGTTTGTTAAAAAGTGCAAAGATATGGAACACGGATCCTGACAAGTTTGGAAGTGTGAACTTTTAAAAAATATTTTTTTCATATACACATTTTACACCTTTCCTAAATTTGTAAATAATTTCTCCGCTCGCGACATTTGAGAGCATTATCATTATACGTAGTTCTCTGCGTAAAAATGTCCGTCACTAACGATGGCACAATTAATGACGAGTTATAAAATAATAAGATATTAAATATTTAGATACATAAATTCTTTGTAACAATTTTTATAATTTTATACAAAATTTACGCGTCGAGAGTATTCCAACCAATTTTCGCACTAGAAAAACTTAGGTCGGTCGGTAGGTAATAATACCGAATATATTTCGATTGGTCACACACGCGATGGCAACACACGCCGCTTTATTTTCAACACACGATTTCGCTGGCGTCTAGCCCGCTGTCAACAACACTGACTGCGTAGTTGCCGGTCGATCTCTTCATAAAGGTTTTCTCGACGTTTCTAGGTTTTACGAGAATAGTCCAGTCATTTCGAGAGATTTCGATAGTGCGTAATTCCTTTCGACTTTACCATCTCGTTACAATTTCATTTATCGCCGTTTCGAAAATGTAGTCTCGGGGTCCGATTGATAGTCGAGGTCTAGAAAATTAATCGGGATTAATTTACCAACAGCACGATCTGATGGCATCTGTAACGAGCGAACCCATTAACCTAAACGAACGTTCTGGCAATCAGGCAGCATATTGTATGTAGTTTCTTTCGTGTTAATGACCGCACACTCGCATTAAGATTGATATCTTTGCAAGTTATGCAAAACGATCAGATGTAGTCCTTGAACTGTTTTCTTGTACTAGGCCCATTTTTGTTCCTTTCCGGTAAGGACGTTCTTATCGTCAACCTCTCTATTGCGGGTAATGACTGTCTACTGGGTGTGGTTTCGATATGGTCAGGAGCGTAATAGCCGTCCATCCATCCGTCCGCCAGTCTGTCTGTCTGTCCAAGTAACATCGTGTAACGCCCGTAATTTAGTTCGCATTCACAGCTGAAAAAACGCAATTAAACGGTCTTGAACCCCGGGCCAGCAAACCCGAACCGGCCGCTCAAGGCATGTTGCTAAATATATACTAGGGGTTAGCCAAGACGCGAACCAATGTTCCGTCGTTTTTGACGGGTTGAAACTAGTTAATCGACAAGAATTATAATACGCAAATAGAAATTTTGCCTCTTTTGAATTTATTTATATTTTAGATAAAAATGGTAATTTTAATTTTAAAAAATTAATAAATTTTGCATAGACTGTATTGATTGTGTTTATCGTCTATCGCTTTCGTTACCATTGTACTTTCGTCAGGACAGAGGCAAAACCGGGAATATTTTTATTTGTTTGCGTTATTTTAACAATCATTGCTATTGCTATAACATTGTAACGCCACGAAATTTGATATATGTACTTAATATATTACTTAATACGTATGTCCCTTCTATTTTGTGCTGAGGTAAAATAAAAATCTTGTTGCTCTGAGAATAAGGGGGAACAACTGTTATTTCGTAACTGGTTCAGTAGAAGCTACACCCGCACACACTACTTTGATTCTAGATATAGTGAGGAGGGACCCACCACATACCCAAGGCCGTTTTATGAACAATAGCTCCTATATCAACCTTACATTTTCGCCACACAATTCGGCATTATTTTATGCTTAAGTGGTCATCCTCCCCGCGTTATTTAAACTACGTATCTGGATATGATTGCCGAGTGATATGTCAAAATATGACAATTACATTAATTTACACCATATAAGAAAAATCAACTACCTATTGAATTCACGTCAATTGAATTTATATTTGTATAAAAAAATATTTAAAATTAAACATGGATTAGTACCCAAATACTTGATGACAGGATGAAGATGAATAGGGATTTTCATTCCTACAATACAAGAGGAAGCGACAACATAAGACTACCAAAGAAAAAGAAAAACACCTCACAAAATTGTATGATGTATAAAGGTATAAAAATCTTCGATAGCCTGCCAAAGGAAATTCAAAACATGGAGAATATAAGGAGGTTTAAACTGAAGTGCAAAAATTATACTATAAAAACTTTTAAATGATTAGATGGAATGCAACATGTCCAAGTGAAATCATGTATTAGCCCACACAACATTATGTGTGGAACTAAATTATTAAGATAAATAAATAAATAACATTTACATCACAAACACATAAATTTAATTCGTAAATGTTATAAATGTTCAATTAGTATATTCAAATAACATACAGAGTGACTCATAGCTAGTAGCAAAAACTTTATAGGCGAATTTCTGCCTTAATAATGAGTCGAAAACGTTCAAGCAACCATGATCATGAGTGCAAGAGGAGCGGGGAGGCGTCCACGCCAAACCGCTTCATTGTCATCAAAAACAAACCATACAATACAAAACAATAGAATGAGATATGAAACAATGATATACATATATGTGAGGAAATACCTTAGAGACAGTTAAACTAGGTACAATAGTCACTCCCCTTAGGGAAAAATGAAAATAATTTTGTGATTCTAGTCATAGATATCCAGAATCAAAGTAGTGTCACGAAGAGGTTTTACAATCTTTAAGTGTTCTGTGATGTTTCGGTAGAATAAGGAAGTGGTGGCTGAGATGGTTCGGCCACGTGGAATGTGATGAGCCTTGGGAGGATGCTAAAGAAAGTATATAAGACGAGTGACTTGAGTTCATAGAAAAAAATTAAGTAATCATTTGTTTCGATTATTATATTCGCCCAGCTTAACGTCTGAGAGTTTTATGCAGTTGGCAAGTAAATTTTTCGTACTATAGCGTGTTTTTTCGAAAGATATTTTTAAATTTTTAGTGAGAACTGCGGCGCGCACACCACATACAGAAACGACACTGTTACTAATTCCATATTTGCTGATATTAAATGTTGTGAATATTTTCCAACAGCTAATTTGTTTCTTTTCTTGTCAAACAATCAATTGCGATAATCTGCTAATGTTATGGCATTATTTAAGTCAGCGATTACTTTTATTTCAGTAGAGTTCATAAATTATAATTAATAGCTGTACCCCGTCAAAGTTGACGGTACTTTTACATGTCGGTTCCTAAAGAATAAGAAAAAAAAGAAAAAAGTTTTTATATAAGAAGTTACGGATGTTACAGGAAGTTACGGACAGACTTACTGACAGTCAGACAACGAAATTATTAATATTGGCATAGTTGAGAAGGGAAAATAATATAAAACTAACCATTGCTTTCTGCTCGCAAAACGTAATGGAGTTATTATCCTTTTAATACAATCTTATTTACTTGTGTCGTAATCGCACGCAAAGGCGCCATGTTGCCAAATTAACAAGTCGACCCGAGAACAACAATCTTTCTCGCGCTAGGTATGTCCGTTCGTGTTCGTCTGTCATCCATCTTGTCGAGCGCTCCTCTAGGTCTAATTGAGAGCTCATGCGAGAACATTAGTCGTTCGTCAATTCGGCCGTGATGTATTTAATTATACGGGGCACGCGCCGAGGATCCCCGCCGCCGTACGCACACGGCTCGCACGCGGATCCAGCACAGATGGTCCGACGCATGTGACGCACGTTCAAGTACCTACGTACTCCGCCGGTCGGCTGTCTGGAAACCACGCGATTTGTTTGCTGAATAGTTAATTTAGCAATCAAGCAGGACTGCCATTTTTACTGAAAAGAGTGATATTAATAATAATAATACATTTATACAACGGTGGTAAAAACCGGCCTGGAGCTGGCAGAAGAGGAACGAAAGTAGACTGAATGCAGTGAGGTGAGATCTCTTAGACGTATGTGTGACAAATCCATTAATGATTAAGTAAAGAATGAAGATATTGGGAACGATTGTAAAGCTGATATTAGCATAATTGATAGAATTAAATAAGGGTCTCTCAGATGGTTTGGACATGTTAATCGAATGAATGAGGAAAGAATGCAAGTGTTGATGTCGCTAGAAAGAGACGGCGACCGCGGAAGACGTGGATACACCAGATACTGGAAGATGGTTCCGTCAGAAGTCTCAAAAACCGGCGAGCTTGCATGCGAAGATGTATGAATGTGGATGAGGCGAGAGTTGTATGTCAGGACAGAAGAGTGTGGCGCTCTATCCTCTATGCCTACCCCCGCACGGGGAAATGGCGTGATGGTAATTAAGTAAGTATATTAACTTTTTCACGCCTCCATAACAACCGGTAATTTACCGTTAAACCGGTATTAAATTCAGAATTTTACCGATTTACCGGTAATGCCATTTGCATGCCCTAGTACTATCAATACTGATGATAAGAAATGAAGGAAAGGATTCTCGTTACGTCATTGGAACAATATTGATTTTTCGATATTTAGATTAAAAGTTTTAAAACGCGCGGCCCCCTATGGAACAATGATTTACGAGTGCGGATTTGACAAGAAACAAGGTTTATATTTATTATACGACTAAATGTGCTCAGAGCAGTGAGAAAGTTTTAATTGATGTATTTTCTCCGCTGCTCCTCTTCCGAAGCGCGGTGTGATACATTACACACCAAATTACTTTCGGCATTTTTTCTTCTCGCTAGAGTCCGCGGCACTTGATTACGGCCTACCCAACTGTCTAAAACTTTTTTCATGCCTCCTGGCTACACCGTGACTAGTATGGATTTCATCGGTGGCTACATTTACACAAGGCGTAAAAAGATCCTTAATAATATTTTTAATATTGAAACCATTAACATTGAGGAAAGCAGTTTAACGCACTGTAAGTTATGCTAGTATATAATCACTCACTGAGATTTTTAATCTACCGGTTTCGAGGCGTGCCCATCTCTTCGTCAGGACAACCATTACACCAGCGTGTAAATAAGACTACACCCCACAACCATTCACAAATGCTTGTTAATCTGACCGAATTCTAACGTGCACTAATGTGCCTACCAAAAGAGATCAGGAATCTGATTGGTGTGGAGAGTGAGAAAGGGTGGGGTCTATAGGGGGTGTTGACAAGTCTAGTGTTTTACACCAATAATGCCGAGTGAAAACACAGGACATAAGGAGAATTTATTTAGATTTATCAATTAACTTGTTACTCATGCACACAAATATTCTTTTAAAAACGGCGGCCCTCGTAGTCCAGTGGGTATGACACTGGCTTCTCACACCGAGGGTTTCTAATTAAACTATGTGATTTACTCAAGCCTGGTTGTTTTGTAATGTGTTTTGCTTCTGTAAATAATTGAAATGTTGAAGCGTAAATAAATTTATTTAAAAAAAAGTCAGGTTGTTTTACACATCTACTAATTTCTTAATTACACTACCGGGACAATCAGTCCCAATCATCTTCCTTGGTCCCAGTAAAACAGCAGTGCGTCGGTTTTACCAGACAGGAAGAGACCTAATTGTTCTTTTGCCTAGATTTCAATTTAATTACCAGCAATTGTCTGATCAGTCGTCATATCTATATCCGGTGAATCGAGCCACTCGAATTGGGAGAGGATTAGCGAAGATCACGGTTGAGTCACCGCTGGCGGTGTTGGATTGTTGGGATGATCCCTGGCGGTGATAATGATCCTGATTGCGCCGTCTGTCGGCGGTGACGCGAACTGGGGGTTAACAGTTCCATCCTATTACCGCGCACTTCCTGGTGCGGTCGGTTTTTCCGTTGCGGTCTGAAGGCGATTCACGGAGTTATATTAACACCGTCTGGGCAAATCCTCTGATGTTACACTCGATTCTAGACTATCTACGTGAATATTCTCTAGATAAGGTATATTTAAGTTACCGCTACCGCTTTCGGCTGATGGAAAACTCTTACAATATCCCGAAATTATACACACTAATTAATAAAACTAATAGTATAAATACTTCAATAGAAGAATATTGTATGAAATCTGAATATATTTAACGAGATGCTAGATTCCGGATTAAATTGCGCACTATCGAATTCTATCGAAATCCCTGGAACACTCTACAGTCATCTAAAAATGTCTGATACGGTCTGATTAATTGACATGGTTAATTGACACTAGAAATGTTTAGAATAATCTAGGAGGTTCGAAAAACCAAATATTTCTCAACATGTTTGTTTTGACGTTTGTCGGCGGGATTTAGCCAGTGATTAAACACCAGTGACTGCAGTGTTACCAACGCGCAGATTATTTCGAAGCCTCAGATATCGAGCGAAATTCCTACTTACGTGCTATAATTGAATATTTTAGCAAGCGATAAAAAAGTGTTTCACAAACAAGTGATTAATTAAGAAACGGTGTGAACTAAATAATAGTGTTTAAATTAAATTCGTCTCCAGTGACTACGAATTTGTTAAAATAATTATAAAACATTAGTTAATTTCCAGTTTTCATTGGACATATCTTATGTCCCAATTACAATTACAACCAGGTCCTGTGACAATATTGTACAGTGTCACTACAGCTTAATTTTTTTAACTCGTCCAACGACATTCGAAAATTGTGGGTTCGTGTTGTCATGGGGATTTTATTTTATCGATGGATAGTCATTTAATTTTTTAAATAATAACCACTGATTGAAAAACTATACCTCGAGTTAATTATTAACACACACATCCTCCGTATCTCACCACACGGGGCTCTAATAGTCCCGGGCGTAATGCTACTCCATTATTAAACGTTTAACAATATCATCAGAATTAATATCCCGTGAAAGCCTTCAGCAGGGGGAAAAAGATAATGCCGCTCCCAGTGGGCTCCTTAGCGTATCATGTTTACTTATTAATAATGCTCCTACCTGTAAACGTAATGTAATAATCATACCCCAGGTCTATTACTCTGTAATGCGAGATTTATTTATCGGAAAATTCATGTTGTTCGTCACAAAATTGCTGGTTAAATATCAATGTTTGATAATTTTGTTTATCACACAGTTGAGTCTATTGAATATAGCTACTATTATAACAATTTTCGTCCACCGTTACAGATGTAAATCAAACATATTGTTACCAAATGAAAATAAATTGTCACCAATTTTATTTTGTTTATCATTTGATGATATATTTGTTGAAATATTAAAATAAAATGTTTTTATAACTGCGTCATTTAAATAGTAATTAATTTGTTCTTAATTAAAAAACTAACTTTTGAATAGTGGTTGAAAACTCGTGTTGGTGCGGGAGTGAATACAATATTTTATATGAATAAAAAGCGTTTTAAAATTATCAAAAAACTTAAAAACTTTATTAATATTGAGCATTTCATAATTATTTTAGTTCAGTTTTCTCATCATAATACTCCATTATCATAAATCTTTATACTCGTAAGAAAAAATATTCTGCGTATGTATATATATAAATATTCAGTAACTATTGATGATTTCTAAGACATGAAAACGAGTTTTTCGGCCGCGGCCTGTCGATTAATGCTTATATTTTCTTAATTATTGTAAATTATGTTCAGTTTATTACTTTTATATAAGAACAAGCAATTTTATCTATGTTGTCGTCCTAAAAAATTGTAGTCTAAGATATACATTTTGATATAAATGAATAATAAAACGCCAACATATGCATTTGTGAAAGATGATGTTGACAGCTGCCTGCGTCACACGGCATCATAAAATATATCAGTTATTCAGGTTAAATGCAGAGACGTCCATAGCCAATAAAGCATGCTTAAGGGTGGCAAACTGGGGATGAAATATAAAAAAAAGATTTAAATAAATATTAAGTCACCGTCCTGTATTAAAAAGTGCAAAAATTCTCAAAATTGTATGATAACAATCGAATTAAAAAACGTGAATTATTTTTAAAAAAAATCGGTATTATATTGTATGCATATTGAATGCAAAGACAAGATATACATACAAGACATGTGTGCGACCTATGTATATCTTGTCTTTGCTTTCAATATGCATATGCAATAATTATGACATAGGTACGCTGTAGAGACGCGGGCTGACGCTGTCCGCACCAAGGGACTTCTCAGAACACCTGAAATGAAAGTGCTGAGATCCATGACTGGAAAACTACGTGATCGTTTCCGAAATGCAGACATAAGGATAACTTGCAAAATAGAGGACATAGCACGATGGAATAGATCTAGAAGGAGATTCTGGAGAGATGACGTAGCCAGAATGAAATCCCTTCTGGAAGTCGCATCGCGACGCCCACCGGGAAGACCACCGAAAAGATGGAGTGACAGCTGGACTTCGTCATCTCAGGAGGTGTAGTTTTCTGTACCACAGATCAAGAGGTCTACTAAAAGAAAAAGAAGAAGAAGGTTAAGCTCAAATTATTCATTTGATGGGGGTAGCATATGTCGTCATATATTATAACAGGTTTATATGGTCTCATTATATTATATGTATTTACTACATACAAGCATTCAGACGGATACTCTATTATGCTAATTTATAAATAACATTTTACGTAATATCTTGATTATTTCATGACAGACACTAATTTACATCATCCCAATTAATATATGACTAGCTACCAGCCAAATTAATTATGTTAACATCTGCCTAAAATTTACAAAATTAGCATAACCCGCTTATCTAATTTATGGCGGGATTTGCATACTATAAAAGATCTCACAAACTTTTAAGCTTAGGATATAAATTTGACTGATTATTAAAGTCAAAGTAGAATTAAAGCATGTTAGTAGGTTTTGAAATCTTTATTATTTTAACCTTTCAATTACAGCACAAATAAACGTTCGCTTAAATAATATCTTGTCTTATTATATTTTTACTGTACAGATTACATATTTTTATACATATTACATATTTTCGGCCATTTTCAATCCATTACTATTAACTCTTGTTTTAAGGACGAAATTTGTTGCATTTTTATTTCTCGAAACGGTGGAGTCAACCTATTACGATCACTACAGGACCTGTCCTTTTTCATATCAATAACCGCACGATATTATGCGAAGTATAAGAATATTGTCGCGAGACTGTACAATCAGAAAGAATTGCAAGTTTTTGAGAATTTTACAGCACCCGCGACTTTGTTCAATAAATTAGAAATTACTAAAAAGGTTTAAAAATGAGTCGATCATACCAGAAAGTTCGCGAATTGGCATTCCCCATTTAAAGAGCGACATAACTGCTACACGAACAGTTTATTGTGACAGTTTGGCGATTCCACATAAGCGAAACCAGAGATTAACAGAAAAATAAAAACGAGAGACGTATTCCGGATGACAATACAATAATCATTCATTAGTTTTACAAAATCGGTTAATTATTTTGATGTTGTGTTACAATCATCTTTTTCAATTTCTTCTAAAGATTCCCAGTATAATTTTATACTTAAATGTGTCATCTGAAGCTTCGCAATTAAGTTATGCTAGGTTTAGTAATAGAAGGGAGAAGAAGGGATAGATATATAAAATCTAGAATTCAATGTATTCTAAATTAGTAATCCTCGGTGATTGATTCAATTTTTTTTAAAATTTTTTCTCTGTTTATAGTGCATCTCATACAAATGAAATTTCCTGATTAGGAATTTTATAATGTTATATATTGTTTACGTATATAAAAAAAAACATATTGAAAATATTTTTTTTTAATAACCAAATTAATTAATCAATTAGAAAGATATACAGAAAAATCTAATTCACGAAAAAATATTAGGTTACTACTGGGATTCGAACCCAGGTCACCTCCTTTCCGGGGCCGGTGCTCTGACCACTAAGCTATAGCAACCCTCTATGTTTCCGTGAATATATCGACCTTATATGTAGTTCTTATTTTTATTAATTGATTAATTTTTATTTTTGTCCATAGAGAAATCCACTTTTTTTGATACGG
>JADDOH010000159.1:0-83441 GCA_016648135.1 Agrypnia vestita | reverse complement strand
GGGGTTATAAAACCTTGACATCTATATATTAATTACTCCAACCAATGTCGTACGTTTCTGCATACTGATAATTTCTGTTGCCAGTTTAAAAAAAAACATTTTAGAGTACATTAAAAAGATTAAAAAATATAGCAATACGAACAAACTGATATCAAAAAACATCCAAATCCAAATAATCGAAAATTAAAATATCGGAATTTATAGATTTTTTGAAATATTTTCGTGGAATCCGTGTGTTCAAAACAGCCAACGTAATTGCAGTCAACGAATTTTTGTGCTGGCCATACCACAGAATGACGCTTTATGACATTGACAGTAAGTATACGTTTACGCTTTTCTTTTTATTGTTTTTGCATTAATCTTGCTCCAATAAACGTTCAAAGCATTTATTTATTAAACATTTATTACGCTTTATATTTTATTTAAACTGCAAAGTGAACTTAACCTTAGATAAACATCTCTCATATAACCTCAAAAGTCTCACAGCGCGTGGCGCGAATGTCATTTTACGTGTCATTTTCTCCGTATCTATACATAAAAATTATTATTTTTCAGAATTCCGATGGAAGACTCAACATCACAAACCGGCAATTTGATAATGCGATTCGAGTTCACAATATGAATGAAGAAATGCCAGACGTAGACTGTCAAACATAACAGAAGAGGAATGTGAAAGTAGGAATGCTGACCAGCGGGAACGTAAAAATGCTAGGCAAAGAGTGTATGCTGAAGGAAGAAATGCGACATCTTATTTTAAATGTGCCATTTGCATTATGCCAATCATTGCAAAGCGGTTCATTTTGGTGCTGAAAAGGGTAAGTTACCTTATAGCTGTTGCCACAATGGAGGACTGCCGCAATATCCAGAAGAAAACAGTAATGAGTCTAAAAATTTTAAGGAATTTATTCGACAGTACAACTGTGCTAATGCATTTGCATCTTTCCGTATTGTTTAAAAATTTCAGGTGAAGTATATCATAGAAGTTTGCAGAGTGATGGAGAGGTGCCGGCATATGCGCAACTATATGTTTACGATGCGGATGAAGCAGTCAGGGTACGTATGAGCCATCCGTCTAACCTTAGATGTCAACAAAATATAATGGAAACTATTGATAATGTCATCCGTCGTGTAAGTCCATATGCTCTCCAATACAAAAGGTTGAAAGAAGCGGTTGAAGAAGAAGAATCTATAGTTGCAGAGCACGGGGGCCAGATGCGGAATATTCAACTACTCTTTATGCGTTCTTCGTTAGATGACCAAAGAAGGTATAATGCTCCATCTAATAATAACGAAGTCGCCATTGTGTATGTAGCAGATTACAAACGTAGGTTACCGCCAAACGTAGATGTTGCTGTTCACCCTAAGAATGTAGGAGGTCTCCAGCGTATTAATATGTTATCAAAACATTTAGATCCGATGGTTTTTCCATTGTTATTTCCATCAGGTGAATTTGGTTGGACTCTACAGCCTCAAATAATACAACATTAACTGCATGGTTTAAACTAAACCAACAAGATAATGAGGCATGTAATATTAAGTATCAGGATTTAACTAATTTCTATGTTTTTTCCAGCAATAAGCAGTGGAAGAAGAGGCAATGTGGCGGGGACAAGATTATTGGTCGCATGTCCCCCGTTTCTCCTAGAAATATAGAATTATACCATTTAAGAAAATTGTTCCCTTTTGTATATTCAAAAGGCATTAATAAATGAAAATTCTTCTTGCACATCACAGGGTTTGCCGGGACCAGATTACAGCAATACTTATAATGAAGTGGTTGATATTAATTTAGCATTAGAAAGTTCTTTAGGGTTAGAGATGGCTGGAAAACTCAATCGAGAACAACATTGTGCTTTCGACAGTATATTAAGTAAAAAATTTCAGATGTACCTGAAACAAAAAAATGTTTCTTTATTGACGGTCCTGGTGGCACAGGTAAAACGTTCCTTTATAAGACTATTATACATACTTGAAGAGGAAGATCTAAGAAAGTTTTATCTGTTGCTTGGACAGGAATATCAGCAATTTTATTACCAGGTGGACGTACATGTCACATGGCTTTTAATTTACTTCTTGATTTATAGAATAACACAACATGCAGAGTGACATCCAAGAACCGTGCAATTATAAGTGCAGCTGATGTTATCATCTGGGATGAAGCACCGATGGCGCCAGTTATAGCTTTAGATATAATTGAACGTACTCTGCGCGATATAATGGGTAATAATGATATTTTTGGCAATAAAGTAATCATTTTGGGCGGCGACTAGACAAATTCTACCAGTTTCTCGAAGGGCTTCTCGCGGTCAGTTAGTAGCGACATCTATTAAAAACAGCCAACATTGGAAAAATTTTACTATTTTCAATTTGAAAACTAATGTCCCCGCTTTAGAAGGTGAAAATTCATTTACACAGTGGCTTTTAGATTTAGGCGATGGAAAGCTGCCTCCTGTGGAAGGAAAGTATGCGTCATCAGTGCTTATTCCAAATGAAAGTGGAAGTCAAAATGTTGTTCAAAGCATATAAATGAAGTACATTCTATAGTGTATGTTCCCTAATGAGAAAACGAGCGATACTGTGTCCAAAGAATGAACATGCTCGATTGGTTAACGAAGATGTACTCGGGCGTTTAGAAGGCCCAATCTTTACATTTTATTCTGTGTATTGATAGTATTGAAGATGATGGTCGTGAAATGGACTACAAAATGATATATTTTTAAAATACATTAATTTATCAATAATCATTAAACTAAAATGCTATGTAATTTATTAATAAATAAGACGCTGTAATTTTATCGATAAAAATAAATACAAATAATAATTCGATAGATGTTTCATTTTTTGTATGTCACTGACAGATACCATAGACAGTAAAACCTGATTTTTTCATTGGAGTTTTGTCTGTCACTGACAGCTACCATAGACACTAAAACCTGAATTTTTTCTCCTCAATGTTGATGAATTCATTATTTTAAGACCAGCCAAACTTAAAAACTCAAAATTGATAGCATCACAATGTTATACAGTAACTGTCAAGAAACAAAAAAAGAAATATTGCTTACTTAAAAATACGGCCGATTATCAAATTCTATTAACTTTGTAACAGTAAAGAAAACAATTGTGTTTGTTGCAGAGCAAACACAATTGGCCGCGAGACGACCGTCATTGGCCACGAAGCGGCCACAATATCATAAATGGAAATTTGCCAGATACAATTGGCCGCGAAGCGGCTGACGTAGGCATAGGTAAACAATTGTGTTTGCTGCACAGCAAACATAATTGGCCGCGCAGCGGCCATCGCTGGCCGCGGAGCGGCCGTCATTGGCCGCGAAGCGGCCACAATAGCCGCCCGCAGGGCCTAGCAGTAAGCAATCGGCGAAGCCGATTGCTTTCCTGCTAGTATATTTTATTTTATCTTATAACTTTTCTAAAAATAATTTGAGTCATCAGTCGTTACAAAATTCCAAAAATTGGCTGAGTTACAGCAATCTGAAGCTAGCGTGGAAGCTGAATTTTTAAACGCATTAATTACTTTATTCTTTCGCATTTTTCTCGATATTTTCTTTTTCAGAATTTTGGAGATGTATCTAAAAAATATTAGGCTGATTTTGTTCGAATTTTGCACACATTTTGAATAACGTTATCTACGATGTGGCGTAAGATTTTTTTGATTTTACCATTTGCTTATTGTGCTTTTTAAACTTTTTTTGTGAAAAAAATTAAAATGATTTTCAAAATGATCTCATTTGCACAAAAAAAAATTTTTTTTTTCGACAGAATACGTTACATAATTTAACAAGAAAACACTTAGAATTGACGTTACATAATTTAACAAGAAAACAAACAACTTTTTCATTTCACTCATGATTACGTTCACCAGCTGCGCTCGTCACGGAGAAGGTTTGAGAATTTTGAAATTTTCGAAATAATTTATTTATGAAAAATGTTACCCAATGGTGATAAAATGAATTTTATATGTGCAGGAGTTACGAAATTTTCCTATGTATTTTTGATGACTATAATAATTATGATGATTTTTAACCCCTTAAATAAAATATTTTCAGCAACAAAGGCTTGGGGCTGATCTGCCGGTTAAATCGTCCATTTAGCGTCAGTAGATCGAGTGAGACGAATGTGGCTTGTTACGCATCACCAGCCAGCTGTCTGGGGCAAATGGAAGGAGATGGATGGTGTGATTATGACATGATACCCCGGTAGCTTGAGGCCCCCGACGCACTGTGTCATTTAGTACCAACGTTAACTAGACAAAACGATAAAACACGCAGTTCTCGTTTCGATGTACGTAATAGTAATGAAAACAAACTACATTTCAATACCCGAAGTTTCACAAGTGTGTGTCTACATATATATGAGAACATAGTAAAACGGTCTCGGTTTTCAGTCTGATCGTTCAGTCTCGCTGAAAATAGCGCAGAGCGCCGACGCGATTACAAGTTTACACAACAATTATAAGTATTCTTAATTACGGATATAATAATTATTGAAGATACACGTCAATTAAATTTGTTAATGTTTATCGTTTTAAGTTTTTCATTTTGAAATACACATAATATCTTATATTAAAAAATAAGCAACTCTTTTAAAAACAAGCTGTGCTTTTTGCTTATAAATGTTCTAATATTATTTAGTACCTCATATTTACTATATTTATTTCAAACTAGCCGTAAACCCGTGAAAAATCGCGTGGATCCGTAAGTTACGGACGTTACGGATTGACAGACATCCGAAGTTAGGATAGTCGTGGGATATAAAAGCAAAACAAATCCAAAAAATTAAAAAAACCGTTTTGAATGTTGTCATCAAGGATTACTAATTCTGTTCCTTCCAAAATCATGTTTTCCATCAATTTATAGGCTTTACTTCCTATAAAATCTCGAGTTCAGGACATTATAAATTAGTAATTCTCGATGACTATTCAAAACAGTTTTTTTATTTATTGCTGCCTTTGCATTTATACCACACATTGAAGATTTGCGCTTTACGTTGCTTTGAAGATACTCGTGTTTTTGTAGAGAGGTGGCGTGTCCATTGACAACAAAAATCCGCTCCACTATCTACGCAATCCGCTGCCCCCCTCGAATAGTTTGACAACAATCTATATTTAGATTTTTTATTATTCACAGCCCAGAAACTATATATATATATATATATAAATAAATATAACTTAACGTGTACATTACAAAGTTTAATTTAAGGTAGATTAAAATAATCATGTTGCACCACAAGTAACGGCGATATAAATCAATAATACAACTTTTTTTTAAAATTAATAATAAAATGTATGTACAGTAGAGCTTCGATTATCCAAACGTCGATCAACCGAATGACCGCTTATCCAAACTACTATGCCCGCCCGACCCGCGCGTGCCTACTCCCTCCCGCCTCCCGCGCTCCAATGCTCATGCACTTGTCGCGACTTGTTAATTGTACTCGTATGTCACTTCCAAGTAGCCGCTAGTTGATAAACTAAATTTAAACTAAACTAATGCTACTGGCAGTCACCGATTGTCCATGCTTGTAATTGGTAAAAGCAATAAACCACGTTATTTCAAATTCGATAATATGTCTGTCGTTTACACTTCGCAAAAGAGTGCTTGGATGGATAGTACAATTTTCATGGATTGGTTTACAGAAAGTTTTATACCCTCTGTAAAAGCCCATCAATTAAAAAATGATAAAAGAGAGAAAAAATGATTGCTTCTTGATTGCTCCAACTCATCCATCATGTGACATCTAAAATGAAAAATATGAGTTTATAAAAGTCATGTTTCTTCCACCTAACGTGACTTCATTATTACAGCCTATGGACGAAGGCGTTATTGAGACTTTCAAACGGTATTATAGAAAAGAATTGTTAAGTAAATTACTTTTGGAAAAAGAAGAGGAGGGAGAAGAAAGCCTGATAAGAAATCATAAGAAAATTGATTTGAAAAACGCGCCCTATATGATCAGAGCATCATGGGACAGTGTAAAAGTGCAGAACTTGAAAAAAGCGTGGAATAAAGTTTTGTGTATAGTGGAAAATCCTCAAAGTGTATGTGTAAATGAGAAACAAGAAGAAGTTCAACAATGGATGGATATCAATGATAAAGATCCCGGGTATTATGCAAATCCAAATTATGTAGGATAGCGAAATTTTCGACCTCATGACTAATAAGGCTGACACCACCGCTAGAACCTCATCAACTACAAGTTCAAAATGAAGATGAAAACATAATTGGTGCTTCTGAAGCGTTTACCTGCTTAGATATTGCCTTGCGTTGGTTTGAAATACAAGCTAAAAGCGACCAGTATCAAATATCTATCCTTAAAAAAGTACGTGACCTAGCCGCTCATTAGCGGGTAGGCTTGCTTCGGCAGACGAAGATTGAAGATTTTTTTAAGCGTTAATTGTACCTAGTATGTAGATACATGTTTTATTACAAGATTGTCTTTTAATAAAAGTTTTTAATGTTTAATTAATGTTTAAAAGATATAAATGTAAATAGGTTTTCATTCACCTGTACGTAAATATATATGGCTTAATCAATACAGTTTGCTTATCCGAAAATACCGGTTTTCCGAACACCCACGTCCCCCAATTAGTTCGGATAATGTATTACATAATGGAAGTTATGTATATTATATTATATTAGTATCGAAAATGTGATACCAGAACTCACGATGCCATGTTGAATTCTTGTCAGCTGTCGAATTCTGTTCACTCGCGAGTTCACGAATGTTTCAATCGTTTTTTAAAAAAGTTTTTGTTTGTAGAAGTATAACTTCTACCGCGCGAACATGAGTACACACACGCAGTTTTTAAAAATTTGATAAATGGACACTAACACCAATATTATGAAATTAATAACTTCAGAAATTTTTCTAAATATTATTTTGAGACATCTACCAGCTGTGTTAGAAGTTTATCTACATTGTAGACATGCGAATTATATGTAGATTCTACATGGAAATATAATTTGCCTATGTATGACATCAAAATTGATGACAGTGCGCCGTGGGTAGGCGGCCCTTATTCTCGAGATCGGATTTTTTATTGATCACCGCCAGGAAACAATGCGATCGGTCCAGGCGCTTTCAGCAGTAATTAATTCTGATTGATGAGAGCCTGGCTTACACGATAAATCTGCGGTGTTGTATCGTCCCATAAACCACGGAATATGAAAGGAAAATCATAACATGAAAAGTGGACTTGTGTCATTGACTATTAATAATGGATATTTCATTTTAAAGCCATTTTTCTTACCCTTCATAAGGTTGCAGTATGCTGATTTATCGTACCACCGCATTTCATATCACCGACATTTTGGACGGTAATCCAGTTTCTGAGGTTACGTAGCCAACCAAATCACCCCTTTCTGCCTATATCATTATTAATTGTACCTTTCCCAGCGTGATGATTTCTAGGATATCATATTTCTCACGGAGAATGTCCGAGTATGCAGCTTTTCTTCGTTTGATGGTTGTTATCGTGCATCTCTTTATTTGTAATGTGGTCAATCTAGGAGATTTCACACAAAAAATATGAACATTATTTTTTTGCTCTTCACATAAAATGCTCTATTGCTTACAAAGTATTAATCATCGAAAAAATCAACAGGAAAATATATACTACCCCATTCTCACGATAGTAATAAAGCAAAACAATCATGGCTTTACCGCTGTTATATGACGTTACGCTTCGTTCATTTTTAATGATGTCTTGACATTTCTCATAATATAAACTTTGCGCATATGTTTTATGCGTTACTAACATAACAATCTTATATTATTATCCGGTGCGTCACTAATATAACAACGTTGTCTTATTAAATAAAAATTTAATTGAATAATTAAAGAATATTATAGGCACTATTTTAAGAATAATAATAAATGGAAGCCTGTAAAAAACTCTGTGAATAATATTTTTAAAAGCTTTCATGTCGCAGATTTTTCGTGGGTTTTCTAGTTTAAAAAAGAGACTACAGCTATTTCGAGAAAAAATGTGAACAGACCCTTCTCCAGACGCGAATAAAAAGAAATGTAGGTAGTCACGCAAATTTGGGAAATGTCTTTCGTAAAAGAATATTATCCTCCCGATATTGTTATGATCACGAAAACGGCTAATGTTCGCATTCTAGTTCTGATCATACCTGATTAAATTACACGTTTCATTGTTGCTTCATTACATTACCTGCGTGTAATATTCCGCTCGCATTATTGCTTCAACCTCCACGCGCAGAGTAATTTAATATTAAGTTATTCTCTTCTTGCACTCGTTGTACTTGTAATTATATTGCTATGACGTAGTTACACATAAAATAATTCTACAGATTCTTTCTTTTCTTATCATCAGCTTAAACAAAAGTGACCATTATTCATGGTTGCGGGGAGGAAATTTTAACTATGGTATTTCGTAACTTAACGATTAACCCGGTTTTAGAGTTTAAACACATTTTAAATATCCCGATAAAAATAGTATTAAGGTATCGCCTCGACAAAGCTCATTAAGTCCTAAATATAAAACTACGTCATAGGAAGTAGGCAAATAAATAAATACAAATGATTTTATCCACATATTACGTACAACTATATCCAGCAATAAAAAGGAGGAGCATTTTTTTTATTCCCAGTTGAAAATAAACATTAGAGTAGAATATGAAAAAATGATTTGAATGTAGATCAAGAAAAGATTACATAATATATGATATTATTTATTATATGTATAACACTGAAAAAATTATGTTTTATATGCATGTAGGTAAAAACTAAATCATATGGATGTTACGCAATAATATGTTAAGCCACACTCAATTCAAACGGAGATATTTTACGTTAAAGGTTATTACCTAAACTAATATTAAATCATTTTATGTGTGTATTGTTAATTGCTTAAGTTACGTTGTTGTGTGTGAGATCCTAGACTCTCTGTAGTAATAAATTATATATTCAACTTTAAAAAATAAGTTTTACTGAAAAATTAATTGCTTTCTGCTAGTAGTTAAATTATTACATTACGCGCCACAGTCTATATACGAAAGTGATATGACTTCTGTTATTTCGTATTGGAAATTTGAAATATTAAAATTATTATCGACAACAATGCGCTATTTGGGCGACATCTGTTTTTAGATTTTAGAGATTTTGCAAAATTTTTTTCAGTTAGGACTAATTTCAGAGCTATCCAGGCACATCGTGTTGTTATTACATTAATAATTATTCAGATTGATGATTTTTCCTTCCTAATACCTTCGCTCCATCACAACAAACCGATAGGATAGATAGATAAACCATAGAGGATAGAACCGAAGATCAGCTCCTTATCATTAGGCTTTGCGGCGTTGAAAAGCGATCACACTCACCGACAAGATAATTTATAAAACAAAAGAAATGCAAAACTTATTGCTGTGCATGCTTTCACAAATAGAATAAGAAATGATTGTTCAATTCATTAGGTATTCACAGCATTATTTGTTATCCTCTCTATTTGACGCCATTATTTGTTACCCTCTATTTTTACATGCGTTTATTTAACTCTCTTTGTCTGTTTGTTGTGCTCGAATCTTGTAATTGATTTTTCACCAACTTTTGGACTAGCTAGAGTTCCGAAACTTTCAACATTTACAAAGTGGATAACTATACATTTATTAATTTCGACATTTAGTCATTATTTCGATTAAATACTCTGAAATTTCGTGAAGTCCAGTTGCACTATTTTTTTATTTTTTCTTTCATATCGTATATAAAGCTATAATTTAAACTTTTTTACATCGTCATAATAACCGGTAAACCGTTATTAAATTCAGAGTTTTGCTGATTTACCGGTACGGTAATTTTCAGTAAATTATCTCTTAAGTAGCCCTATTTCTAGTCAATATATTAATATAAGGACATGTGAATTATTTATGCACAGGAAAAAACATTAAAACATAATATCTGTATTATAATATTATTTCATGAAGTAAATATTTAATTTAGTTTTAAAAAAATAGCGAACACGGAACTCGTGTCACATCAATATTATTACAATTTTCAAATTATCTTAAATTCCTATATAAACATCCATATAGTATGTCACACGAATTTCATGATTTTTGGAGCTCCCCCCGTCCTTGTCACAGGTGGTCACATTTGTACCTCCCCTACAAAGTCACATACTTTGCAATTAAAATTTTAGAAACTATCAAATTAAAACAGCAATTCCAAAATTACTTATATATTTCTAATTAAAATATTTTTTCATAAAGTCAACAATAAATTAAGCATTTAAGAAATATTACAAATCATAACACAAATGAACGATTCAAAATTTAATCATCCAGTATCCATGGACTCTGACCCCATTCCTTTATATTATTTGTGACTGGCGTAGCAGTCACTTCGTTCTCGATTTGGACAATATTAGGAACATTCGATGTGCATATTAATATTTTAAAGGTTTTCGTTAGAGTTGAGTTTTAATACTTTAGATTTTACATGTGACGTCACGAAGCTTGTGACTCGTCCTACCCCTTGTCACACGATGTCACACTTTGTTGAATTTATGGATGGCCCCTAATTTCCTGGAACGAGGCTCGAACCACAAACTCTAGATTGCTAGGCGAGTGCCTTAACCCCTAGACCAACAAGTTTAGCAGATTTATTTCCTTGAAATTTTGGTCACTTATGTACATATTGTTTATTGAATGGAATGTACATCCTTGCTACATTTCTACGCTAAAAATGAATATAGTAGGGTAGAAGAATAATCGTCAAGTAATATTAGTGAAACCTTCAATAATTATCACTCTGTTCAATTTTACGACACTTTTTTAAGGATAAATAAGATTTATACATAGTACTGTATTTTATTGCAGAAACGTACCAACATCATACTTTAGATAATATATTTTATCGCTAGGAAGTGGTCATGGCAATAGACGAGGTAATATAATATAACGATTCCAAAACGGAACACTAATACAGCCCAGCATCATTTCTCCGATCATGGAGTTAATGTTTTTCCTAATGATATAACGACGGAGGAAAATAACACACAATTTAAAATAGAATTAATAGTTAGAGTTCTATTTAACAATTTAACAGCGATGAATTCTTGTTATACGTAATGAAACTATCATTTATAACATTCAAATAATTTTAAAAGCCTTTATTGTTTGTTTTAACGATTAAATTAATTTAATACTATTCATTTTACTTTAAACTATACTTTTTACAATAGCGCACGGTACATACTTAAATTCTGTAAGGAAAGAGGTATGTTTTAAATCATAATGGAGAATTTATTTCAATTATTAGATTACGTAAGTATTTACAAAAAGGGTAAACATTAGAAAAATATGGCTATTGAAAACCTTATAAAGCAAGACCTTCCCTTTTTTACCGACTTCTTTAATATTTATATGAGGAATTTAAGATTCTTTACTAATATTCCCCCTCCAAAATTATGTTCCATTAAGAAGAGCGAGTCAAAAATTATCTTCACTTTCGCCATAATATACCTTCAGGTTGTCAGAAAGGTTGTCACACTGCCTTTTGCGCATGTGTGTTCAGAGTTGGTACGACTGCGGTCACGTGTGTGAAATTTGATACCGATCGTGTCACTGTATTTACGGCTACTACGTTCCGCTAGCAGTTTGCACCAATGAGGAACAATAAGCGATGATCAGATTTCTCCGGTCGAAGGTTGTGAAAGAGGTTAAAATTTATCGTGAGCTTTTACCACAATACGGGGACAGCGCTTTATCACGTAAAAGTTTTTTTTTGTGGATCAAGAAGTTTAAAATTGGCCGGGATACGTGGAGAGAAAGCTGGACGCCCAGCAAGAGCGTCCAGCAAGGACGACAAGATTTGGCAAACTCGGGATGGTTCTACGAATAGGCCAGTTACCAACTTCTAAGGTACTGTCTTCTTTGAACGTCAGTCATGGTTCTGCCCATCAAATCATCCACGACGAGCTTGGCTTCCGTAAAGTCTGTGCGTGATGGGTACCAAGGCAGCTCCCACATACTTAGACGTGCAGGATGCAGTGTAAAAGTGGCTTCGCGATCAACCGAAAACCTTGGAAGGAATATGCAAGCTTGTGGACCGCTGCACTATGGAAAATCGAGGTCTATTTCGGATCAAAAGTCAATAACTCTTTTATTTCTAATATTATAAGTGTGTACAAAATTTTATGATTATACATTTAGAAATATAAGATTTATTGACTTTTGATCCAAAACAGACCAAAATTTTATGAATATCTTCAGAAATAAAAGAAATCCGAAACAGACCTCGATTTTCCATAGTGATGACTATGTAGAAAAATGATGTACATATTGAACCCCTATTTTTTAAAAATAAATTGTAGGACGAAAAGTGTAGATAATTTTTGACTTGCCTTTGTTGGTTGTGAGATTTGTGGGAATCAAAACCATTTGTGTTTATTTTCCTTGTGGCACGACACGATACGACAAGGTCGTGGCGAACTGTTATCTCGAGAAGGGCGCTTGTCAAATTCCGCAGTAATCAAAACACACAGAGCACTGTTCGTAGTGCCTAGTATGTCAATAGGTTCATTAATACTTGTTGTTTGAACATATTGGACTGACTCAATACCACACAACGCAAATATTGTGAGACAAGAATGTTTCTTTTAATTTTTTAATAATTTTTTCTACATGCACGTTGATTTGTCCTTTTCTTATGAGTATTTTGAGAGAACCGCTCCTCATAATCACGTGTAATTAATACCAAAGTAATATTATCAGATCAGTGATTAACTACATTATATTGTTTTACTTGAGTTTTTGAGAAACCAAATTGGTTGAAACAAAATCCCCGTGGGTGGCGACTAGAATAGACACGCAGCGCGCGTGTTCCATTGCCTACTCATTACTTCCTTTCTTTTAACTCGTGGCGTCTGCTTGTCTGACGAAAAAACTTTGGATCGATTTTTAACACTTTTCCCGTGATCCAATCGAGCTGAAACTTTGCAAGTAGACTCGTGGCGACGATCAAGAAGATCTATCAAATTTTCGTTAAAAAAAATAATTATATTATAATTTTGGATTTTTCAAATTTTTAATGGTTTTTTCATACAACTCAGTAAGTTGTATGGAGATACCGACGCATATGGTAGACACGAAACCCGAAAGTGAGAAAGGGAGTATTGTAAAAACTTGGTTTTTGTGGGTTATTTTGTACTTCCTTTATTTTAACTCGTGGTGTCTGTCGGACGCAAAAACTTTGGATCGATTTTTAACCCTTTTCCCGTGATCCAATCGAGCTGAAACTTTGCAAGCAGACTCGTGGTGACAATCAAATTTTCGTTAAAAAAAAATTAAAATTAAAGTATAATTTCGAATTTTTCAAATTTTTCGTGGTGACAATCAAATTTTCGTTAAAAAAAATTTAAAATTATAGTATAATTTCGAATTTTTCAAATTTTTAATGGTTTTTCATACAATTTGTATGAAGAGTTTCCGACGCATCTGGTAGACGCGAAAACTGATAAAATAATAATTTTGGTTTTTTCGAAATTTTTTATCCCTTTCATAGCCTCGCATCCTAATGAGCCCAACGAGCCCAACGCATAGGTTAAGCGCCAAACCAGTTTCCACTAGTAAATGAGAAAGGAAGTAAAATAAAAACTTGGTTTTTATGGGTTACTTTTTTTTATTCTCGACTGCAGTCGCGTCAGAAGTGCGCGCGCTTAATTGCGTAACCTCGAATACCTAATATATTTCGCAGCCCTGTAATCCTTATCGAATAAATTCCGTTTACATTTGCATGCATTTCTGTCTTTCCTGTACCTCATTCGCTTAGCACTCAAAGATTGCTAGGTGTATTCTTACATCCAACACGGAAGGAGGTCGGATGCTATAGGCGGGATCCCTCCGTTACTTATTTAATTTCATATCAGCCTTCTATAATTGGTAACCTTCGTCACAGCCAAATCCTCTAATATCCTGTTTGTACCTGCTATAAAATACTGTATTTGGCTAAACATGTTTGCGGTAACGATGAAATAAGGGTGCGATTGCTCAGAACGACGTCAATATGAACGCGACATTTCTCGTCGCCGCATTACTGACAGGTGACAAATAATGCGTATAGTCCGTCTAACTTATCTGAAGAATGGCCAAATTTGGAACTAACGACGCCATATTGGATTATCTACAGCTGACAGATCTTTGTTTACAGAGGGGTTCACGACTGTTTCGATAGTTTTTTAAGAAAATTTTAGATTGTCACCATGCCAAAAACCATTAAAAGCGGTGTTCGGTAAATAATCTTGAAAACGCACACGTTTTTTGAAGAGGAACAACGTCTAAAAGCCCCAATTATACCGTTTGATTTTGTTCATAGACTTATTGCCGCCACTTCAGGTTAGTGCTGCCATGCAGTTATAATGATGTTCCCATACTTAGTTTTTTATTTTACTATTATACAATTTCTTCAGGTATTTCTGAATCGGCAATTTACAAAATAGTTAAAGAAGGTAAAGCGGCCGTGGAAATGGGCATTAAAATATCTATACCCGGAAAAAAAAAGAACAAGGATAAGTGGAAAAATTGATTTAGAAGTCGTAAGATGAGAAAAGTTTTACAACATATTTTATTCGATAATTTTTTACGTAGAATTTTTATTATTTATACTTTTTATTACATAATTCATTAACGAGTTCATTTGTATAAACATCTTTTTTCAAACATAAACTTTTTTATTTATGCACATTAAAGACTGGTTGCATCAACTTACTTTATAGCAATAGTTCATTTAAAGCATAGATTTTTACGAGAGCGAGTTGTTTGATCGGTGGAAAATGCAAAATATCTATGCTTTGAACGAAAAATTACTATAAACCAAGTTGATACAACGGCCCTAAACCGATTGATATCCTTAGGTGTTACTGAGTTAAACATGGTGGTCATGATCATTAGGTATGAGACATCGAATAAAACCGGCACCACACTGCGCGGATCTTCCGCCGCGTCTCTTCTGTCGTGGAACATCGCTACATTTCTTTCCATACAATATGCGCTTATTAAACACACTACGCGGATGATCGGTCGATCTATTTGGTTTGCCGATTTGGCGCAACGGAAAAACGCGGCGGAAGATTTGCGTAATGTGGCGCCGGCCTAAAAGAATTATTATTGTTTGTTTTTTTTCCTAAAAATTGTATTTTTCTTTGATTTTGAAAAAACGCCATTTTGTGACGTTGTGTATTTTACGAATGTATATTTTGATAAATTTATTTGTACGTTAGTTTACTTTTTTGTTTTTTATCGTGTCGTATACTGCTTAATAACTTGTTTAAGAAAAAACGAATTTGCAAAAAAATCCCTACAAATGAGATAATTTTTAGACTATGGGCAGTACCACAACGATTGGGACGCCCTCCTTTATTCTCCAGATAAGTTGGACGGACTATACATGCGGATATTCCACTATACATAAAATGATTTATTATTTTGTAATGACTCGCACAAGGAAGGACCAAAATATATTTACACCCATAGTGGCAGGTTCTTTTACCGAGGGTAACATCAATTACTCGGTTCTAAATTATTCAACATAACTTTTCTAATACAAGTGCTGATAGTAACGATGGCAGTCTAGGTTGTAAAAGTCCTCTACACGATCTATCTACATTATAGACAATTTTTTATAGTTACACAATAAAATTGATCGTACGCTCGATTTTGGCATTGACGTTCTTTAAGTTTTTTGTAAATAAAAAAAAGCAACAGAGGAAGTCAACGGGTCATTATTGACCCTGACAGATGGTCGTAGAGTAACATTAGAGTACAAAGTATAAATATTTTATGAACATTTTGGATATGACATAACTACACAATACACTTTTAAAGATAAATTAAAAATAAATAAATTAAAGATAAAGTAAATTGTAAATAATATTCAGAACAGAATAAATACTGTTGCAAATCAATAAATATAATTTAGAAATAAGTTCTAGATTAACAAGTTTTACGGCGAGCGCACGGGTTCCAAGGTCAACACCGTGTGTCTACGAGTCGCGGTTCTTACGTCCGCCATTCACGGGCGTGCCATCGTTCCAAATGGCACGCCATCGCTCCAAAATACGCTAATTGAACCGCATGGGTATTGGGTATTGACATTCACGAGCGTGTTTTGGAGCGATGGCGTGCCATTTGGAACGATGGCACGCCCGTGAATGGCGGGCTTTAGTGAAATATATTTTTGTCTATGATGAGTGATGAGTATATGTGTAGTGTATATTAGGTACTCGCTCGAGCGACCGTCAACAAAATTTATCAATATTTCGTTTTTGAACTGAGCCTGCGTCATAAAGAATACATCAAGGTTGCCGTCTCAGGATGATAATCTCGTTATAATGATATAATTATATTATGAAATAATTATATTATGATATGATATAATAAAAGGTAAGGCGTAGGAGTATTGTCTTCGTTCCTAAATTATTGTTAGGTCCGATGGCGCTCGGCTGTCGTTGGATATTCACGACTTCGTATACGATCGGTTTTTGTCAGGTCGGTTCGGAAACTCCAGGCTCCAGGAATGTTATTATTGACAATTTAACCTAAAATATCGTCGCTAAATCTGTGTTGCCGTTTGTAGTTCGTGTTGTGTTGTGATGTCATCATTTTAGGAGCCCGTCTAGAGGCAAGAAGCGCTCAAAATGTTCGGTGATATAGGAAGACTCAAAAATGTGTATTTTACATATTTTTGAGTCGAGGTCTGAACATTAAAAGAAACATTATAGATCGAAGAAGTGATTATAGCAAATTAAATAGCGTGGAACTTTTTAATAAACGGCTGAAGGGACTTGTGATGGGGAGGAGATAATTGCTTAACAAATCAATGTGCTGATATTTTACCCACTTATTTTACCTTACTTTCTGTCCCCTTATACCAGTATATAATTGCTGTTTGGGGACATGCTATTTAATTTTAAATTTTAATTAATACAAATAACTAATTAATGCAGTGTGATCATATAAAAGTGTGTAAATAAAATAAATATCATTATTATTATTATTAAGTAACCAAATCTTTTTAAAAATATTTACTATTTTAATTTGTTTTCACCATAGTTTCTAATTAGTTATTCAACTCCCATACCTATATTTACGTTTTTGTTAATATCTATTACCTGATGAAGGGACAATTGATGCCGAAACAAATAGTTATTTTATGCCATTTTTTTGATATTAACGTAAATAATATTACCACAAACTTATTTTGCTATTATTGAAGAAATTAAAAGAACGCTTCGTTAAATTGATGAAGGATTTGGAAAGTAGTATTTTCCTAAATATTTTTACGAATATCATTCATTAGAAAATGACGCACGATGAAGAAAAAGCATAAGAAAATGTGTAGGTATATATAAACGCGTAAATATAACATATTAACATAATAAATTTATAATCTATACAGTATAACTCTTTTCATTTAAGAAAGATAATCGACTTAGTATGTGTAAGCCGCGCGAACGAGGTACATTGTTTGGTTATGTTGGTGTTTATATCCGAAAACACCAACACAACGGAACAATTACGTCGTATACGCTTACACACACTAGACCGTACATACTAATTCGATTGTCTTTCTTAAATGGAAAGAGGTTTACCTGTTTTGTCTTGTTTCACATGTAGTCCCTAATCTAGAAATAAATCTTTCGCTAAAACAATGATTTATTTGACAAAAAGCTCAGAGATTTACTTCCAGAATTACTGATCAGCTTGGCCTTGAGAGACTGGTAAGTTTCCTGGTGATAATGTTTTCACCTCGAAGACAGGATTGAAAACTTTTGTATAATTGCATAACTTTCAGCTCCTTCAAAAATGTTTTTCAACGTGTTTACTAGAATACGAAAATAAAACCTTCGCAAAATTACGAAGTTTTTGAAACATAATTTAAATCTGAATAATAATTACGGTGTGAGAATTGTGTACACTAGATACGCACTAAATGAAAAATGGATTTTTCCAGAGATTCTGCTCTAATGATTTCTGTTGAGACCAGTGTAAATTGTCTATTAGGGATGTAACAAAAATTTGATTTGTTTCGGAAATCGACCGATTTGGGATCGAATAATCAAAAAAATCGAAGCCGAAGCCACATTCGGGCGGCTATAATAAATACATAATCTAATATATGGTATCAACATTGTAAAATATACGTACGTGGTTTCTTTGATCTGGAGGTCCAATGTCACGCTGCGAATTTCAATTTAAAAAGGGTTCGATATTCTGCGATCGCTTTCGTTCGTCCGCACCCTTCGGGAGGCAAGTCCTCTTCCAATACCGAATAATCTACGCGTAAAATTCTTCTCGCCTGGCAATCGCGATGGGACTCCTCTTTTCCACCTTTGTCGTCCAACTAAATGTCTTCTCTTTCTAAGACCTGTTCAGTCCGTGAGATTGTCATTTTTTCTACTAGCGTCGATGAAAGTTTCGCGTCCGCGTCTAACTGGCCCAAAGAACTCCCCCGGGCAGGTTTTTCAATTCATCGAGTTCTTAGGTCAATGTACATATAAGAAGGCGCAAGTCCTGCGATAGGGCGTGTGGCTGGTGACGCTGTTAGGTGAAGGATATTAAGGACTTTAATAAGGTAACGAAGGAAACACATTTGTTGGACAATCACAATCATCCGGTGACACCTAAAAGACAAGCAGCGAATAAATAAATAAAAGCCACAGCTGGGCTGACAAAATCATTAAACATTGCGGAATACGTGGCAGAAAATAAAAATAGTCAGAGAAAAGTAGGAGACACCAATTGCTGTGGCCTTTATCCAGCAGTGAATAGCTGATGATAATGGTAAGAAATAACAAATGTATTTTTAAAATTTAAAGTTGAGGTCTTCTATATAATACAACACAATGGTATATTGCTTAGTTTCGTGAAAATAATATTATTTTTTGAGAAAGACAACGAGAAAGTATTTTTACATTTTATTTAAAAAGTTGGTCATACGCCAACTCATTGACATAATCTTACTGCGTAAACAGTAATATTCACCATTCGCCTATCAAGCTTCGACACAATCCTAACCGTCAATACATGAAATTTCATTTTTCATTGTTTCATCGATTTTCCTACTTAGCGAAATAAAATATGTAAATAAAACACATTGTGTGGCAATTTTTACAATAAAACAATTTGACTAAAGCACAAACGTAATCGGTTAATTGTAGCCATTATGGTGGCCATTGTGTCGATAATAAACATGGTGTAGAGTCCGTAATAAGCACTTTAAGTCATATTGATTTTGGTGGTCAATATGTTGTAATATTAAAATGAATAAAATATATGCACGTGTATTACAAATGTGAGTTTAATTAATCAACTTATTGTACAAGAATATTCAGTACAATAAGTAGGTACTGTAAAAGAAAAATACTTGGATTTAATGGACTTCGGATTTAATTAATTTTTTCCGGTACGTATGTCATACGGGAAAATAAAACCATATTCATTGTGAAATGCTTTTATCCAATACCATCTTATAATTAAAATAACAATTATTTTTTGTTTTTTATTCATTGTTATTTTTAACATATTTATAAATTATAAAATAGTAATTTCTTCATTTTCAGAAAAAAAAAAATATATCTAAAACTAAGTCTACATATTTAAATGCAAGAGTCTCATTACGTTTGGCACATGATGTATTCACACAAGTAAAAATATGTATAACTATTTTGTATTTTTTTGACGTATGTTATATGTATAGGTATATTCGGAAAACCTTTATATTATAAAACGACCATCCTGTCATAATTATTCCCTTATAATCGAGGTTTTATTGTATTGTCATTTTTCATAGAGAGTCACCGGATGGATAGATCAGGATGTGTTGTTTGATATAGATGAAAATGCTTTATTTTTATTTAAAAAATAAAGATTAGAACACGGAATACGCGTCTCATCAATATTCCTACTATTTTCAAACTAAGCTAAACGCTTGCGGTATGAAAATAGGACTAACTCGCTAATATTTGGTGGTCACCTGGAACGAGACCACTAAGAATAGGAAGGCCTTAACCTTAACTACACCAACAAGCTAAACGTAGGTAAGAATTTTCTTTTAAATGCTTAACAAGTATGTACAGATCAAGCAGATTAGTAATTAGGGACGATCTAAAAGTTGAGCACTGAATTAATAACTAGGTTATCTGCGTCGTTGGAAGGGGAAACGGGTCTCGGGTTTATGGGGGTGAATAAAGGTTCAGGGCTAGTTGGTTGATGACTTGGGTGTTGGGTTGACACGAAGAATGTCGGATCAAATTTACCCAGAGATGTTCCGTAAAATAACACTTTGAGTTTACGACGTCAGACGTATCCAGGTGAATGTAATTTTCGTTTACCGTTATGAGCTCAATTATCTATTATATTTCATAATGCGTCATATGTATTTACATGTATTACATGACACATTTATGTTTGTAAAAGTGTATTCTGTAACTTGTTATTTCACTAATTTTCGTAAAATGTTTTAAATTGCAATTTAATGTCACACTAGAACTGTCTATCAAGGTAATTAACGACCTTTCAATAATCTGTAAGTTATTTATAAAAAGATAAGTTCGAATAAAATTAAGTCCTTTCCTCCCCATTCTTGATTCCCCTTTTATTCTTTAGTTCTCTCGGTTGCTTTTAAATTATGCCTTTAAATTTTTATATGTTGTTATAAAGTTTTGTTGTTACTTATTTATAAATGCCGTAAAACTGCTGTGCAGTTTGGCACATGTAATAAATATCAAAAAATTAATAAACATAAAAAAAAATAATAACTTGTCAATTCTGTGGAAACGTTAAATTGGTCTCTGAACTATTATGCTCACGTGTAAACTGATTTTTATTGTTGGTTTCTCGTAAAAAAATAAATATATAAATTAATAAATAAATAAAATAAAAATAGTGATATTTTAATAACTCAGAGTATCTTAGATTTATCAAATGGAAATATCTTAGTTAACTTACACTTAATAACGGTAATATCTTAATAATGCTTAACCGCTAAGTCACGGTGCGGCGTAGCGGTTTAAGATTCTAACTAGAGGTCAGATTCTCTCTAAGGTCGTAGCTACGAATGCTTAGCTAAGCTAATTTTAATTAACTTTAAGTTTTTAAACTTGAATTATTTTTTTTGTTTTGACAACATATAATTTTAATTTTCATACTCATACGTGTAGGTACTATAATATTGCACCACATGCGGTAATCTATACACTCAGAGCAGAGACAAACCGATTTATTTATTTTTGCGATTTATTTATGTCAAGTTTGCCGATAAAATGAGTCTGCTGTATGAATCGTCGATAGCAACATTAAAAAAACTAGTTTGTAGAATTCGTAATTTAAACGAAAATATTTTATTTAGTAACATATTATGCTGGGTGTTCTAAGTGAAGAGGACAAGAGGATACAACTACAAAAAAATTACAACAATTTAGTCAATAATGTAGTCCTCTTTATTACTTCTTGCCAACGTTCTACAAGTTTTTCGATGCCTCTGCGATAAAAACCATCTGCTCTCGATTCGAAGAATTCAGAAGGAGTCGAAAGTGCTCATTTTTTCTACTTGACATATCATTTTGAAGGCCTATAATTAAATTAAATAATAAATGTAATGCAAAAGCAAACGAAATTTTATTTCGAATTTGTTTCTTTAGCAATTTGTTTTACTGTTAGTGTGCATTTTAATATTCTAAAAAAAACGGATACTACTTACGTTAATACCTAATACGTAGATAATACTTCCAACGGAAATATTTACAAATAATTTTGGATAGGTTTTAGAGAAAATTGCGAGGAAAATTAATTGAATCAGAATGATTAGGTATACAGATAGGTAATATAACATTTTTCGTTATTTATGTCAAAATTCATTATTAAAATGTTGAGACATTTATTGAAAAATTGAGTAGAATAATAAAATTGTCGGTACGTGTGTGTTTTCAATTAATTTCATCGGTTGATATATCTTTTTAAAAAAGAGAGAAATATGCGAACAAAAGAATGGCGCAAGATATAATACTCGTAATGTGTCTTGGGAGTAATAAATATAATGATTTAAAGAAAGTATTTTTAACCCCCGCGTTAAAATTCTCCATTAATTCAAACATCGCCTTTTAGCGGAGTAATGACGTCATCTGCCGGGTCGTATGCGTCGTAATTTATATAATAAACAAACAACCCTTTTGTGTCACACTTCGCTAAGGAACGAATTAATCGCAAATGTTTTTTCTCATAAAAAAATCGCCATTTATTATTATTAATAATAATTACTGTATTATGTTTATTTGTGTAATTTTTTGCCTATGTTAGTATATAAGTTAACTTTTTAAATTTTTGTTTCTATGTTCAATATCATTCTCGTTTTATTTAACTTGAATCTCTTTTTACTACATTTCTAAATTACGTTAGAATTTTTATGCAGAGACATAGAAAAAAAAACAATGTGTTGCTGACATACAAAAATAAGATGATACTATTTCTGCAACATATAAAATGATAACAAAATGCTACTGAAACACATAAAATGATAACAAAAAGCTACAGAAACACATAAAATGATAACACAAAGCTACTGAAACACAGAAAAGGTTAATATAAGATTCTGAAGTATAAAAAAAAACATACGAATATCTTGCCTTTTTCAAAATGCACAAACTTGAGTCCCGACAGAAAACATACGAAGTTGTTGTGCTACACAAAATTCTCAGTGGAGTTATTGATTCTCTTTCTTTATTTGACATAAATTTGCATGTTAAATCCGGTATAATAAACCCGGAGTTTTTAAGAGTAAGCCAGCATTCTAATAAATATTTTTCTCCCATCACAAGAATGTGTCGTGCATATAACACATATTGTGTTTTATATTGATGCTGATATTGCAGATATCCTTTCATCGTTCAAAAAGTCGATACACAATATCCAATTTCTCGAACCCATAGATCACACTACATTGATACACTAAATTGGGATAATGGACTGAGTTTTAAATAATAATACACCGTTTTTTTTATATATCGTGTATCCATTATTCTGTTAGTGTCTCATTAAATAATTAAAAAATATTACTGAAACACAAAAAATTCCACATGTTGCTTTAACCTTTTAACAAACATTTTAATTGTTTAACATAATTAAAATAAAATAATTTCACCTTAATTCTTATAAGCGGCAATTTTTGAGGCGTTCTTTTCTAATTCAGGAAAACTGCAGCGTTTGTCTTCTTTTAGAATCGGAGACACGCGATCATCGGAGCAGTTGGTCGGTCACCTTTGTACCGTTTTTGTTCCGGGAGCGTGGCAACTTTACAATACGCTTCCGGTAAAACTCGAGCCGGCATTTTCCGCCTTCGCCGTCGCGCGCGTGTAACGGATTATTACGGCCACACACTAAAAAGGTGATTTATTTTGTATTATGCCTTTCTATACGCATAAACACACTTTCTGCCATTTTGCTCAGGGACGGTGAGAATTTGTGGATTTCGAAGCTTGGCAAAAGCCCAGGTCCCGCCATTAACGACTAAGTTTGTCGTCCATTGTGAAATTTCCGGGTGGAAAGTTTATATTTGGCGCGGTGTTCTTAGCAGCATTCATTCATTATGACGATCTATCAATCTCTCCTCGCACGAAGGTACACTACTAGTGTGTTTAATATTCATTTTGACTTAAAATAATGCATCTAAGTATACTTACATAACATTAGGGCCATAAACGCAAAGGAGCAATTTCAAAAAATATTTAAAAATGTTTGAGTGCAGTTACCGAGAATTACTAATTTAGAATGTACTGAATTCGATATTTTATAGGAAATATAGCTCTATTCTTCCCTAAATCATGTTTCTAAATCACTATTCAAAGCAAAGACATCAATATCCTCGTAGCGTAAAAGCAAAGGCGGCAATATCCACTTGTGTCACATCACAAAATGGTCGCTTCATACTAGAGTGAGGAGAGTTGAAGTCGATTTTAGACTGAAACGTCGTAGCAAAGACAGGAATATCCAATTACGTAAGTAACAAAAGCAGCAATGTCCATTTTTTTAGTAAACACAGCAAAATCCATATTTAAAAGTTTAATATTTATTTACGTATATAAAAGGAAAACTGTTTTTAAAAACTTATTTCTAGTAAGATGTAGGTTTCATAGACTCCAGAGAAATTTCCTCGAGTGGTGACAGGTTTTTGTATTTATCTCAGAAACACCTCTCTTTGCTTTTATACCCCTTGCATGTAACAGTATTTTGTTGTATTATACATTTCTTAGACTCCTATATTAATTCTGGCATAGTTCGGTAGATGCCTGCATTAATTGGTTCAGTTTACGTACGTATATTTACAACGTCATGTCACAAAGTCTAGGATTGAATAAAGAACAGACAGATAGCCATAAACTCCATTTTATGTACATAAAGTAAGATAAATTAATTTAAAAAAATAAATAAAAAAGTAAAAAAAACGTTAAGGCGATCGTCTAGCAGAATGAGCAAATTTCACAATTTTTTCTCATATCTTCTCTTGCGTTTTTATCACATTGTTGCAGGAAAATATCTCATTTTAAAATTTATTTGTCAGGTTACATATATTTTTTTAATACGAATATCTTATTAAAATGTCACAAACTAAATTATATAATTGATTAATAAATTACGAAACCTTCGATGTTTTAAAAATGAAGAAAATTGCTCCACTTTGTGGGCCTTTTACGACTGAACGGCCTGCTGAGATGTTTCTTTTATTCAATAATATTACAAAGTAAACAATTATCTTCAATTTATTACAATTATAGCAAAATCTGTAAGTTTGTTTTCTTGCAATTTATGTTTTAAAAAATACTGTTTTTTAAAAATATTTTATTTTTTGTGGGTTTTTTTAAACTCTTTTTACATGGTTGACAACTTTTTTACTTCAATAGTCAAAAGAATAGATATTATAATTTTATAATAAAAACAAAAAAAATCAAAATCTTTGTCAATATTCCTGATTTTAGATATTTAATCAAGACGCAACCTATTTATGACACAATACGCAGTGCCTTGATTAAATAGCTAAAATCTGAAATCGAGAATAATTTTTTGATTATTTTTGTATTAATTTAAAAATAATAATGTCTATTCCTTTAATATGTTAAAGAAAAAAAGTTATAAACTATCTATAAAGGATTGAAAACAACACAAAAATAAAAATAATTTAAAAAACAGTGTCTTTCAAAACATAAATTGCATGTAAATGTACTAACAGATTTTGCAATAATTGTAACAAATTTAAGATAAACGTTTACTTTGTAATATTATTGAATAAAAAAGACATCTCAACAGGCCGTTCAGTCATAAAAGGCCCATAAAGTGGAGCAATTTTCTTCATTTTTAAAACATCGAAGGTTTTGTAATTTATTAATCAATATTATAAGTTAGTTTGTGAAATTTTAACAAAATATTCGTATTTAAAATAAACGTAATCTGATGAATAAATTTTAAAATGAGATATTTCCATACAAAAATGTGATAAAAAACGCAAGAGAAGATATGATAAAAAATGGTGAAATTTGCTCACTCTGCTAGACGATCGCCTTAATAAAGAAGGGAAAAAACATATTTTTTGATTTACAATAATTATAGGTAGTTAGTTATAAAACACGTTATGGGTAACCTTGTAAAAGCTGGTACGAACAACAAATTCATAAGACGCGAATCTGAATACATATAAAAAATACCTAGGTGCCCATAGTGCTGCCGTATTGAAAACGCATCAAGAAAATACTGTCTGTCTCGCTAGCGCGCGATTATAGCTACCAGCACGTATATATAATATGACGTAATTGTAGGTACGTTGCTTACATATGAAAACTGAGATGGAGTGATACTTTTATTTAGTTTTTTTGTTGATAACATTTGCATTTCTTAACATCGTTCCTGTTATCTTCCCGTAATTCGGATACTGGTTCCATTTAAGAAAGACAATCGAATTAGTGTATGTAAGCCGTGCGTATTTGGGAAATTGTGTACAAAACGTGCATCGTACGCATGGTTATACGCATAGGTACTAATTGAGATTGTCTTTCTTAAATGGAAAGGGGTCTACGAGAAATGCGTATGTGACTAGGTATTGTGTTTTTGCGAGCTTTTATCGTGCGATCTATAATATGATTTGCGTCTGGCGTTGTTTTTATGGTTTACCTTTGGCGGTAAATCACTTTTAATGGAATATTTTAATATCTGTTGTACATAGTTTTATTTTCTCCGAATAACCCACTCTGTCTCGCGTTTTCTTTGTTCCCAAGTTTAAAAAAAATAGCGAAATATCTAATACGAAATTACACGCGTCGTTCCCAGTGTACCGAAAAGAAAAACGAGTGTTGGGTTAAATTTCACGTTTGCATATTATTTTGTTCTCTGGTGTACCGCGGGCTTCGTTAGATTCTCCCCTAAAAGAACCCTCTGAAGAATATAAAAACAAGTTGGATAATAACATGTTTCTTCTTATAACTTTTCGTAAGAACAGGAGAAAAGGGTTAGTGTTAGATATCGCGGTTTGGAAGTGGATTTAGTTTTTGTGGGTTGTTATTAAAAAAAACCACCAATAAATGTTTATGGGTTGAGAATACTATGTTTTTTTTACCTATCCTTCGTATAAACTAGAAAGTTTGTCTGAAGCAGCAAAAACACGGACGGTGCGCTCTACATTCGTTATACCTGTTCAGCCTATTCATTTTATTTTAAACTAATATACAATAATCAAGAATCCAAATCTCAGGCAAAACCGGAGAGCAATAAAGAGCAAATAAAAAAAAACACATTATTAGCAGGGTTATATATTACCCATATTTATTATAATGTTAAAAGCTAGGCATTTTTGGCTACCATGGCATTCCAAAAAGTAGGTATCTTGCCAAAATGAAATTTTGATATGTAAAGTATTTGAAAGAATATGAATTCTGTCAATTTATGATTACGCACAAGTTTTTAAAGAGAAGATAGAACACGGACTTTTGTAACAATCATAAAAAAATAAAATATGCTCGTTCGGAATAAATAAGCTTGTCCCTGGGAGTTTTTCTGTGGAGTTTTTGGATAATATAAACCAGATAAGGATAACAATGGAGTCGTTGAAAAATCTGCCGACTCTGACTTTACCTTGTAGTACGACTTCAACTCGACGATTTTATGCGAGCAAAAGACAATGAAGGAAACATTATTCACACAAGTCCCTTCAAATTAGTTATTTTACACCCACATACCAAATACTCACGACATATAGCTAGGTACATAATCGTTTAATAAAATAGTAGATTGATTTACGATGACTACAAAAAAAAAGATATATTTCTGTTTGTATTTGTAAAAAAGGTATATCAGATTTGAATTTCTAGGTACTTTAATTCTTAATTGAAGTGTAGATAGAACATTGAATTATTTAAATATTTATTAGGTCTGTTATTTTAAGATCCCAGTAAAAATGCTGACAAAACCGGAAACATTTGGGACATGGTCGATAATGTTTTCTGTTCAGCGAGGTGGTGCATGGACATGTAGGTACAGGCGGTGATTGTCACTTAGCAGCTTGCATTGTTGCTGACAATAGTTAGCACTCAGATGCTGACTCGCGATTGTCGTGGTATCACTAAAAATGACTATGTAACGTGCTAAACGTTTTCAGCAGGAAACAATCGGTTTTGGTCGATTGTTGTCAGTCAGTCAGATTGTTAGTTGTGCGCGTTCCCAAGATATTGGAGCGAGTTGTGAGTTTCAAAGATATTGGATTATCATATTACGATGATCCAATTTCTTTGGAATTGTTATAACAATAAAGAGAGCGACTTGTATGTGCTGTGTTCTATATGTCTTGCGCGAGCGTAACGAAGCACAATGTTGTACGCGCATTGTAGGCATTTAGTTGCCACAGTACGTACAAACACATTTGCGCACCCAGGATTTAATTAATCTCAAGGAGGGTGGAAAGCAAATGAAAGGGTGGTAAAAATATATATATTTTTGGCCTTCTAATACGTGTGTAACGGACTAGATTTAAAGTACTCACTTGTTATGTGACCTCTTATTCATTAATAGGTAGTAGTACCTGTACATAATGTAGAACAAAATGTAAATAAAAAAAAGTAACCCATAAAAACCAAGTTTTTGCAATACTCCCTTTCTCATTTTCGGGTTTCGTGTCTACCATATGCGTCGGAATCTCCATACAACTTGTATGAAAAAACCATTAAAAATTTGAAAAATTCAAAATTATAATATAATTATTATAATTTTAACGAAAATTTGATAGATCTTCTTGATCGTCGCCACGAGTCTACTTGCAAAGTTTCAGCTCGATTGGATCACGGGAAAAGGGTTAAAAATCGATCCAAAGTTTTTTCGTCAAGCAAGCAGACGCCACGAGTTTAAAAAAGGAAGTAAAAAATTGATATAATTTTTTTTATTTTTTATTTCTTTACCATGGGTGTATCACTTCATATACATACCTACTATTATGTAATAACTTTCACGTTTCCGGATTAACATTATTGTCACTCTCCAAAACTCCAATGAAAAATATGAGTATCTCAATTCACACTGATTTGTCATCAACGAAAACTTAAAACGCACGGCCGTGCCGTATTTCCGTAGGGGCAGGTAGAGATAGAAGGCCACACTCTGGTTTCCTGACTAACCAATCTTATCCCAATTACTTTCAAACACATTTTCATGCTCGCTTCTCGATGGATTTTAATTTCATTAGGGATGTGTTAAGGCGGCGTTTCCCATCCTTTTTTGGCTCGCGTACCACTTGGTAGTACATCACGCATAATTGTACTACTTCGTAAAAATGATTGTATTTCGAGAAATTTGTTATTCAATTTGCATTGTAAATTTTATAAGGTGACTATACTCCAGAACTCGATTAATTTAAGTTTAATAAAAAATACCAAAGGTTTTATTTTTTCTGATAAAAATGAGACAGTTGAACTTTACATATCACAATGTTTTTTTTTAAATAAAAGGTGCCAAAGCTCATTTCTTGTCGAAATTCAAAACCAGGACCTTTAAAGAACTAATTTTTATTAAAAATAAAATTGCATAGAATTAAATTAAATTATTTGTATAAAAAAGAAATGCGCCGCAGGTAAATTAAAAATCTTCCGATGAAAACGAGATAATTTGCACTTTCATTTTTACAAATTAATTATTTTAATCAATTAAACATTTTTAAATTAAATTCATAGAAAATATATGTATATAAAATTAATTAAACACGGTAAATGTAAAAATTATTCTGATGAAAACGAGATAATTTGCATTTTCATTTTTACAAATTTAAGCAGCGCCGCAGGCGAAATTTTTGTTTTAAATATAATAATATTAATGAAATTGTATTTAAAAAAAATTTATTACCGAAATTTTCTATTTTTTATCGATATAATAGTTATGAAAATGTTGCTTAAAATTACAATACATTGTAATCAAGTTGTAAGTTTAATTGTTAAACAAATTTTACGTAAATATAAGTACAATAATATAAGCAAAATAAATTCAATGAAATCCTTGTGCTTGTTTCCAAGAACACAATTTTTTGAAATTTGGCTCAAAAGATGTGAGATATACCTACCTACCCTTAAATCGACACCTGCGTCCAATAATACGATATTGATTGTTGGATTTTCGATCGTCGACTGTACATATTAGTATATTATTAATTTAAATTATGAATTATAGAAAAATACAATAGTTTAAATGATATTTATATGACTGGTATTTTTTTACTTTTTATGTCCGCCATTACTAATTATTTTTCGTGTACCACCAACTGAGACTATCTACATCGTAGATATTCCACTTCTAAATAAGTACTTGATCATCTTTTCTGCCTCCAACAAACCTCCACTGAGAAATGTTGCATTTTAGTCACTGGATTTTTTTGGATTTCATTAGGATTTTTTTTTTTAAAAAAAATTTCTAATAAAATAATAGTTTAATAATATGTAATAATTAATAATATATAACGTCAAAAAATAAATAAAATAATTTGTTACCTCTTTGTGAAAAATCAAAAAATTTCTAGCTAAATTTTACTCTCCCGGTGTTCTTTTAAAATTGTTACCTGTGGTTCTTTATTGAATAATTATATTTACATGTTTCTACTTGTTTTATTGCAGAAATAAGCTCCAAAATTTGGGCAGGGAACGGAACCTTCGTGGTGGACAACAACTCTAACCATTCTAACAAGAACTCCGGCAACATGATTGTTGGTAAGTACCTACTTGTAACACCGCTATTCATCAACACATATGACTATCCAACATATTTTTTTTTTTGGATATTTTTATTTTGATGTAAAAAAGAAATACATTTTTACATCTAATAAGTACCTACATAAACAAAAAATAACAAGATTTTTAAAAACGTATAATGTGATTTAAGTTTAATGTGATACGGTCATACATTAAACTTAAATTTCATATGTCTTGCACTTAACCTGCGAAAAGTGGTGAGTATAGTTATTTCTTTTAGATTTCATTGAAACCTTAATAAGTAGTAAAAACTATTTTGCGTTCCTGCCAGTTTTGCTTGTGGAAACCTAAAATCCTCCCTACTTCTCGTTGGATAAGTGTGGACCTTAAAATGTCATATTTTTATACATGTAATGGAACTAATTGCTTTTTTATTTTGTATTTCAAGACTAGGACAGTTTGAATTATTTGTTGCTTAAGTTGCTTTACCATATCACTAATTCTCGTAAATTTTTTACACCTTAAAATAGTTACTCATGGCTCCGTTTTGAGTTTTTCCTTCTCAGTTTCATTTCCCAAAAATAATATTGTTATGCAGAGTGACAATGATATGTGGAGTGACAATGAAATTATAGAAGTACTTTCTTTTGCTTAAAAATCTTTTAACTTTTTGGGCTATTTTCTTTGTAATCATTGAAACGAGTTTGTCGAATTTCAGTTTGTTGTCAATCGTTTCATTCACATCATCAATGTCTTGATTATTTATTGGCAATGAATAATTATTACTTTATTCTTTATCACTAATCATTATTATATTAAAGTTTTATTTTTTTGAAATGGTGTGATGGTATGTCAGTTGTAACATATGTACATACAAGTACATATACATATCTGTACATGGTTTAATTCCATTTTTGGCTAAAATGATGAAAATTCATCTGTGTTCATACAAAACCATACACATTCATCCCTGAAAGCCTTGTATTTACTCACATTCTTTATATTAACAGAAACAACCATTGCCATAATATCTTAAGTACATTATAATTTGGAGCCAAAATAAAGTACCTACATAAATACACAGGACATTCTGGCTCAATTTTTTAATACATACAATGTGACTTTGAATATTTTTATCCGGTCAGTCTCTATGTTTATCTTCTTACTTATTCTAACAAATAACAATAACATTTTGAGAGACAAAACAACCTAATCCATCAAAAAGATTTTTTTTACAGTAACAAAACAAAGAAAACCCCAAAAAAGAGTTTTAATCAATATTTATTTATTCAATATTGTAAAAATATTACAAATATAGAATAAATAATGAACAATTTATTTGAAAAACATTAAAATGAGTTTTTTTGTATGTGGTCGTACGGTATGTTGGGATAGATGAACATCATTTAATATGTTTGTTCCCTTTTCAATTTAAACTACATATTTTCTAGCATTCTTTGAACTTCTTCTTCTTCTCCCTGGCTTTATCCGTCATTGTCGATTGTTGGGGTCAACTCTCCTCGTCCTTAGGCTGTACATTCTTCTGTCCTGGAGAATGTCACGCAATTCGATTATCCCTTTGAATCTGATTATCTCTTTGCACCACCTGTGAATTTTTTGTTCTTCCTCTGGATATAATTTGGGGAAGATCCACGGAGATCGCCTGCTTAACAATGTGATCGAGGGCTCTGCATCCAACGTGGCCATTCTATCTAATTTTATTTCCTTCACCTTGCTATTGATGTCTGTGACTCCAAGAAAGCGTTTTTTATTTTGTCTCTTAGAGACACTCCACATGGTCATCTCCGTTGTGTCTAGATGCCTATTGTAGGTGCTGTACATAGTCCAGCATTCGGAGCCATAGAGGAGGGGGGGTCTGATAATTGTCTGTGTAGCAATATTTGAACAAACGAGTACATAGCCATAAGCCCTGTGGCCACTCTATAAAGACTTCCATACACAATTCCAATATAAATTGCTTTGTCTCTGTGACACTTCTATAATTAATCTGAATTCAAGTACATATATAATATTCATCAATATACACTTGTATTATTTGTTAAAAAATTTGGAAAAACCTGAAGGAAGCAGGAAAGGCATCCAAAAGTTTATTAACTTGTATTGACCACACAATACACATAAATAAACATAATCATGCATTAATAGTTTTTTGCACAGGACAAAATAATTAAAATCATGCCACTAGGTGTACGGGAACTAGTTACAGGCTACCGAGCCGTATAAAAGTTTTTTTTCTTGTTTATTTGTGAGAACTTGTATATTTTAATACCAGGCTGTTATACAATGAATAATTAACAAGAATATACATACTTTGTATTAACCACTAATTTGTCGAAATATCAACATGTTTCGGGGCCAATGGTGCCTTCATCAGGATACAACATATACTAAATACAAATAATGTTACCACTTTAACACCATATTAATACCAATAATGTATTATTGTTAATTATTTAAATAATGTTACCACAATTTTTTCGCAGTAATTGAAGATGTTTTATAATGAACAAAAATATTTACATTAAGTGTTAAAGACAAACAATAATGGTGCTTCTTATTTTTCAGACGTTGTCATTCCTTCTCTAATCATCGCTGCCCTTTTCATAGGGAATGCATTCATAGTACTCATCATTTTCAAATATAGAAAAAGGTATGTAATTTTTCACGCAGTTTTTATTAAGCTAATTAAGGTTTTATTATTCAACATAAATGTAGATTTTTAAGCATTACAAGTAATCAACATGATGCCTAATTTAAGCACTGGCAATGTAAATCAAAGGCATTGCTAAAATATAAATTCGCATTGGCCAGGAACACGTGTCGCATCAACATTATTAGTATGTTCAAACTAAGCTAAATGTTTGTGCTATGAAAATAGAACTAACTTGCTGGTGTCCTGGAATGGGGTTCATACCACCGATCGCCAGATCACTAGGCGAGAGCCAAGACCTCTATAACAAGCTAGAATGCGACCACTATAAGTTGGCGTGCGAGGGAGGGCATCCCTGTCGCGTAACAGAAGTTGCCAGGGTGTAAATTTATTACACAATACATTATGTACAGAATGTCCGGTGACCGGTGTCGTAACCTTTAACAGAAATTTGGTCGGGCAGCACTAAAAAAAACAAGCCGTAATGGCGGCCATTCTATCTGTCAAACTGTCAGACGGTAATATCGGTCCATTATTTGCTTTTTCAGCTTCGCAAAACTTTAATACTTCATTGGCAATTGTTCTTGCACTATCCCGGAATTTTTAGGATATTTTGGACGTAATAATTCAGTGTATATTGGTAATCAAGATGTCACAGCTCCCGAGCAAATACAAAATTGTACTGAATGACAGGACGAGGGGTTACCGCCGGGTGCGGGCGGGGCGGGTTTTGTTCCAAAGTCGCCGCACGCAAAGTTATTGTGGTCAAGCAATACTCGGCTACTAAAATTCAATATGAAATGTTTTTCATCATCTAAACCTTTGCATCCTATACAGGACAAATACATTACCCAACTCCTCCGAACTGCCCACATGTTATTGGTCCAGCGGGTCTTTGGCCTGCTCACAGACATTTCACCCCATGAAGGCTCATATGATGCCCCGCCCACTGCTATTTAGTTTTTACAACTAGTGTATAATGTCATTCAATTCTGTTTGGCTAAGTACCCATTTATGTATAGTTCATTTAAATAGTGAAATGCCAAACATGGATCTCTTCATGATTTTTTGGGCTACGTTAATGTTATCATGTCATTCATGAGAATCTATGTTTTACATTTGTATGACAGGATGGGTAAATACGCTTTGCTGAAAAACTCTCATCTTTTGGTATGGTGGCGATTTAGTCGTCTCCTGACTCTAACAATTGTGTCACCACATTAAACAGTGTTCTTCTTTACTGAAGAAAGAGTTTGTGGTTCGCAAGTGTATATGCGAAGATCGATTCCATTTATCTTTAGATCTACTTTCTCAGCCATATGGTTCAACCCAAATCTCATTTGAATTATGTCAATTTTTGATTTTGCCCAGCTTTGCATTGAAATTAAGTGAAGGAGCATAGGATAAAAACCAAGTTGTTCTTCAACAGCACTGTGTCTTGTCGGAGTTATTTCACAGAGAATAAAATAATAGGTTTCCAGATTTCAAGATTTAAGAAACTACTCTCCTTTCTATCATATTATCTCATACTACAATCAAATTGTTAATACATACTTTTATTACTTCCAAACTAAGCTAAATTCTTGTGCTATGAAAGTAGGATTAACTTACTGATCTTCCAGGATGAGATTTGTACTCTCGATGAATTGATCATTAGCTTAACAAGCAGGTCAGAGCTGGCAACATCAATACACAAATTAGATTTACTTGAATGCACAGCCACTCAACTTTATATATTATTCATGTATAAGAATAACTTTCTAATGTCCATGATGAATTTAAAAAAATCTTAAATGCATATTTTTTCTTAATTAGATACTTACATATGTATTTTTATATTTAAACTGCATTTTACTTTTTCCTATAAGATTATTGATTAAAGTCATCTTTTAATTGTTTTATTTCTGTTAGCCTAATTAATATTTTTTACATGTTTACAAAATTTAAGATTTCATTAAACTTTTTAAATGGTACTCCTATTTCAAAATATGAGAAATAGAATATTTAAAAAATTACGATATCTAAACAATTCTATATACCTATTTATAAAATATGTATAAATAAAAGGATAATATAACTACTATATTTCATTGGTTCTAACTTAAAATTATTAGTATTGATTTTGGCAAGTTTCGGAAAAATAACAAATAATTTGATAATACATACAAAGTACTTACATATGTATATAGAGCTGTGAATTTTCTCAAAAATATTAATTTCTTCAAACTAAGTCATTGTTGTTTAATATGGTATTGTAATATTTTCAGAAAAGACTTGGAGATGGGAGAGCAGGAAGAGTTAAGTTTAACGAGAGAAGTTTCAGGGAAAAATGGGAGAGCAAAACATGACTGCAACGAGGATATGACAGATGCCGTTTAAACCAAAGATATATAAATGTTGAAGTTTTCTGACCATTTTTACATAATCGAAAGATTTACTGTGGTGTTTAACGATAAAAATTGCACCTATTATTTTCTAAGTAAATTTTATCATGTATACCTTTCATGTGTTGAAATGTTATATTTTGTTACTTCGTGAAATTATCACTTAAGTATTTTCTTTGTGCACATTTGAACAATTATATTTAAGTGTAAATAATTGAAATATGTATTGATTTACTGACATTCTTGGATATGTATTTTTATTAATAAATGCTCTCAAAGTAAAATAAGGATTTTTATAATCCACAAAAATATTTCCTTTTTTGTTTTGACCGATTTCCATTAATTTATTTATATACAATAGGTAGGTACAGTGTTTTATATGAGTCCACACAAGTTTGTCAATAATAATGAGCATCTCAAGAATAAATCTATTTGATCTAAAGCTGTAAGAAAGACGATAATATTAAAGGAGTCAGAAAAGTGGGATAGTGAGAACAATCATCATAATTCAGCAAACCATAAAAAATGTTTAGATATTCAATAATGGATAAGGAATTAGTTAATCTAAAAGTGGCTAGTTTTGTGCCTTTGTAAGCGCGTGTATTTGACGAGAGAAAAATAATGAAGGATAATAGATGCGAAAATTTTGGCTCTTAAAACTTTTTCAGGGTTTATACAAAAACAGATTTTTGAAGAAAATACTTTTAATTTCAGTAAAAAATCTGTACATTTCCAATTGATTGAATATTTGTATAATGTATAATATAATAAAATACACTCTACAAAAAAATTCTGTTCAATTTTCGGTTAATTTAATATTTATGGAACTACATAAACACAATATAATAAAATACATATTTCCATATGAATTCGATATGGAAATTCCGTGTAAAAAAATGGAAAAACAATAGAAGTTCCATATGAATGAATGAACGAAAATATAAATTCAGTAAAAACATACATTTTTATTTTACTTAGTATTTTCCTTTAATTTTATTTCAAATAACATAAAATGTCCACTAAATCTGGATGTAAAATAACATGAAATAGAACACACTCACTAACTTTAGCAACCATCTTGGTTTTATCATATGCGGGGTAAAAACTAATAAATCTAAATTTATCAAAAAAAAAAAACGGCACACCCCACTACTTTAAATTTCAGTTTGATTTATTATGCAAGTTAGTGGTCACAAACTGATCACCACATATTAGTTATCTTGCTAACGTAACACATATATTTCCATTCTTGCTGCAAAAGGATCAAAACAAAGTGTAAAGAATGTTTTCTATTTAAAATTGAATAAAGAAGACCCTCCGAAGTTTTTGCTAATAGCTACATGACACAATATATATATATATATAACAATAAGTATGTCCTGCAGTGAAGACATGTAGGGGACATTCACCTGCATTGATGAATTTTTCCCCACTCGCAAAATGCGTCAATCAGCCTCTGAGTGAAGAAGTGTGGTTAACCCGTCAGTTTGTCAATTGTTGTGAATGACGGAATGACTTGAGCAGCGATATTGTATTAAATTTTGCCAGATCAGATTTGAATTAAGAGAAGGCTTTATGCGGAACGGAACGGCACAGTTGAATACCATTCTAAAATATATGTTTCAGAAGTGTTTGCAACCAAGGGGTGTGCATTACCAAGGTCCCCTTTGTAATTATTATTTGGAGGAGATTAGAGTAAAAGGTTTGATATTTTTAAAGCTATAAGGCAATACATATTTAAGATGGTCACAAAGCAAATATGGCATTGCGACCATGATAAATATGCAAATATGGCATTGCGACCATAATATTTGAAAAATATTAAAATAAAAGCTATACACATTTCGTAATATTTCTATCACTTTAATAAATAAATAAATATATTCTGAATGAAAATACTGGTAAAAAAAGGAATTTAATAAAAATTGAAATAATATTTCTGGCGAATGCTAGTAATTCGAATGAATTCCATTAGACAGATAGAGTATATTGCTAAAAAAAAACTTCAAATCAAATATAAATGTCTCATTTAACGACATCTGTGGTTACTCAAGAGGAATGAAAAAGCTTCGGGGCCGGCTGCGTTGAGGATCCTTATAACTCACATGTGAAATGTGGCGTATAATTTAAATATATACAGCTTCCAAAAATTAGCAGACATGGTATTCTATCATGGGTGGAAATGCGAATGTTGCATAAAGTATATATGTAAAGTGATCACTTAAGCCAACCATACAATAGATCGTAAGTCCTATGTTTAACACCCAAAAAGACTTCTATACCTACTCTGCCTTGAAAATACAGTTTCGTCTCTGTGAGACATCTATAATAAAATAAATATATATTTAAATTACAAAATTTTTCATAAAGTAAGGCTTCAATATACATACTCACTGCACGTACCTGCTATATTAAAATATGTAGTTTTGTATTATGTTGAAACCAAATGCAAATAAATAAAACCTCCATTATATTGAGGGGTATAAAAGTAAAGATAGCAATATTTCATTGGTATGTTTCTGAGATAAATACAAAAAACTTGGCACTAGTCCAGGAATTTTTTTTGGAATTTATGAAACCTACACCTTATTGGAAATAAGTTTTTAAAAAGAATTTCCACTTTAGATTCCCTTATATAAATGTGTATAAATAAATATTTAACTTAAATATGGATTTGCTGTGTTTAATATCAAATAGTGGACATTGCTGGTCTTGTTATTTATATACATAATTGCAAATTGCTGTTTTTGTCTAAAATTGACATCACTTCTCACTTTAGTATGAAGTAGCCATTTTGTCACATGAAACATAATTGGGGGTTGAAGTTGATTTGCTATATATTGCTGCCTTTACTTTTAATATGATTGTGGAAGGGATAGATTAATACATTCTAAATAAGTAATTCTCCGTGCATTCAAAACATAATTATTATTTTTTGGATATTGTTGCCTTTTTCTTTTACACCCCTCGTATTATTTCTGTTAAGTACTAATAGATTTCTTACTCTTTAATTAGTAAGTCACCAGGAGTTTACATATAAAATAATGATTTTAATTATGCATATTTGAACCATCATAAAAATAAAAGTTAAACAATACAAATATATTATGGCCAGTTTAACTTTGGAGAACATAAGATAAGTAATCATTGCTATTTCGCTATCTTGACAGTAATATTGTGTTACGAGAATTCACCCCCATGGCAGCAGTTAATAAATTATACAGAGCTTTAACTAAGAACTAAGTTCTACAGAGCCTCATCATGCACATTTTTCAGCGAACTCGACATTTTCAACGCCACACCACTACGATCACACATTGCATAACTTTTTATGGTTGTTCTTTAAACTTAATTCATCTTATCACACAGATCTTATTCCTTATCCCATTTTCCCTTTACCCCGCCACCCTTTCTCCCCTGGAAATTCATTTCCACTTTTGCATTTATGCACGAGGGAAGTACAGTAAATTTATTTCCGTATTTATTATTGTATTCTTATATCTTTTTTTAAAACTCTTTGACCTTTTCATTGCATTACATATGTTTTCCTATACTGTTATGTACAATAAATGTTATTATCGTACAGGTTATTAGGTTTGTCAAGCGAATTCTTGTATGTAATTGGCTCAATATTCTCAATTATCATATAGGTATGTTCTATTTCTTTGTATTAATAAACTGTTAGAATCCTGAATAAAATAAAATAAGAAATCTCACCTTATCTTCAGAGCAGCACAATATCATATTGTTAATTTCTTCCTACAGGAAGTCTGCCATCTATTGCAGAATTATCAAACACTTTTCATTCATCATAGACTCGAGCCAATCTATTAAAAATTACAGATAGCATTCATGAAATAAAAGGCGTTTAATATAAAGATTTATTTTTACATTTATTATGGGCTTTAATTGCTAAACATTTCCAATAATAAAATATTAGTTCAACTTACATCTAGCATTCAAATTAAATGTTATAAAATATTTGATCTATTCAGACTCTTCGACACTTAACCAAATTTTTTAGGTTAACAAAATATTCTTACATTATCTTTTTAAGAAAAAAACAGGTACTTGCCTACGATTGGTTAGAAACATTATATATCAATTTGAGGTTCATACTCTGTAGCACATTACATTAATAATAACTTTTTAAGATATAGTAGGACACATCAATAAAAATAAACTCAAAAAACAGTTCATACAATTATTATATATAATTTAATAGAAAAATTTGGAAGAGAAAAGAACCACTACTAATATATCGCTTCAAAATAACAAAATAATAATACGTGTATAAGGAAATATGGTAGTGTAAAGTAATATAGAGTATATAGATTCGCGAAGTGCAGAATTGAAGATGACAGTCAGACTAGATATTTTAAAATTGGATCAACATAGTACTGTTATTGTACTAAATATGTTTGGATTTGTTTTAGTTTTTTGCTTAATGATCTGGTATGAGATAATTAGCATATACATATTGACGGGAAAGGCTAATTGACTAACACGCCAATTTTGGCGATATTGAATTATATACACCATTGATATTGTCTTTTTCAGACAATTGAAGTATTACAGAATTGGCGTGTTAGTCAATTAGCCTTTCCACCATCGATATATGTACATATTATATGCTCACACCAAAACAAATCAAGCAAAAACATATGTATTTTCATAAAACTTCATTAAAGAGTTACTGACATCTATGGAAATACTATTGAAGGTGAATCACCTTTTAACAATAATTTTGAAGATATTTAAGCAACAAATTAAGCTTGGGACAATAATAACAACTGATGAAGGCAGAGAGGAGAATGGTTTAAACAAGTTAATAAATATTTGATGGAATAATTATTAACTCTTTAAATGCAGATTTATTTACATAAATCAATGTCATTCAAGTATTCTTTATGATGCAATAAGGAATGTTCCTTATATACCTATGTAAATTTTGGAATTATAAAATGAATATACATAATATATATAAAAAAAAACAATAGTAAAAAAATATATAACAATATATTCTGAACTAGAATGCGACCACTATAAATTGGCGTGCGAGGGAGGGCATCCCTGTTGCGTAACAGAAGCTGCCAGGGTGTTTAATTTATTACACAATACATAATGTACAGAATGTCCGTTGACCGGTGTCGTAGCCTTTAACAGAAATTTGGTCGGGCAGCACTAAAGAAACCATGCAGTAATGGCAGCCGTTCTATCTGTCAAACTGTCAGACGGTAATATTGTCCATTATTTGCTTTTTCAGCTTCGCAAAACATTAATACTTCATTGGCAATTGTTCTTGCACCATCCCGGACTGTTTTGGATGTTTTGGACATAATAATTCAGTGTATATTGGTAATCAAGATGTTTTAGTTCCAAATTCGTCGCAAGCCAATTTACGTTGGGCAAGCAATATGGGATGTATGTACATAATTGCTGATAGGCATAGTATAGATATGAATAAACTCTTAAGCCAGCACAAAATATCAGCGTGAAGGATGATATAGTAGAAGGGGGCAGAGTGAGTGCACACAGTGTGTGTCAAATATACAAATACAAAAGAACTGCAAGATAAGAATGACTTGACAAGGGAAATGTTTCTAAAATAAATCACAAAACTTTGACTAGATTCCTGCATATTAAAGTTAACTCAAATACATTAAAGAAATATATATACATATATATATATATTCGCTTTTAATTTTTTATGCAGTTTCAACATGTCACAAAAAACTATAAGGCAAATATGGGCTGCCTATTTTATTCTTTGTACTTTTGTCGAGATTTTTATTTAAATCATGGGATTGCTGTAAGCGGACCATGCTATTGCTAAAGTTGTAGTGAAGTTGGAGAAAATATAACATAAATAGAATTTAAAATCATTTTTGTTTGCATTAATATCAAACGTTGGCACTAGTATACAGTCCATGAAAATGTGTAAATTGAATCATTCAGTTCCAAAATTTGACCTGAGATTTCATCTAAAGTAAATCACAAAAAGTATTCTGAATATTGATAACACCAAGACTTTTTGAACGATGCTCATATTGAATGCGCATGCGATTCGAATGAACGATGCGCATATTGAAATAAATTTATAGTGAAATGAAGAGGATTTTAAAAAAACTAACATAACAATCATAATATTAGTTAGTGTGGGTTTTGAAACTGATTGATGTTCTCAAAAATACAATTGAAAAATTTACAATTAATTTATTAATTTAAACAAAAAACTTTGTACTAACTATGCTGATTACATTGGCATTGACTGGTTTTGATATCACTTTATATGAGGCAGAAATTTTTTTTCACTAACTAATCAATAAGATGAATATGACTTATGATATTTATTCAAATTTCTAAGGGCTTGGTTACAGCAGTACTGGGAGTGGATAAATACATAGAAATGAGGAATATATTAAGTTTAGGGCCATTCGTAGGTACAAATGACATGCAAAATGTATTATCTTTATCAAGTGTGGGCTATCTCTAAAACATGATTTGTAAACTCAGAAAAATTGTTGTTACTGAGGCATCCAACTCTAATATGTTCATTTATTCTAATATTGAAACCATGTACCTTTGTAATTTAGTTTATATATATATATATATACATGTATCAAAATGGTTTAATAAATAAACAAATAATTGTTCCTTTATTACTATTAGCATAAAATGAAGGTTCATTGAAATTTGACAATTTATTTAAAAGGTTGCCAATTTATTTAAAAGCCCCAATGTTGATAATAAATATTTTTTGAATATTTAAATTATTTTTAAATATTTATTGCCAATTATGATTTTCTGTTTGATGTTAATCATAAATGTTATAATAAGTTAGAATTACATAAGCATATATATACAAAAGCAAAATTTAAACATAATATATAAAATTGTTCACATCAAAGGTGTAAGATATCACAATACAAAGTTCCAACATCTAACGAGCAAGATATGTTTCAATTCTACCACGTTGTATGATCAGCATAAAAAAAGTAAATCATATAAACATACTTTGTTTATTACTAATTCTTTTTATGAAAATAGGACAGTGGGTGGCCACTAGTTGGATTGATTCCTCGACCTACCTTGCCTTCTAATCTTTGAATACACCTGACTTTCAAGTCTTCAATTCAAAACATATTTAATTTGTTTTAGGTAAATATATAAATATGTATACAACTATGTACATATGTATATAAAATTGGTTGTATGTCTGTCAATATACAGTCCTGCACCATTTGACTGATCTAAACCCAATGTTGCATAGTTACCTTTTAGCACCTTGTGCAAATCGTAGTCACCCCTCATTCAATATTATACCAAAATAATTGTGTATAATAATATTGAATGCCATTCACTCTAAATTTTGCTCAGTTGCATTAAAAGACAGAGGAATATCTTCACATCTATATCAGAGTCACCTGGACCAAATTTTACACATGTCGTTACTCTTTAGGGTCTATGTAAAACGAAAGCACCACTCTCCCCCACCACCCAACCACCTATTTTAAATTATAACAATTTTGAATCCCGGGTAATGTTGGACATGGACTGCTAATATAAGACATAAACTAACATGCTGCAAGGATTTAAACTTATCAGACATGTTTATATATCGTAATGCTTTTTTATATCATGTTAAATATTAATATGTATTAATTACTTAGATCAACTTCGATAGTTGCTGATATATGTATTGATCTTTTTCATATGTAACTAATCTAAATATGGAAGAATATAGTCATCTACTATGGATTCATTTTTATGCCACATAAAGTGGTCAACTCCAGGAACTGTAATGACATGAAGCTGTCCCTTTTTGTCCAAGGATTTCAGGCCGATCAGATCCTTTGTATAAATTTCCTGAGATTTTAGTTCTACCACTGTTTCATTGAGATCGTAGTATCCAAAGTGACTGAAAATATATAAAAACAAATAAACTTATAGCAGAGAATAAAAAAGAATAAGCAATAATTTAATAAGTAATTAAAAACATAACACTGTAAATATCATAATCATAAAGGTACTGCATATTAATTTCGTTTAATATATTGGGGAATATTTATTTTGTTTATATTGTGGAATGAGAAAACTTCATTTACGGAAATTACGAAATACATTTTTATTATCAAGATTCATATTAGCTCACAAATTATAATGTATGTAAAATAAAATTTTTAGAAAATAGAATGAGTGATTAAAAAAACTCTTAGACCGGTGCGACACTAACCGTATCTTCCATCCCGTCTTTTCCGTCGCGGAACACCGCTACATTTCTTTCCATACAACACGCGCTTATCAAATACACTACGCCAATGATCGGTCGATCAATTTGCTTTGCCGATTTGACACAACGGAAAAGCGGCGGATCATCCGCGCAGTGTGGCGCCGGAACATGTTTTTAAATTTTTTCATATTAGTATAAAAACTATTTATTTTTTATAAAACTGTACTTACATGCTTTTACTTAGTAGTGTTTTTGGCTCTTTTAGGCCGGTCAAAGGCCTGAAGAACTGATAGGAGTTTATAATAAGACGTGAAGGAAGAAACCAAATTTTAAAGTCAGAACAAATATAAAAAGGATAGTTCGCTTTATAAGCTGATGAAAACAAGGAAAAGTATAACAATATTTGTATTAATTTAAAAAAAATGTTGATGGTAAGATAAACAAACATTACACTAGTTCTATTATAACAAACATAAGAACACTTGATGATTTCAGTATATCTCTGTACCTTGAGCAAAAAATAAAAAGAAACAAGCGAGTTGTATTTTGCTTGGCGGGACTTTCTCATTTACATGTGAAATATTTGACAAACAATTTATTATCGCTTGAGAATAGTTTTGAAATGTTATATACAAGTTAGTGAAATTTTATTCTAATTACAAGGCGAGTAAAAAATTATGTACATTTTTGCTATAACACACCTTTGAAGTTGTGAAATGTGAAATTTGTCCGATTGCGTCATTTGCCTTCTGGCTATTACAGTGTGAAAGTCCGCTCCGCTAGCAGTTTGCACCAAAGAAAAATTAGCAGTGATTCTATTTCTCTAGTCAGAGGTTGTGAAATGGACTGAAATTCACTGTAGATTTTTATCGTAATATAGAGGCAGTGCCAGCATATTCATATATAGCATATTCTTTAAACATTAGTCATGGTTCTGCCCATCAAATCATCCGCGACGAGCTTGCCTTCTGTAAAATCTGTAAGTGATGGGTACTAATACAGCTTACTGCTGACTACAAGCTCAAACGTGTTGACATCTACTAACACTTGTTTGATTATTTCAACGACACATCTTTGAGCAGAATAGTCACTGGTGATGAAACATGGGTTCATCACTATGAGCCAGAATAGAAATGCCAGAGTATGGAGTGAATACACCCGGAATCTCAAGAAAAAATTCAAGACTGAGCCATCGGCAGGAATAGTTATGCCAACAGTTTTTAAAGATGCAAATGGTCCTATACTGGAAGACTTCATGGAAATGGGGTCTACGACCAACAGCTTAACTTACAGAGAAATGTTGGAAAACGACCTGAAGCCAGGAATTTGCAACAAACGCGAGGTGTATTCTTGCCAATACCAATTTGGTTGACACACCATTCACTTGTTGACTCCACACCACTCACATAAGCGTCAAGTTGAATTTTGATGTATTGGAACACCCTCTCTACAACCTAGATCTTGCTTTTTCTGACTTTCATTTCGTTGGGCCACTGCAGGATGGTTTGCGAGGATGTTTTTCCTATAGACTTAGATGTGCAGGAAGCGAGAAAAAAGCGGAAAGGGGCAGAGACCCACCTTATCCCGGAACTGTTATGGAAGTGTCTACTTCTTCATCAGTTCCTCTCAGCAAATTATCCCGTAAATTTATTATTAATCAAAGTTTACAAGCTGTGTTAGTATTTGAGAAACAAAAGATTATAAAAGAAAAAGATAAAGTAGAAACAAAAGAAGAATAGAATGTAAGATACTTCAACTTTCCATCCCTTTCTGCATCTGTTGGGTTTCAAGTTTATTTATTACATGTAATAAAGAGAATGTACATATCAGCAACAAACAAATGAATAAAAAACAATAAATTAATTATCTTATAATATGTATACATGCTACTCGATACCCCGACAGAGAAGCAGTAAAGGCAACCATAGGTATTCACAGCCACTCCCAGAAGGAGAGAAAGGACGTCACAATATGTTTTGGTCCCACTGCCGCGACCACGGACCAGTAGAAAATTCACTCTGTCCAGGTCACAACAAACCACAGGAGAGCGTCATACAGATAACTCTTTCAGCTCTCCCCGGCAGCTGGTTTTCCTAACATCTCCCAGCGGGAGACCCATGTTCGCCACACCACTCACATAAACAACAACTCGAATTTTGATGTATTGGAACACCCTCTCTACAACCGAGATCTTGCTCTTTCTATTTTATTTCGTTGGGCCGCTGCAGGATGGTTTGCGAGGATGTTTTTCCCACAGATTTAGATGTGCAAGAAGCAGTGCAAAAGTGGCGACCAACTGAAGTTCTTATTGGAAGTAATATGTAAGTTTGTGGAATGCAGGACCAAGTGCATTGACAAGGGAGGTGACTTTGTAGAAAAATAATGTACATGTTGAACCCCTACCTTTGTGTCAATAAATTGTAGGATAAAAAGTGTACATAATTTTTGACTATCCCTTATATGTTTTGTAAATAAATAAATTATTAGCCAGGGGATCTAAATTTGCATTAAACTGATGTATAAAAAAACCTGAATCACCCTCATCATGGTTCTTATTACCAAATAAATTTAATTGACTAATAATTAATTTATTATTATCCGGCCAACAAATATTTTTATTATTTGAGTTTCGAAAGACGAGTGACAAAAGTTTAACCAGCTTGGAAAGATATTTTATAAAGTGAGAGTTTGAAAAAGATAAAAAGCTGTTACCTGCTTTGCCATGGAGTGATCACTTGGTCATCTGGTCCTCCGATTAATATCATATTTTTCAGTTTCAATAAACCTTCTTTAAACTGATCAGATTTTTCAGATCTAGAAATGCATTGCAATTATCAAATTTATAAAAATAAAACTCAAGTACATAGAACACTTCTGAATTAAAAAAACTATTTAAGTACATTTAAGTAAATTTACAAGTAAAAAAAAGTAAATAGGCGTTATTTGCACTAGTAAAGAATAGACATACTTTGGAACAGTTTATACTCTTCAATTCACAACTCAATCCGAATTATGACTTAAAGTAGAGAATATGCACCTACATATTTGTAAATTGCATGGATTTACTAACCTTATTATAAAATATTTTAACCTAAATGTCACTAACCCAATTCAGAGATAAAAAATATATTATTTTATACAGTAAAACAACAATAATTTGAAAATTGTTAAAATTTGAAATTTTTGAAACACACCAGACCTAAAATGTTAATTTTATGGTTGATTAACACCGATAACCGAAAACTCCAGTAATTAAAAATGCAAAATTATTTTTTAGATCCTTACTCCATAAATTAAAGTTTTAAATCACATAATTCACACAAACAAGAAATTGTTTTATTTAATAAGTTATAAAAAGTAACAATGGGCAAGCCTTTTTGATTACGCCCAACCGTGTGGAATGTTCTTTATATTCTTCACGGTTCCTCGCAAAATCTTCCTTTTCTACATATATTATGTTGCAATCCCTAAAATTGGGGAACCCTGTGCGTGCTTCAGTTGGTTGCCTTGAAATGCACAGATTATTTTCACATATTTATAAACGATTGTATATATAAAAACTGAGACTGGAGATAGAGCTGGCATTAGACCGAGATGAATGGAGGAAAATTATTGAGGAGGCCAACATCCACCAAGGGTTGTAGTGCCAAGAATGATGATGATGATGATATATAAAAACTATTATGCTTTTTGTCTGAGCAGGAAAAAAAATGGAATCGAAAATTAAAATAAAGTGAATATTAAAGAAGCCTTCCAAAAATTTAAAGATAACTCTAAAATTTTTCGATTATTGCCATTCAAAAACGATGTATTGGAAAAAATAATTAGATTTTTTTCGCAATGAAAAAGCAAATGATTTCTCAAAATATGCAAAAAACACAAAAAACATACGTTTTGCACAAAATTAATGATTCTTTTCGTGAGTTTAACGATTCTTTGCAAATTTTACAATCGCATCACTATTTCACGTAATTCTGAATGTTTATTTTGGGTCCCTTGAATTTCGAATTGACGAGGTTCTACTGTATAATAAATTACATTTTCTTTCTTTCTGTTGTTTAACATTTAAATTTTCTCATTACTATTTTCGACTAGTTCAGCTGTATTAACAATCTATCCAATGTTATGAAAACAGTGTAAAATTATGTGACCTGCAGGCGGATGCAATCAGTACATGTAAACAAATGAAATTGAATATTTACATGCAAATTCCCACCATCATCCAGCACAAAAAAGAAGTCTTATAAACAATTTGGACACGAGGGCAAAAAGGATATACCGAAACAAATTTCTACAGGAAGAGATTACAACACTCAGCGACGCACTGGAAGGCAATGGTTACCAAAAGCGACATTTACAGCACATCATAAGAGTGAAATCTGATCACCCCGAAAAACGTACAGAACCTGAGTGCAAAGGAATTGCCTTTCTACTTTTTGTTCAAAGCGTTACGGACAGAATTGCTAGAGCTCTCAAGAAAGTTTTTGGAACCAACTAAAAAATTAAGGACTTCTTGAGATCAGCGAAGGATAGAGATCGTTTAGAAACAGACGGGGTGTATAGACTCGACTGTCAAGACTGCGATAAAGTATAAATAGGGCAAACGGCGCATACAATTTCCAAAAGCGTTGATGAGCACAAACAGGTATGCAAACTCCGTCATCCAGGAAAATCAGCACTGGTTGAACATTTTATGGATACCGGCCATCATTTGCATTCGAACTGAAAATCCTTGGAAAGCCTAAGAGTCACAATACGCGTCTTATCAAGGAAGCATTCGAAATCTACAAGCACCCGATAAATATGTATTAATAGAGATGATGGTCTCAAATTGATCAAAATTAAAAACATCGTGGTATCCGGCACTTCAATCTCAGTTGCAGTTTCCGCAGAGATAGTGATTGGATAAGAGATGAAACATACACACAACACAAGACAACACATGAATCCGACACGGTATTGCCACGTAACCCATAAACACAGAAATACTGAGCTTACGACGTGGTTTTGCTAGTCAATAATAAACACAACACTGACAACGTTCTCACACTGCTTTCGACACGGTATTGTAAGCCAATACTTAACCACAACACCAAGACTCACAATAATACATCAGCCCTGATGATGGACCTTGCAATGGGATCTGAAACGTCGGCTGTAAAAACGAAAAGTAGTAAAAACATAGCGTAATACGCCATAAGACACAAACCAAAAGATTCTGAGTGGCCGTGAAAACCTAAGAACATTCTTAAATTGAATATTTATCTGATAGAATATAAAGATGTATTAACGTTTGAATAAAATGATAATAATTGTGAGAGTACAGCAGATTTCAAAGTACTAATGCCGCTAGTGACTTGCAGGTCTAAATCCAAGATATTGGTCCCATTGCATATACAACGAAAATGATTATTTCACTATATTATTGAATGTGCTAATAACAAAATGAAAGATAATTTACGTTTAAAAAGTAAGTATTAAATAAGATATTACACTTTAAAGTTTCGAAAAATGCACTGCCTATTTTGACATTTCATAGGCAATATATGAGGTTTGGTTAGGTTAGGTTATCAGGTTTGGTTTGTTTAATTTAGATTACGATTATTTTAGTTAGATTAAATTAAGAGGACATTAAATTATATAGTGAAATACTTATTTTCATTACGTATGTATGTATGTGTGAACAATGAACCTGTATGAACAACAGGACCATATTCTCGGATTATTCCACTTGCAGATATTACGGGTGTGGAAATTTAATCCATTGGACCTATTCATTGGTTTGCACATAAGAAAGTATTTTTTAAACATTTATAAGAGGGATTGCAAAATTCCCTAACATAAATATTGTATTTAAATAAAGAATGAATATTTGACGCAGATTTTATTTTATATTAGGGACACGCAATGCAAATTATTTATTTAAACATAACAAAAATGTGTCAAATATAATATAAATTTACGTTTAAGGTGTAGTATTTATTTATGAATTATTTCAATACCTTATCACATTATTCACATAAGGTAAGAACACACTGTAGTCATAAAATAGTTTTTGATGTCTAGGATCATTCCAGTAGTTTCCTACAGCAGTGTGCTGTCCAACTCGAGAGTAAAATAATTCAAAGGCTGTTTCTCGCACCAATCCCGGAAAAAATAAGTGCAGGAACGCAGCTGAAAATATAACAAACACATATCATACGTGCTATAAAATTTGAAATTGAAAGGTTGAAACCAGAAAACAAAAAAATGTAATATTGTATAAATATTTTACTTTCGTTTTTAATTTTCAATTAAAACCACCACCTAAAGACATCACACTCCTAGGACAACACCACCACAAACTGAAAAATGCTAGTTTTTACCTGTGAGTGCCAAATTAACTGCCTGGTCAGTATTTATGATAATGTAAGACTTCCATATTCTCGATTCTAGCTACTACTATTTATAATTTGTATGAATTATTCCTGTATTACAATATCAAATAGTTTCAAAATATCTGAAACAACACTGGCCAAGATTTCAATATGGCTATAAATAATACATTCAAAAAGCATATAGTATGTATTTGGTGCTTCAAAAAATTAATCCTTTTTTATCGGGGCACACTTTCATATGCTATCAATAGTCAAAAAAATAAAAAACTATTTTTAAATTTTTTATTTAAATTAATTTACCGTTGAAAATATGAGCTGTTTAGGGCCATGATTGCAATGCTTTAATCAATCAATAAGCCATGGATAGGTTGAACCCATCCCTCTCCCAATTCCCTAGGAAGGGTATTTAAATGTGTTAGTATCGCAACTAGTTTTCGAGGAATAAGTATCTTTTATTCTTAGACTGAATTTACGATTGTCCCATATAATGGCCTTTACAAGTGAAGTAAGTTAAAAACATCTCTGAAAATAACATCTTTGGTATCTGCCCTAAGAGCTTGTTGCACTTGCATACTTCGATGATGAAGTTTCCTTGGGAACTAAACGGAGAATGGTCACTGCCCTCGAAAATCAAGGATTGGAAGGTTCTCCAAAGCGAGCAAACCTCAAAAATGTTATCTTTGTGGTTAAAAACTTGGATTTTGTTACAAATCATATATTGAATTTTCTCAACACAGTCACTTTTTCGTTTAATTTTTTGGAAAGATGATGATGACTACAATAAAGCTAAGACTTTTGTAAATTCTAAGAAAGTTGTAAAAGATATGGCAGAGAGGGGAGCACTGCTCATGGAAGAGTCATCAAGAGGAAGATAATTGTTTTCACTCCACTGAAGAAGAGCAGAAGCAATATTTACTCATGGCGGATAAAGATTATTGATGAAAATTTTCTGACTCAAAAAAATTAACGTTGACGTCATCTTGAATAATTATTATTCCTTTTAATTATATTTATTTTTTAAATGTTTCATGTAATTATTTAATTTATTTAATCTTAAGCTTAATTCAATTTTCATAGAAAAATGAATAAATACATTTTTATAGTTTAAATACCAACTATTTTTTAGTTAAGTCCTACACTTACACAGCTGGTAACGATTCCTAAAAGACTTTTATAAAATCTGAAAAAAATACCGAGTAAGTTTTTAGACGTATGAAAATATGCCTGAAAAAAATTAACTAAAAAATTTCATACATTTTTGAAGCACCCTATTATGTATACACTAGCCTGATGGTTTGGTTATGAATAATGTTGAGACAAATAAATAAAAAATGTTGAAAACTTCAAATATGATTTACTGAGAATGTGACATTTTAGATTGTGGTGGTCTTGTTCTAGAGGTGCGACATGCTAGTTAGACTCTTCGAAATCTGAAAACCAAAAAACTCGTTGAGATTCAAAAAGAATAAGATAAATTATTAATAGCATCCAAAAAAATCATTTAAATGGCATACATTTTTGGTTTTAAAAAGGTTCTAGCTTTTCCCAAACTGACCTGTTTAGTGGTGTATTAAAAAAGTAGCATGTTCATGTACGATTTTGTAAATCTTTATTTTCATAACAGTAAAGATTGCATGTATGGGTCGAAACAGGAAGATTGCAGGGCTTCCGAGAAATTTCATCTTGTTTGGTAAGACATTTGAAAAATAATAAATAAAGATAAAAATATTATAGAAATAATAATAAAATGCCTCAAGTTGTTTACACATTACAATGAATTCTGATTCAAGCGCAGGTGAGAACAAAAATATTAAGCTGACTACTTAACTAGCTAATGATGCTGACTTCAGGATATTGTCACAACCAAAAAAAAGAGACCATATTTAAAGACCTGAAGATTTCATCAACCTAACAAAATCAGCTTAAATTAATATTGCTTTTATTAGTTTTAGCTGATTTTGGTTTAATGAAAGGAAGTGATTTCTTGTTAACAAATACATACAAGGCACTTAAAATAACATGATATCCATAAGAGGACATAAAGTAAATTGGTTGAATATAAGATATTCAAATTGTCACCCAAACAAAATATATTATAAAAAAATATCTTGCAAGGGTAGTATCTGTTTTTAAAAAAAATTGAAAATCTGTTTTGAAAAATTGAAATCGCTAAAAGCAGGAACGATAGACATTCAAATTGGAAAATTATCACACAAATATTTTATACAATAAACCGTATAAAAAACAATAAATATGCCAGAAAACATCACTAATTAAATTTACTCTACCGATTTAATATTGAAACATTAAAAAAAATAACTACTACACCAGTGAATGAGGGGTCTGATGATTATTTTTTTGACAAAAGCAAAAACAGTATGTAGACCTCTTTCAACAGTATGTAGATTTAAGAAAGACAATCAAATTAGTATGTGTAAGCCATGCATACTACACACATTGTCTTTCTTAAATGGAATGAGGTACACAAGCATTTTTTACACTGCTTAGAGAGTTAAAACCCATTAATTCAAACCTTGACAATTGGAAATTCGCCATAATTCGAAATTTTTTAAATCCACAAATCCCAAAATGTTAATTTCATAGTAAATTAACCCCGATAATTCGAAAACCCCGGTAATTAGTAATACAAAATAATTTTTGGCCCCTTGTACTAAAATTCAATACATTTTAGTTCATATAATTCGATTTTTTTTTGAAATTAAACAAAATTTAAAAAAATATTTCAATTTTTTCCACAAGTGAGAAGAACAAATATGTCAATATCAGGTACTTTATTAATAGAAATGTCGTGATTTTTGTATTAGCATAAAAATACAGTAAAACTTCTGTTTTACTTTCCTTGTTTTCAAGTTTTTCTGCTATTTACACCGAGTAGTCAAAGTCCTGTTTCATCTTCATACATTCCCATACAAATATTTCGCGCAATTTACACCGAAGAATATTTTAATTTCCCCAAGTTTTACACCAAAATATTAAGAAAATTCAACTCTACAATCATTGAAATTTGCGAGCGAAATTTCCTTTTTTCTTTCCAAAAATTTAACACATCAGCAATAGATGAATTTTGATTTTCAACAGGGCAATTGGTGTTTGGGTTCTGGCTCAAGCGAGTACATATTGAGTTAGTAATGAAGTAATGTAAAAAGGAGCAATTTTACTGAATGTAAATATTTTCAACATTTAACTAATGACCCTTTTTAGTAGTTGTACTCCTTTTACCATCGGCTATTCACGAAAATCGCAACGGCTGTCGCGCCGTTCTGCGTGGGTAAAATCGTTTATCTTCTTCTTCTTCATTAGCCTTCGTCTCTCCTCTGCTGGATATAGGCCTCTTCCTTCTCTTTTTCATTTATCAGTTATTATTTACATTGTATTATTATATCATTCATCAGTTATTATTTTCTTTGTATTATTATACCATTTATCAGTTACTATTTACTTTGTAAAAAATATGTTTGATATTACGTTATGTCGTGTTATTTTATAAATACCATGACGAATTTGAATTTCCCCCCCATTATAATTTGTAGGTAATGTCGCAAACTGCATTATTCTCCCTTTTAAACCAATGCCAAGGCTTTCCTCTTCAAACTGGCCAATAAGAACGCCGTAGTTTCAAACAATCCAATTGGAAGTTTTTCCTTCGACTGCGCATGCGTCGACCCCTTCTTTTCAATAGAAAGGACGTGGAAAATGCCCCCTTCCGCCACCCCACTCTCTGCCAGGACGTCCTTGAGTCTAGACCCCCGTCTGTCATCCTTGTACAGAATGCGGACCGCCGTTTTTCGAGAAACTGAATTTTCATCTAATTCCAAAACTGGGTCGCCTTCATCTGGCAAATGGTTTCCGCCATTGCCTTGATGGTTGATTCGCGATTTCCAAGCTGGGAATCGTGCTCGGCTTCGGAAAGTGAATTGTCCGATGAGTCCGAGCCTTCTTGCCTGCTGGTTGCATCCTCCTCCCGCAGCGTCCCTGATCGTAGCCCCGATCGAGACCGCGGGTTGACAATTTAAAGATGAAATCGGCAATCCGGCTGGAAGAACCACTTTGTTCAATACAGAAACAAAGACTGTTATTAGGGGTGTCAATAAAATCTGGATTTCCTCAAATCCTATACGGAACAAGTCATCTTGTAAAAATACAGTGTTAAGACCGTGCAAACAGCCTCTAGCCAAAACCCATCTGTGATTAAAACATAAAAAAGTTTGGGATTGCAGAAATATCTCGAGATTGAGTTTCTTCCGGTTCCCGGCGCGGCGGAACAAACAACCACTCGTTGCATTACTTGTCAGGCACTACATTAACCTGTGACATTATTACGGTGGACCAGCAAAAGCAAACTCGGAAAATCCAAAAGACAAAAGGCTTCAGGTACAAAAAAAAACCTATGAGAACCATGTGCCTAGATACCCTGCAAAGCACGCTCTCCGGATATATATATTATATATAGATATATATATATATATATATATATTTATAATATATTAATATAATTATTAATAATAATAAATAAATTAAACTCATCTTATATGTATTATAAAAAAAAGGGTTGAATAACTTCATATAGTAACAACTTTGCAATCTTAGATTTCCTGTACAATTATAAACAAATGTTCTCCAATATTGATTTCTATCATCTTTTTAAAATTAACATATAAGCTCTCAGGCAGCATTCTTACGATGACCAAAATATAAATTGTGTACTGAATGATGTCTTGAAGGTGAAGACGATTTGTTGAATGCCTCAGTGATAACTATAATTGTTTAATAGAAAATTCATCCTTGTCATAATAATTTCCTAAACATTCGATATTTGTTTTGCTATACACAGCAATTCTGAAAGTTCAGCATTGTCGTGTTGACCTCTTAACACGTGATATTTATATTGTCATACACCATATTTCATATATTTTTAATAACACGTCCCATGTACCCCGATACCCCATATATGTGATTTTATTTAAATACTTGTCAAAAAAGTAAAGTGTTTTCATTTGCAAAATAACTTCCCACACCCATCTTGTGAATCCACCAATTACCCTGAAGTATGCAGAGCAATGCTGCCGAACTGAGCTCGCCGTAATTAAATCATCTTTCCCGCCTCTGGGAGTATGATTTGAATTCTGTAATTTAAATTTAACCAAAAACTTTTACCAAAAAACACGACAGTTAGCCGTTTTAATAGTTAGTATTCTTTACAATTTGACCAAAAAAAATTGCGACAAAAAGTACAATTGACCATTAGAAGATGATTGAAAAAAATGTAAAGATATTGACAGAGTGGTTAATGTCTGCGAGCACTTTCTGTGAGTGGTATCATTCTAAAGAAGACTCCAAATCGAGGTTGGGCTGAATATCTCGGATTACATAAATAGGGTTATTTTCCTTTTTTTTTAGCAACATTTTTGAAAATTAAAGCATTAGTTTTTTTTTTATTTTCATCGAAAGCCCATTTTTGTATATAATTTTCATTTGTTAACTTTTACGTTTTGCTCAGTTTTATTTCGTTTTTTACTGCTCTCTAGAGAGGTGTAAAACTGAGGTTTTACTGTATTGCATTTTCAAAATGATTTCTTGAAATATGCAAAAATACAAACGTTTTACATAAAATTAATGTCTTTTTTCACAAATTTTACGATTTTTGGCAAAATTCGCAATTGCATCGCAATTTTTTTTTTTTACCTTGAATTTCGAATTAACGGGTTCTGCATAATTCAAAATGTTTTTTAGGGTCTATTGAATTTCGAATTAACAAGGTTTTAACGTATTATCATTTACAGTGAACACAACTTTGTAATACAGTAGAACCTTGTTGATTTCAAAATACAGGTTAGGTACCAACAAAACACAATGCGATTGAGATCTGCCAAAAATTGTAAAACTCATGAAAAAAATCTGCTAATTTTGAGAAATCTGCATATTTCAAGAAATCGTTTCGAAAACACATTATTTATTGTGCTTATACAAAGATTGTGACACTTCTATTATTAAAATGTCTGTCTGTTGGATGACCGAATGAAATAAAAAAAAAAAAAATACCCGACATTGACATTCTCGCTTCCAGTAATTTTTTTTTCCATTTTGTCATACTTGGATGTCTATAATTGAAAATATTTAAAATTGTAATTTTAATTTGAATTTATTAAAGGCTTCTTCAATCTTCACTCCATTTTAACTTTCCATTGCGTCTTTTTTCTGACTCACAGTTATTAGAAATAAGTCGTCTACACATATGCCAAGTATGATAAGTCAAAATGACTTATTGCAAAGAAAATTAAACATTTTAACACATAAAAGAGGAATTTAAAAAGTGAAAAACAATTTTAATCGCGTTCAAGTAAGAGATATTAGCACAAACTTAAACTGACAATGGCATGCATAGCATTTCCTAATTTGAAGGACTTCGGCATTATATTTATAGATAAAGTGGATTTGACAAGGTATTGCGAAGTACATAAAGAACCCCCACACGAGAGCACACAGTTAAAAAGTTGCGCGTGTTATTAGTTTTTTATAACTAGTTAAAAAAAATCAAATTTTGATTTAAAATACATTGATTTATGGTGCAAGGTTCTAAAATTATTTCAAACTATCGGGGATAATCAACTATGAAATTAAAATTTTGGGTCTTGTGCGTTTTAAAATTTTTGGATTATAGCGAATTTGAAATTATCGATCGAGATTTGAATTAATGGGGTTTTTCTGTACTTGATTTTATAATTACATATTTAGAACTCACTTGATTTGGTGTTGGATGGGATATCAGTAACCTTTTCATTGTTCAAAAGTCATTAAATTAGATTTTTATTTTAAAAGATTAGAGTTTTTTTGATTGTGCTTTAAATAGACCTAATAATTAAATATGCTTTAAATAGACCTAATAATGAAATATGCTATTTTTAACCAAACTGCTTAAATGGAAAATAATTCATACTTAGTTAAATAAAGACAACATATTTAGCAAAAGTAAAATTGTCTGAATTGTTTAATGTTTTTTGAAGCCTCCAAATAGATATTACTCCCTGGAGATTTATTGCTTTTGCTAGATCTTATCTTAAAAAGAATTTGGAAACTCTACAAATGAAAGGTCTAATCGCTCAAGATATTAAAAAGTTAAACATTTTGAAAATGTTGAAAATCTTCTATTCTACTAGATTAGGTATGCATATTATATTGGAATTTTGTACAAAATGACTGCATATGTTGAAAGGTATACCTCCATATTGACCGCCTTGGGGAGAGCTGAGTGAAATGAAGTTGTGCACCGTGTGGTTTGTAAATGTTTCAAGTATTACCCGACTGATGAGTCCACCCTGAGAATATCCTGAAACAGAACAGTTACTCAAAAACAGTTGATTATCATATATAAATTTAAAAACAACGATTAATAACATTGTGTTCTGCTAAAGATTGTACATAAAATAAAATCATGTTTTATTTTATGTACAATCTTTATGATTTATGCATTATAATTAATGCAAAAATTATCATTAAAATACTAATAAATAACCACAGTAATAAATAAGACCATTCCAGGATAGTACTAGTTGCTAATTGTAGATATTGTAATGTTACAAAGTTTTAGTATTAAAAAAACATTTTTCCACAGAATATAATACAAATGAACAATATTGCAACAATGCAAAAAAATTTTAAAAGTCAGAAAACACAGAAGCCATTTAACATGCATTTAACCCATTTTGTGATGTTAGTAAAATGAAATACTTGGATGTTAAGACGGAATAACTGGAAATTATATTATTGAGTTCAAGTTTTATAATTATTTATTTATTAAAATTAAGGGAATATTATTACATATATTGTTGTTCATAGCAAGTAGCAAAAACTTCGGGAGAGTCTTATTCATTTTGAATAGTGAAATTAATGTCAACAGGTCATCAAAGTTAGCAATTTTTTAAATTATTCTGACTTATCTTTTGTAAAACCTTACATTGAACATTAATAATTCATTCTCCTTGATAAAAGCCGAATAAAATTAATAAAATTTGAATAAGATTATCATTGCAGAACAAATTTCTGGAATGATAATAACAAATAACCAGATAGTGAAAATAATTAAAAATAGAGTTTTGGAAGGAACCTCTTTTTTTAGTTGGGAATGCAGAATTGTTCAAAATTCACGGTTTCATCCATGAAATAAAGATTTTTACCAATGGTTGTAGGAAATGTGTCTCATGAGCTAAATACTATCTTTCAATTCTATTTAAAAAAGAAAATCTATTTATATATATGTTAAAATTTGGTTTGTTTGTTACATTTCAATCTTATAAAAAACTTGTTTTCCTCTCCCGAAAAATGGACAATTTGTAGCTAGGTTTTTTTGTTACGAAGCCATCAATATGTTATGTATCTAGAACATATACATAATACGCCAGATGCCTGGAATACTTACCCTGGTAAATTTAAAAGTCCAGAATCAGAAAAAATATCACCAGTATACACAAGAATATGAGAAAAGTACAACATTTGATCAGTGTTGTCAAGCAAGCATTCTAGGATTAGTAATCTGGGTCATAAAATACAAAATAATAACAAAAAGTATTACTGAAGTTATCAGCAATGTAATAAACATTCACTCACATGATCCAATTAAAAATATATATAGATAAAAAGTAATGGGGTTAAATGGATACAAACAAAAATATTCATGTGTCTTCTTAAAAACAACAGCTCATCGATCACTTAAGAAATATGTGAGTAAATAAGTCGATGCTCTGATATTTAATTTATGATGAACGGATTTCAGATTTGTGAGGATGAGTAATTAGGACATTCATCCTTTGTCACACAGGTCAATTTTTTTTAGATACCATCCAATTCCAACCATTTTTATAGGAGAAACACTGAACTGAGGACTTGTATCATGAAATTGTACTTGTATTGTAGCATGAAAAATGTATAGTTCTACCATCCTGCTATGATAGTAGGATATAATATCTACCATGGTATACCCTGTCAGTCCTACTTCTGGCAGAAATTACTAAATATAAGTGATTGTTGTGATTGAATATGCCAGCATGCAAAATAATATTTAGTTCATTGGATAGTGCAAAGGGACAAAAATTAGAATGACTTATTTCTTATATCATATGATTAAAATCACAACATGCTAAAGTAAAGATTTTTGTGATATTCTGTCTAGAGTTTTCTGGGTTATTCTGTCATGTGATTCCGACATCTTTGGCTGACGTTTCTGATTCCATTGCAGGGTCAGAACTAATGTCACAGATTCTCAGCTCCCATGATGTACAAATGGAGTCTGAGAAAACACCCAGAGAGGTCAGAGATGTACGGCAGAATAACCCAGAAAATTCTACAATTCTAAGCGGCTGTAAAAATCTGATAGCACTTTGTTTTAGTGACAAGATTGAAAAATTATAAGAAAATTTAGAAATATTGAGAAACACGCTATTCCACTCAATAACAACATGTGGCAAATATTTCAAAACAATGCACAATTACAAAATATTGTACTAGGATTTTTATCATGATTTGTGTGTTCATTTCATTCACTACTCATTACAAAGAAAAATATTTCAGATTATGTGTGAGAATAGTGAGAAAGTATGCGAAGATCATTAAAGAATTGTAAGCTCTTCGGATATGGCCACCAAACCTAGCAATGCAACTTCACAAAACTGAATGGTGGTTTTCACCACACGCAAGTAGCTTCCACTCAAATTGACTGAATATATGGACAGGCAGTTGCAAACTGGAGCTGATGCCTACTCATTCAAAATTTCAATTAACGTTCAATCCTGACAATGCTCAACTTGGTGTACTGTTTAGTGTGTGAACACGAATTAAATTGAATCCCCTCTATTTTTACCCACTATTAAACAATTTTAAATACAGGTCCAAATGGATACTAGGTATATAGGATTACCTTGGAATCAGAAAAATTAGTAAAGTATTTTTCTTACCAAGTAAGTGAATACCATCTGGGTGTTGAGAGGAAATGTTAGCTATGTCCCTTCCCATTTCTTGGACCTGATGCCACATGGGCTCTAAGCTTGACCAGCCACCAAACCTATCAATATTATACACAACAGTACCAGGATGAGCCTGAAATATAGTATAAATATAATTACGCTTTAGGCAAGTACTGAAGGGAGATTGACTTTTAACAGATTTCAAGAGAAAATAAAAATCATTCGATAAATCGAGTACAGAATACATAATGAGGAATTAAGACAAATACTCCCATCATAAAGTTTTGTCACCAGGAGTTAAAATTAGGATTATTTCAGTTGATTACGTAAACATTACATTTTTAAACTGACCTCAATAATAATAAAAAATAAAAAAATGATACACGAAAATGACGCGATTGATTTAATTAAATATTCAGTACCTTTTGTATTCGATTCGCAATTAAAACCATACTTTCAGATCCAGTGAGCACTCCATGCATAATAACGACAGGTTTATAAGAATCTCCATAGGAAAATATATGTAAAAAACAAAATAATAAGGAGCTTATTCGCATCCTCTTACTGAACATTTTTAATCACAGGAGCGAAGCCACAGAGCGAAGCGAGCAATCGACTTTCTTTGTTCGCTTTCAAAAGTTGTTTACTCATTTGACAGATAGACCAATAGGATACGTCAAATGAAAAATATGGGCACAGATAAAGGAAAATACAGATTGCTGTTACTCCACTCAGGGCTGCCATCATTATCTTCTACGCTTCCACTTTTCTATGGTTCTTCGTTTTGTAGACCATAGAACAGAGAAATATAGTTAATTTTCTTCTTATTTTTCACACACCGGGTATTGTCTTTGATCGCGGGATATTCAATGAATTATGATTGAAATAATATCATTAAGCAGGCGATCGCCACAATATGAACTAAAACATTCAAAATCCTTTATTGCCGTTTTCTGCTACTGTTCTGTTACTCTTATAGATTTGCGAAACCGACGACAATGAACACAATATTCTATACAATGCCAGTATATCGATTATAATGGCGTTCAAATATGGAAAAGGGCCCGATAATATCCCCCTCCCAGTGTAGCTGAATGGAACAAAGAAATATTTTGGCTTACTTTTTAATTTTATTTATTTATCATTTTTCTTATTTTTACATATCAGACCCACAAAACATCACATGGACATTTGTCTGTAAGTATCATATAAAATATATATGTGTATATATATATATTATATATATATATATATATATATATATATATTATATATATATATATATATATATAATGTGATGAAATAATTTCGCACTAAATAAAAAAAAAAAAATTAATAGAATCGCGAGTAATTACAGTACTGCGATTACTAATGTGTGTCCCATCACTAGGCCAAACAAGTCTATTTAAACAACTCGAGCTCGCCAACAAAGGCTCTCTTTGTTATCAAGACCATCTAACCACCTATTTACAGGGGTTCAGGTACATCGGACGGTTTGCCGACCTGGTAATATTCCATCAGTGACCCTCGTCTTTGGATTCTGCAGACCTAAAGGTATTTTAACTAATATTGTTGTATATTTATGCAGAACCCCTGTACCACTATGATGCTGTATCGCTATGACGCTATAGACCTGTGGCTTTTTAATAATTTTCTGCTAGACTGAATACCCCAAATAATCTTAAATTCAAAACTTAATATAATCTATAATGTAAAGATCTTTGATGCCTAGTACTACTCAACATCATTGTGTAAATAATATGTAATCTTCTAAAATGGACTGTGATCCGTTATTTTAAATAACAAGTAATAAAACTAATAATTAAAGCAAATATTTAATATTGTAAAACTCTCCCACGTACAGAGAGTATGCAATGAACTGCAATCATCATCATTTAAATAAAATAATAAGACATCAAGATTTAAATTCTCCCACGATTAAATGCTACTGAGGATAAAACGGTGTTAATAATTCTAGAACAGATGTTTCGTTTTAGGAACCTTAATATCATGCAACCAGTGATAATAAATAAAAACCTAATATTAAAACTAATAACCACACGAGAATGTAGCTGAGACGAAGGGCGGATGCGGAGAACGAGGTGCGAAACTGAGATAGCCGATGCGGGGATCTAGTATAGAAATAGTTAACGGCCGAACATAAAATTATTAAGTAAAAAGATATAGAAATAGTCAGGATTTATGAATTTAGTTTGTCAATGCGTTATTCATAATAAACTGTGTCAATAAATACATTTGTTTTCAGTTCCCCGTTTAAATCCAAGATCTAGCCTAGTAATTTCATAAACCTAAATTAGTATGTGTCTTTTATTTTATGTATTGTATATTTTAGCTTATTGAGTCATTATTCATATCATTCTGATCAAATCCACGATACCTAACCCTGCATCTCATGCCACGCTGACTAGCCGGTGAAGGAGGTTTTGTATATCTGACTTCTGGTGCGACTCTTAGTAATCCTCTTAAATGCGCCAGGAGCAGATTCCTAATATATCGCAAAATTAATAACTTTCCAGTTTGGCGATATTTCTCTATCGCGAGGAAACCTTTCAGTTTGGCGCTCCATAAGTCCTGGGGAGAGTAGCGGAAAGCTTACCACGCAAAATAATTAACCTCCCAATATATATAAAGCGGAGCCAAACCTTGCCTGCCCCAGGGAATCAAATCACTGGGTAATTTGGAAAGAGTTCTACCATTATCGCGGAAGAACCGTCTTTTTAGTTAAATGCTAGCTATAATGTAACAAATGCGTTTTATAATTTTAGGAATTAGGTAATGTACATAGACGTACTATAAATACAGACCATTTACAAACCAAAATATCTGCTACACAGTACGACCACCCGAATTACTGTGAACATAGACGCACACTGCGGGAGTTGGTCTAGGGGTGTCCAAAATGTATAAATGTCCGCGCGATATATATAAAAAATATTAATACAATACACAACCCTATTTATATTTGTACCTCTCTTACACGTATGTTGTGCTATAAGAAAGAAAGAGAAAATACAATAGAATAAATACCGCAATTCGCTTCAACTTCATATGCATTCGTTCTTAAAAATTATGTTTTATTTGTGGTTTTGAAAATAATTTCTATCGCTTTCTGACTGATACATTTAGTACTTAATAGAAGACAGCAGAAACTAGATGTCTCAGATTTGTTTTTTAGTGACTAGTCTATATTTATAGTAATGTCTATGGTAATGTACCCTGGAGGAAGTACCTGTAGCAACTCCATTTGAATTAATTGAATTCGATTATACAGATCAGGATCTACTTGTATGTACCTATTCGATAACATTATTAAACACACCTTAAAAGTTTGGATGGACATCCACGATTCAATGTAATAAATAACTCGCAATTTCGGTGACGTGAAAACAATTTGCCTAAAAAGACAGTTCTTCCGCGATAATGGTAGACTCTTTCCAAATTACCGAGTGATTTGATTCCCAGGGGCAGGCAAGGTTTGGCTCCGCTCTACAAATGAACCGGCACCTACCCCAGAAGGGCGTCACATCACGCGACAGGTCGGCCATTTCGAGAGTCATATCGAAGGTGTAATTAATTAATCAAAATGGCGATAAGTCCATCGGGATTACAAATGAAAAGTTGATAAGCAACCCTTTTTCATTAATTTATCGGGGGAATGCTAGACTCCGAATGGGTTGGGTCTTTGGATTTTGATTGAGGGTTACCAATATATTTAAAAATTACTGTTTCATTTAATTATCGAGAGAAAGAAACGGGTAAATTATATTATTTATTTAAAGAAAGTTTAAAGACATGAACCCACATGTCTTTAAACTGCATTACTGTAATAAATACCTTATATAAGTTTCTTTCTCTCGATAATTATATATATATATATATATATACATATATATCATTAAATTAATGAAGTTAAGTAAACGGTTGTTCAAGATAATTAATTGCAACATAAGTGCAAGTTTTAAACATATATCTATCTACTTCACTAAAAATATAATATATGTAGATGTATTTTAATTGTGTTAGCGGTATCATGTTCTAATATAGATTTAATCATTTTTATTGACATGTATATTTATACTAGCTGTAACCCGTTAAAAACGACGGAACATCGGTTCCGATGTTCCGTCGTTTTTATATAGATAACGAAATTATTATGTTTGATTTCATTAAATTAAATAATATTATGCATAATTTTGTAAAATAATCGGGAAATTTTGATAATTTCCCTCCTTGGTACACTGCGGTACTAAAAAAAATTATCAGAGAAAAATTCAAGTACTTTCGTAAATTTAAAATTTATGGCAATAAATCTGACGAATTATCTTTTAATATTTTACGCGATAGAGCCAAGTCATTGGAAAACGAATGTTACTTGAATTACATCTCTAAAATAGAGGAGTCTGTAGTACGTAACCCCAAAACGTTCTGGTCATTTATTAAATCAAAATCTAAATCATTCAACCTGCCAAGTAATATGACATACGGTCTCAATACTGCCACATCAGGATCCGACATATGTAACTATTTTTCCGATTATTTTTATTCTACGTTTTCAAATCCCTCTTCAAGTACTCAAAATACAAATTCTCTGTCCAATTACGAACCAACCACCGATTGTTTCATTTCATCAATAGAAGTCAGTAAATCGAACATAATAAATCAATTAAAGCATCTTGATATAAATAAATCTGCTGGACCTGATCAAATACCACCAATATATTTAATAAATGTGCTGATATAATTGCTGTACCTCTAACAATTTTATTTAAAAATTCTATTAAGGATGGATTTGTGCCAGATATCTGGAAATCGACATTTATTACGCCGATTCATAAAAAAGGCTCGAAATCAGACGTCGCAAATTATAGACCTGTTTCTAAATTGTGCACAATTGCTAAAGTTTTCGAGAAGGTTATATACGATCAAGTCTATGCAGTTCTTCATCACTCCTTTCATCCGGATCAACACGGATTCATCAAAGGAAAATCAACCGTCTCCAATCTAATCCTCTTTAATGACTTTCTAACTGATAAAATGGATAAAGGACTTCAAACAGACGTGATCTATACTGATTATAGTAAGGCGTTTGATAGAACAGATCATCATCTGTTGATTAATAAGCTTTTCTTGGCCGGAATACGTGGTGACTTGCTAAGATGGATTGCATCCTACATCGATAATAGAACTCAGGCTGTGGTAGTAAGCAATTACATGTCGAGTTGGGTTGTAGTTCCCAGCGGAGTACCTCAGGGATCACTGCTGGGGCCATTGTTGTTTATAATATTCATTTCCGATATTCACGATTGCTTTCGTCACTCTAATGTCCTAATTTTTGCTGACGATATGAAAATTTTTAAACCAATTTCTAGTATTTACGATTCGTTCAATCTACAAGATGACTTGCTACGGTTAGATAATTATTGTAAATTAAATAAACTTGATTTGAATCCCTCAAAATGTTCTTGTGTAGTTTTCACACGCAAAAAGAATGTAATACCATTTAACTATATACTAAAAGGAGAACAATTAGAAACAGCTACATCAATCAGAGATTTAGGGGTGATCAATGATAGAAAATTATTATACGATGAACAAATCTATTCTATTATAAGTAAGGCTTATAGGGCTTTAGGTTTCATCATGAGAATGTCTAAAGATTTTAAGTGTGTAAAGACATTGAAAGTACTTTACTGCACTTTTGTCAGAAGCAAACTCGAGTATGCAACGCAAGTATGGAACCCCCAGTATATGATCTATGTAAATCGCTTGGAACAAATTCAAAAAAAATTTATTCGCTTTCTCAACTTTAAATTCAATTGCGTTTCTGACGATTATGACAGTTCATGCAAAAAATATCACATCCTACCTTTATACAGACGTCGGGAAATAGGTGATTTGATGTACCTACTAAAAATTGTATCAGGCAACGTCGACTGTCCTGAACTATTAAATAGACTAAAATTCCATGTTCCCTGTAGATCTCGTAGACACAACCCAGTCTTTCACATTGATTTTACCTCATCCAACTATCGTCGGAATTCATATTTCTTGAGGGTATGCGATGCATTCAATAAACTGATAAGATTATTGGATATTGATCTGTTCGAGTGCAGCCACACAAGATTAAGAAAAATTTTGAGTGCTGAATTTTTTTCCACGTAATAATTAAGTTTCTTTTTCTTTTGTTTAAATTTTTTATTCTTTCTTTCTATATAATTAATATGCCTTAGTATATCATAAATATTTATCATTACTGACATATTTCTGTTTGTTTAAATTTTTTATTCTTTCTTTCTATATAATTAATATGCTCTAGTATATCATAAATATTTATCATTACTGACATATTTCTAAATGTGAAGACCTGTAATTGGCCATCTATATTGTATCAATGTTTTCTGTGCTTTTTTTGTGCCGTTGGTCTTCCATAAACATTAAATAAAAATAAATAATAAAAATAATAAAAAGAAATAAATAATAATTAAAGTAATTTCATGTAAGTGCACATCTATTACAGAAGTTCTAATATATAATAAATGTATGATAAACCTGCATTCTTTAATTGATTTTATATATAAAATAATATCTTTTTTCGCAGAGTTTCAGTGGAAAAGACGATTGAATAATTTAGTGCTAAAGAAGTTGAAAGTTCAATTGAATCGAAAAATGAGTTGTCTTAATTTTCGGCCGAAGACGTTTAGTGAATTTTGTGTTTACGCATGGATAAAGCTGGATAATTTAAAGAACATAATTTTCGTAAAATAGCGCATTACACATCTACAGTTTAGTCTTACAATAACATTTACAATTTTAAAACTTTTGGGCCTGCATTCACAAAAATCGCTTTCACAGAACTTCTGGCAATGCCTGATTCTACAACTCTTCTTGATTAACTTTGTTATTTATTAGGAATATCTATACCCACTGTTTGGTGAGAATACACAAAAATAACAATAAGTAGGTATGATATAAATTTGATAAGAATATCAAACAACATCATTATATACTACTATCATAAGTGCGAACCTTGATCGGATCGAACCCGACTCTTCGGTCACCAGGCGAGCGTTTCACTAATAGATTAAACAAAACAAAAAAAATAACTGACGTCAGTTTTATGAGTTCAAATGAAGCAATTAGGCAAAATAGAAATGCGTAAGAAAGTTGTTAAAAAATTATAACACAAAAATTGTACAATAATCAAATTCACGTCAAAAATTAATCGCCTCCTCAAATACAAACGGAATCCTTGACAATTGTTTTAAAAATAATTACAGACATATCTCAAAAGTGGAATAATTACGTGTGCTCGTGTTAACTACCCTGTTGAAACAGTGACCGGTCACGACATCCAAAAGATACATTTTAGATTAAACATTGAAAAGGTTTAATTAATTACGCTATTCAGTCGGTATTTATCTTTGTATATATTTTAATTAATCACTTTTTAATTCTAAAATTTATTTTCTAAAATTATGGACTTCTCCGGGAAAAATAGTAGCCATATATAAATGAGGAGGTACAGTGAGAAACAGCTTTCACAGAAATCACGATTTTTCGGTAAAAATGTTTTTAAAATAATGTTTTATAACCAAAGAGATTTTTAAGATCTACTGTTTATTCTCAGGCAAGGAAGATTACATAGGTCACATAAACAAAAAATCTATTTGTATGTAAGATAACTCACTTAAAGCCAGTTGTTTCAAGTTGGATTAAAGTAAAAGTTCGTTTAAAGCATAGATTTTTGCGTTCTCCACCAATCAAACGATCTGTTTCCGTAAACGAAACTTTTATTTTAATGCAACTTGAAACAACCGGGCCTTAATCACTTAGATTTGACTAGTTAAACTTGATTTATACAATTTACTTGAGTAAAATAAAAAGTAAAAATACAATCTATACCTATAAAACTCAATGTACCTATGTCTGTCTGTCTGTTCTCTATACAAATTCATACCGTTTGTCCGATTCGATTAAAATTGTGCTTACTTATGCTTTAGAACCGGTGGGTAACATAGGCAACATTTCCTTCCTATTCTCACACCCCTTCCCCTCCCCCTGACATATTTTCTATGCAAATCTGTACCGTTTGACCGATCGGACTCAAAATTTGGAAACTGATCTTTAGGACTCGGCGAGTAACTTAGGCAACATTTCCTCCCTATACTCATACCCCTTCCCCTTCCCCTCCCCCTGACATATTTTCTATGCAAATCTGTACCGTTCGACCGATCAGACTCAAAATTTGGAAACTTATTCGTTAGGACTCGGCGGGTAACAAAGGCAACATTTCCCCCCTATTTTTTTTACCCCTTTCCCTCCCCCTGACGTATTTTCGATGCAAATCTGTATTTTTTTTACTGTACTGTACGTACATTTGACTGATCGGACTCAAAATTTGGAAATTTATTTTTTAGGACCCGGCGGGTAACATAGGCAACATTTCCTCCCTATACTCATACCCCTTCCCCTCCCCTGCCAAATTTTCTATGCAATTCTGTACCGTTTGACGGATCGGACTCAAAATTTGGAAACTTATTCTTAAGGTCTCGGCGGGTAACATATGCGATATTTCCCCCCTTTGATTTTAACCCTTCCCCTGCCCTGATATATTTTTGATGCAAATCTGTACCGTTTGACCGATCGGACACAAAATTTGGAAATTTATTCTTTAGGACCCGGCGGGTAATATATGCGACATTTCCCCACAATTTTTTTTACCCTTTCCTTTCCCCTTGATATATTTTCGATGCAAATTTTAACCGTTCGACCGATCGGACTCAAATTTTGGAAACTTATTCCTATCCCCCCCTATTATTTTACCCTTTCCCACCCCCCTGATATATTTTCGATGCAAGTCTATACCGTTCGAATCGAAACTTTGTTTACTCTCACAAATTTATTTTAAACCTAATCCTTAAACCGTGCAACGCCGGATATGAACAGCTAGTCATGGAATAAAACATTAATAGTTCTATAATTAATAAAAATAAACTTTGTTTTCACCACTCTTTTATTGAAAATATCTTAAAATCCCGAATTCCATTTAACCAGCTTTCCTTACCAACAATAATTTAAAATATATATATATTCAATAATACGGATAACAATGATTCTTAAAAAAATCGGGTGTTTATAAATTGATTGGTTGATTGTAATTATTTGTATACAGGAAAAACGTGTAGATATTATGATGTGAGTGTTAAGGAAGACTTAGGCGTCTGATACACATGCTTCTTTAGTGGCACGTGAGCATGCGCAGTATCGACTTTGACAGTGGCATGCTTATTAGTGGCATGTGTGTACGCACATTGCTAGAAATGAGCATGCCACCTAGTGGCATGCTCAAAAATCAACCGCCGGTTGATTTATAAGCATGCCACTGTCATTCACCATAGAGAAGGGGTATCTTTGGAGCATGTGTGAACAGACTTGCTTATTTATGAGCATGCTTATGTCATTCGCGGGCTTCGCGGCTAGTATTATCGATGCGATCTTCTCAAACATTACTTTTCGTGACTTATTATAGGAATCACGGATGTCTGCGGAATACTCGGTCACCGTTGTGTAAAAATAATATAGTGAGAAATAATGTTTACGAAACTTTATTAATAGGCATGAATGATTCAAATCTTTCAATAAAAATTATATAAACTAAAATCAAAAATGTGCGGATGGAAACTCGGGAACTTTTTTGATTTATTGGTTCACTTGAATTTTCTATTTCAGTTTGCAAAGTTTCCATTTTGAACAAGAGCGTCTCTATTCTATGACAAGAGCATGCCACTAATAAGCATGTGTGTTTGATTGTTAGCTTTGGGCATGCTTATTTATAAGCATGCCACTAATAAGCATGCCAGTAATGAGCAAGTGTGTACAGTTGTTAGGGCATGCTTATTAGTGGCATGCTCATTAGCATTCCAGTAAAGAAGCATGTGTATCTGTACCTTTAGGTGTTTGTAGCAATAATGATTCTGAATTTGCGAGTCATCTTTTGGTAATGGATTATTCTAACATAATGATTTACAAATTTTACATACAAATTATACGGAATTTCAGTTTGATAAATACGAAATATAGAAAATAAGAAAAAATAAATAGTAAATTAAATATTATAAATAACGATGTACTTTTTACAAATATGTAGTTATCCTAGAAATCTGTTTGCATGCGAGTACTTAATTCTTTTTTCATTTCTCGTATATTAATTTTTCTATTTTTGTTGTCCATACTTCGATTTTTGATTTTTAATTTGTTAGTAATTTAATTGTATCCTGACGAAGGGACCATTGGCCCTGAAACATGTTGATATTTTCAATATATAAGTGGTGAAAACAAACTATATTAATTATATTAATAATGTCACCGCCAAATCATTTCGCTCTCTTTGAAGAAGAATAAGGATGACTTTTGTATATATTTTTTATAAAGGTTTTATTATCCTCATTGCATATAGTTTAGAAATAAGATTCAAAACGATATAAGCATACCTTCATTTTATTAGCCTTGTTCTATAATTCAATTCCTTTATTAGAGATACAATTTTGCTTTATTTTATTTTTCGAGAAGCTTTTAAGATAAATTTGACAATCAAGCGATATTTCGCCATTGAAAAAAGGTTACTTTGTTTTATTTGGTAGTGTACCTCCTCAAATGTGTTTATTGAACATTTTAATTAACTTTCATGGCTACTCAAATTCACCATATTAATTGATGGTAAACAGTATGTTGTAATAATGAAAAAATTTTTTTTTGAACTATTTCTTATTAATTAATGGTAAACAGTATGTGGTAATAATGAAAAAAAATTTTTTTTAACTATCCTGTTAATCCGCAAATCAGGTAATGTGGCCACCAAGCGAATTTGATGAGCTCCTACAAACAACAATATGAAGCGGCCGAGAAAAGTGTTTCTCCATTGATTAGGTAATTAGGTACGATAATCTTACGATAATCTTACGATAATATGTAGGATATCTTAATGTTGTCCGTGAGAGGTAAACGATGTTAATGAGAGAATCTGAGAAATACACAAATTAATACGAACCGAGTAAATATGACGATGTCAGTGTCTGGATATGAGTTAATGAATTAATTACGAAATGATGTTCCATATAGGTACGAGTATATATATTTTTAAGGCACGCCAGAAAGTTGCAAATGATTAACTGTCGAGTTCAGTGGGAATTGTCTCCCTTGTGGCATAAAATAATGGGCTGTAGTTATTCATTAGCCTGTTCTATTAAAATTACGCAAACACCTACTACATCAATTCTGGGAAAAGACCTATGTTCCAGGAAAAGAATATGCAATTGACTGGATCATAATTGCAAAAGTCTCGGTTCACGACATGAATGCGTGTACAAGTATTCATACGTCCTTCACGTATGATATAATAATACAACGTAAGTCGAGTTCTCTTTCAAAAATTATCAACGCTTTAAAAATTGAGATTTTTCATTTAGATTGATTGATCGTCGTATTAGATTCATAGGAAAATAATTGTCGTTTTCGTTTTCTGCATTCCAACATATTTTTTTCCTAGGAAAGTGTCGTTTGATCGTGTTCTTATTACAATCATTTTAAAGTGCATTTTCGGTCTGTGTTTTGGTAACACCGACTTAATCATTGGTTTTAATACGGATTTTGCTGCAAGTTGAGTAATTGAATTACAGATGGAAAATAATCAGATAAACCGTGCTTTTGTTGTGGGTAGTGTTAAAAATGTAATCTAATCTGGTGTAATGGTGGTTCCAAAAATATCATGCTGGTGATGATAACCCTGAAGATGAAGAAGGAAGATCAACCCCTCCCCCCGAATTTGTCAATTTACATTATTTAAAAGAAAATTTAATTTAATTTTTAAATTATTTAAATTACTCACGACTTTAAAAATCCTCTATACATACTAGTACGAAGTATATTGGAATATTCGTCAGTTATTTGGTCACTTTATTACACAACACATGTTACGAGAATCGAGAGAGTGCAGAAAAAGTTTCTACGTATTTTGTCATACAAAGCTGGTCAACACAATAACCTTCACAGCTAAGAAGATCGACTTGCCTTTTTCAAGATGCACAAACTTAAGTCTGACGGAAAATATCCGATCTCGTCGTGCTACACAAGATTCTCAGCGGAGCTATTGATTCTCTCTCTCTATCTGATATAAATTTGCATGTTAAACCCCGTATAAGAAACTTGGATTCTTTAGAATAAGCCAGCACACTAATAATGTCGGTTACTTTTCTCCCATCACAAGGTTTTGTCGCACATATAATTTGTATTGTGCTGACCCTAACATTGATGCTGATATTCTTGCAGATACCTTATCATCGTTCAAAAACTCACTCATACACAACATACATTTTCTAAACAATGACCTGAACCTACAGATCCATTAAATCAATTGTATTTATTAAACACTAATCGCATTACATTCAAACACTAATTATACAATACACATAAATGTACATGTAAAATATATTTAAATGCAAAAATACATGTTACTAGAGCGTGCCGAAGACACTTGTAATTGGGATAATGGGCGTAGTCTTCACTTATAATGTTTTATTATCAGAGTATCATGAACCTATTATCCTGTTAGTGTCTCTAATAAAAAAAAATCTTGTTTTCATCAATAATTTCGTTTCCCCACGATAATGTCAGTTAACAGATACAACACATACGCATTCACTTGTAAACATACCACGTGATACTGACGCGCAGCCCGATGTCCCCGTGCGCTCGCTCGATTACCGTGCGCATGGCAACGTTTCCGCGGCACGTAGAAATGCCCCGCTATGTTGTGCGCGACGTCGCGGAACAGTGCGCGACGTTGCAACGTCACGTAGACTCTATGCCGCGCGTGATGTTGAGAGATAATTTGTCCCCTAATGAATACATGGCTTTAAGTAAACAAAAAATGCATTAAATTGAATTAAAAGGCGTGCACGGTGGGTAAACTTTTCCAGTGAAATAATATTGTTACAGTTATTTATAAGAAGTTTTTGAAGAGATTTAATGTGCTAATAAGATAGTAAAGATTAACAATAAAATAAAATATATGTTTCTTGATTTTTTACCGCTCAAAGAATATGTCTCTGGGGAAAACAAAATATTCCGTCAATCATGATTCGTGGCCTATACGGAGATGTAATATTTTTATGTGTCCGTCCGGAGCCGTGAGAGGAAACTCACCTTTGCAGATATAAAAACGATCGTAGCGGGAATTTTTCTGTCGAGAGATGATATCTGAATACCATGTTGACACCGCTGGGGGAGGAGGGCGAAAGGCGGCCGCCATTATATGGACTTCGTACGTGTTTTTTGAAAACCTTTTAAAGTTATTGAATATCTAATGGCCACCGCATCGCCCGGGTTAACCAACGTGGGACAAAATACAAGGTAAAGCGAAGCTACATAGTGTTCTGTTTGTCGGTGCTATCTATTTTATTAAACGCTATAATTTATATACACAGCAGACTCTTGATCCGGGATCTGATTAACCGAGATGTAGATTATCCGAGACGAATTTGAAAGTCATTGAAAATATATTTTTTAAAATGGAAATATTCCATATTGTTCATTATGGTGTTTAGAGTAGAACGTGTTTAGAGTAGAAAAAATCTACTGTTCTTCATGTCGTTACGAAATATTAAAATCTGAATAATATATTACGAGATATATAAGGTGGACAAAGATCGACAAAGAATATTAGTTTTTCAATGATTTCTACGAGATAAAATCCGACCTAGAGGGGATGCCTAAGGTCTCGACGAACAGCCTTAGGAGTGACGAAGGAAGAATTGGAGAAGGATCGCAAAAATTTCAGCAGAGAGGCCTTTTTCAACTACCGCATAGGTATTTTTCGAAATAATTTCAATATAATGTTGTCACGTTGTACAGTATAACGTTGTATCGGCTCGAACCACCGACCACCAGGTCATTAGGCGAGCGTCATGACCATTACACCAGTAAGCTATTCAATTATGTAGGTAGGTATTTAGTATTACTCCGTCCCTTCGCACATCATACGGAAAAATGGCATTAACGTGTTTACAAAGTACCTATACATTTTGTCAGTGAATTGTAGAACATTGTTCGATTCGTACAAATCAATAAATAATTGTACATTTTGGAATCCCCTGTTTGTGAATATCTTCGGGCAGATATCACATCAAATTCGGTAAAACGGCAAAATGGTCCGTGCTCTCGATTCATCGGCCCACCGGGGCGAGGGGGCGGCCATCCTGGCGGGGAATGTTTAAACAAGGCGCCGATATCGGCCGCCATGAATATGGAGGGCTTCTACGGTTCATGTGCACGTAGCATCGAGCAGTTGGATGGTCGAGGATGCATTTTGGGGCTTAAATATCACAATAGTTTAAGGTTTCCTCTTGCAGATGTACTCACGCTAAAAAAACGAAGTTTTGTCAATTGTATTGTGATATGAATTCTTAATTTATTTGCTATTTGTGGAGTGTAAAAGCAAAGGCAGCAATGACCTAAAATGAAAAAAATGTTTGGAATTACCTACTAATTTAAAATGTACTGAATTCTAGATTTTATGTAGCTATCTCTTCTTTCCAAAATCATGTTTCCTTTAAACTTATAGGCTATGTTTCCTATGAAATCTCGAATTATGTACATTATAAATTAGTAAACCTCATAATTAGTAACATATTGCTACCTTTGCTTTAATCCCCACATTTGATCTTTCTCGACTTATAATATTATATCGACCGAATACAATTATCGACGGTCCCCACGTATAGGTACTGTCGAATCTGAAAAAATTCTCTTTTCTTTTTAGTATCTTTAACCATCTGATTTACTCTATATTTTCGGATAATGTTAAGAAAATCTTCAATTTTCCTTTAATAGGTATATGCTTTGTTTGAAATAAAAATTTGATTTTTTTTTCAACATTGTCCGAAAATATAGGATAAATTGGATGACTTAAGATAGTAAAACGAAAAAAGAATTTTTGCAGGTTTAACAGTAGGTATACGTAGGGACCGTCGATATGATATGAAGTTGAAATGTAAACATATTTTTAACAATTTTCAAAATATTGTATTGTATACCTTGTTCATGGATACGAACTTCGTTTACTTTGTGCACAAACTTTATCCCTTATTTTGGTTTACACACATTGTGCACAAACCATCTTGCATTGTTTATTTATGGTTTTTGTGTTTAATTTGCAGAATTCCATATTTATTTTTAGCGAAATTTAAAATAAATTAAATTTTAATAAATATTATACCCGTAGAACTTAATAATAATATTTATTAAAATTTAATTTATTTTAAATTTTGCTACAAAAAAAAAACATCTTGCATTGCCAAATATGTCAAGTGCTTGCCTGCGATGAGCGTACGTCGACCGTGGCCGAGCCGCGGTAAGTGGTGGTCACGAAGCGGACAGCCTAGAAGCAATCCGATTTCTTTCTGCTAGCAATACATTTAGTATGCGAATACATCCGTGAAAGTATCGTTATCGTATATATCGTTTGATCGCCATTTTTACAGGGCGAAATGTGACAAACACAGAACACAACATTAATAAATACCAATCAAATAAGAATAATTACAGACGAAGAATTTTAAAATATTCTTCGTCCATGATCACCTTGTCACCAACATACAAGTTCATTAATATTTGACTCGGGTCTTTATGAGTATACCTACACATTAACACACAATGAACTCCATAAACCGCAATTTGTAAAAGAGTTGTTCGATATATTTATTAATATTTTTGATGTGTAACATCTTTCCTCTTGCTTTCCTGCAATTTGTGGTAATGATTTCGTGAAAAGGGACGGAAATGCGTAACAGGAAATTAGACGCCGGGGAAGCGCGCGCAATTTCATTTGACCAATGAGCGCGCGCGATGGAAAAAAATTATCTTTTTTAAACAAATCAATGTCCAGCAACTGCCATCACAGCGAAGACGCACACTTTCAACATTCAACGATTCTGATTTTGTATATATGTTGCGCATCTGGTGTCAAGCGTGTGGATGTTGTAACTTTGATATATTTTGGCTTATATCTTCGAAACTATCCAATAAATACTTAATTTTTTCACATTAATATAAACAATAACTACCCTTAATGATTTACATTCTCAAATTTTATGTAATTTATGTGATTATTTTTAAATATTTATTCAAAGTTTTCATACAATATATATAGCGGCACGCTACCGCCATCTATGAAAGTAAATAAAAACATATACCACATTTCCAAACCCATTTCTAAATAAAAATTCGTATATAGATATATGGTACCTACCTAGTCCGGCAAAATTCAATAATAAATAAATGCACATACATTTTTTTTTACTTGTATTTGCTAATTAATAAATATATAAGTATTAGCTTTTTTACATTTTGATGTTAATTTCTGTTGCAGCTCAATTGATATTTTTAATTGTGAGATGTCAAATGTTACACATCATATGCGCCTACTGTAGCAACAACTTACTGTTCCCCCGGGCAAGCATGTATACCTACCAAACCCCTACCCACCTCTCAAGAACATTAAAAATATTTTTATATGTATGTTTTGAGAACATAATTAAATTGGTGAACGTTGCATTGTGTAAAATGATCACTTAAGCCAGCTCATATAGTTCATAAGCCCTGGGCCACCCTGTAAAGACTTTAATTCGCATTCCTCATATAAATAGATTCGTCTCTGTGAGACTTTTCTATATTAATTATTATCGATAAATTAATTTCATTAATTTCATAATTATTCACTAGTACGCTCCTGGTTGAATATTTACTGTTTTTTCAGTACAAATAAAACTTTAAGGTATGCGCAATATTTTGTTTCATATAGTGAGCAAAAAGAACAAACATTCGTTCTGTGGTGAGCTAGACCTGCCCGGACTCTAGTCTCTCGAGCGTGCCAAATGGACCAATCGCGCTCGAGAGAAACTACCCAATGAGAAGTCCGAGGCGACAGAAAGGTGCCGCCGGTACCACGTCATACTCTCGCCGACCTGCGCCCGCGGTACCACGCTTAAATTCTCTCCTAGTATATTGTTGCAACATGTAAATTCTGTGTCCTGCAATAAATCGAAGAGTTAAGTGTGAGTAGGTACTCTTTCAATTCATCCTGTATCACATCCCGCTCAGCCATGTCATACACCTCCACATCAACGTACCGTTTGTGCATACGCCTTCAGTGTCCACTGCTACACGCTCAGACGTGATTATGTTTCGACATATAGGCACAATCACCTGATCACTTCACATTACACGCATCTTACATACATCCACACCTAGCAGTCAAACGCAACGCCTACTTCGCGATATTACTCTGTACCTACACATCTACCACATTGGCGACACGTAGGTACTATATTCATATAGTCATCTGCCAAACTGGTGCCCCCGACTATCGTAGCACATATTTCGCGAATACAAATAACTTCAATACGTCTGCCAAAGTTCTATATTTCTGTTTAACATTGCAATTTTAGAGATACTAATAAAATAATGAACTACTCAAACAATATTTAATAGTTGGCATAACGTCAGCATTTAACAAATATATCTATCCGAATGCCAGTTTTTGATTATTTATCAGGAATAATTATGCTCAAAATTATGTAAATACAATTATTTACTTGACTATAAGGATTCCGGAACTTACTGGGGCCCGGTCCCGCGGGCTAGGCTATCCAGGCTATAGCTACGAAACTACTCGATTATACCTATTCTTCATCTAATATTTATATCCCCGTCAATTCAAATACAACCTGATGTGTATTTCCATAAATAAACGTCACAAAAACCATATTTAATCATAACCAATTGTAGAGATCGAGTGAGTTTAAATTCATGTAGTTGTTTACATTTCAAATATTATTGAAATAATTTTATAAATCGTATATGCGCCGTTGGATCCAATTTTGATAAACTCCGATTAAAAGTTCAAGAATAACATTGACATTTGTAAAGTAGCGCTCCCACACGTGTATGCATTTCAAAGTTCAGAATGACTCACAACTCAATAAGAATCAGTCTATACCTGTAAAACTCAATGACTATCTGTCTGTCTGTCTGTTCTCTATACAAATCTTCACCGTTTGTCCGATTTGATTCGATTCAAATTTTGCATACTTATGCTTTAGGACCCGGCGGGTAATATACGCGAGATTTCTTCTCCCCCTAATATATTTTCGATGCAAATCTGTACTGTTCGACCGATCGGATTCAAAATTTGGAAACTTATTCTTTAGGACTCGGCGAGTAACATAGGCGACATTTCCCCCTATTATTTTACTCCTCCCCCTTCTCCTGATATATTTTCGATGCAAATCTGTACCGTTCTTTAAGACTCTGCGAGTAACAAAGGCGATATTTCCCCCCTATTCTTTTACACCTTTCCCTCACCCCGATATATTTTAGATGCAAATCTATACCGTTTTACCGATCGGATTCAAAATTTGGAAACATATTCGTTAGGACCCGGCGGATAACAACGGTGACATTTCCTCCCTCCAATTTTACCCTTTTCCCTGATATATTTTCGATGCAAATCTAAACTGTTCGAATCGAACCTTTGTTTCCCCCCACAAATTTATTTTAAACTTAATACTTAACCTGTGCAACGCCGGGTACGAAGAGCTAGTTTATAAATAAATTCCAATCGAATGTTTATTTAATTTGTGATGAAGTAAAATGTAATAGATAATATATACACAATCTACAGTTGCGTAAGAAATATTTACAATCGTTTTTGGAATAGTGTCGCAACTCATATATCAAATGAAATATGATGTATTATCTTAATTAGCCAATAAGTGACGGGTATAAAAGCAAATGTAGCATTATCTAAAAAATTAAAAAGGATTACTAATTTAGAATGTACTTAAATCTTGATTTTTTGTATCTATCCTTTCCGAAATGACGCTTTCCATAAATTTATAGGCTATTTTTCATATAAAAATTCGAATTCAGAGTATCTATACCTATAAAATTCAATGTCTGTTTGTCTGTCTGTCTATCTGTTCTCTATACAAATCCACACCGTTGGTCCGATTCGATTCAAATTTTGCATACTTATGCTTTGGGACCCGGCGGGTAATATAGGCAACATTTCTCCCCTATTCTCATACCCCTTCCCTTCCCCCTGCCATATTTTCGATGCAAATCTGTACCGTTTGACCGATCGGACTCAAAATTTGGAAACTTATTCTTTAGGACTCGGCGAGTAACATAGGCGATATTTCCCCCCCTATTCTCATACACCTTCCCCTCCCCCTGACATATTTTCGATGCAAATCTGTACCGCTTGACCGATCAGACTCAAAATTTGGAAACTTATTCTTTAGGACTCGGCGGGTAACAATGGCTACATTTTCCCTCTCCTCTTTTACCCCTTCCTCTCCTTCTGATATATTTTCGATGCAAATCTATACCGTTCGACCGATCGAACTCAAAATTTGGAAACTTATTCTTTAGGACTCGGCAGGTAACATAGGCTATATTTCCTCCCTCCCCTTTTACCTTTTCTCCTCCCCCTGATATATTTTCGATGCAAATCAATAACGTTCGAATCAAACCTTTGTTTCCCCCCACAAATTTATTTTCAACTTAATCTTTAACCCATGCACCGCCGGGTATGAACTGCTAGTATTCTATAATAGCAATCCTTGATGACTGCATTCAATTTTTTATTGGTGTCTTTGCTTTTATAGCCCTCAAGTAATATGTAAAATATTATTGATAAAGGGGATATGCCGTGGTCTCTGGAGGGATGGAAGGAAATTGTAAATTAATACTTCACGCAATTTAGTACAGGTATTATATTCATTGCTTTGTGGATTATCTTTAGCAATTGGGTTTGGACAGAACTATTAAACATTCTTCTAGTAAGATTTTTTATATTTTGTTTCAGTACATCCCTATAACCGGAAGTAAAGAAAATCTAGAAAAATCTAGAAAAATCTAGAAAAATTTGCTGTATTAAAAAGTGTCCATAGAAGTCATACGGTGTCATTATTCTTCTTGCGTTAGATCTAGGTGGTGTCTTATCTTGGAAGATCACTTGGCGAAGTTCAACCAACGGCTACCATTCCATTTTTGTGTATCCTGACTGGGCGTCTCTCGTATGCCACTACACGCAGCATTTCGTTCACTGACTTCCTCCTTGTGGTCTCTCAAATTTCTGCTCTGTGCCATCTTACGAAATCTAAAATATATAATATTATGTGTCAATCTATAGGATTTTCTCACGAGAACGTTTTACTTCATTTTCCCTTTCAGTCTTATGGGAAAATTTCGTTTGGTTTACGTTATTTATGGTATAAGGATCCGGAACGGATAAAGGACGTGTACCGAGGAACCACCGTATATAATGCTGATTTTTTATGACTTTTGACTACTTTTTTATTTGTACACTCTTATAATCAAATTATAATACAAATATTTATTTTTATAAAAAAAAGGGTAATTCTGGTACACTTTGTAACAAGGTAATATAGTAAAAATCTTAAAATATTTTTAAACGGTTATTTTTACCAATAATAAAGGTCCAAATCTACCAAATCTGTATCAGGCCCATTATGACATTATGGTATAGAAACTAGGGCTGACACAGTTAGGACCAAAAGTCTTTTTCGGACGTCTGAGATGAAAGAACCCTGAAGAAGAACAGGGACGATTTTCGGGGACAGGGTTAGAATCTCTGAATTAAGAAAGACCTGTCAGACAGAAGACATCGTGAGATGTGGTCGGAAGAGACGGCGGTACTGGAGAGACCGCATGGATAGGATGGATAATATAAGTATTCCCCATGTTCCAAAATTCCAATTCCACAAAACACCATGGGACATCACACGCCAGGAAGACCCCAAAAAAGGTGGAAATATAGCTAGTGCTTCACATTCCAAGAAGACAGCTCGAGTTTAATAATAGATCTATAATCCAGAATAAGAAGAAGAAGAAGAAGAAAAGGTTGCATTCACGTTTTAATTATAGCCCTTCGTAATGTAGTGGTAATACCGCTACCGGGATTCGGTTCCCAGCCAGGAAGATTTAAAATACAATTTTATTTATTTAACTAAAACCGAATGAGTCAAATAATGCAGGTTTTCAGGAGAGCCAAAACAAAATTTGGGAATTTCGTCTTAAAGCCTTTTTTTATCGAATTTTTGCGCCAGTAGTTTTGTTTTTTGCACAAGAACAACGAACCAAGCTGACTAATGCCGTTATTTCTTGTCAATTTTTTCAAATAATTAATCATGTCATTTTCCTTTTTCAAAAAAAGTCTCTTTTCATTTTATTTTATCTGCTAAATATGTATCTTAAGAAAAAACCTGTATACTTAACTCAAAACTTGATTTTATTGACTCATTCGCCTTTTCCTTTAAGAGTATTTTTTCGAACTAGAAAACCATTTTCTGCGCAGGGGCAATATGACGCATGTATGAGATTTACTAGCGGAAGATCCGCGGTTGAGGCAAAGCCAATGCGCCGACCCCCCCCTCAAATAAAAAAATCTTTTGTTGGAATTTTCACGACCCTATTTATATTTGGAAATGCGATAGCATTTAAATTATACAAATGGATAATATATCTTATTGCAAATGTACAGGAGACGGAGGTGTAAATAAAAATATTTCCCGGGCCCGAGACAGCGGATAAGCACTTAAGTGTGCCCGGAAGAATCACCGGAACACGACACCCGCAGGACGGACGCCCGATGCTCTCCGCCGCTTATATTTTCCCTGTCAATATTTAATGCGCTAAACGCCGAGCCATCCCTTCCCGGCCGACACGAATGTTTATACGTGTTTTACATAACCGCACTCGCACATCTGCACGCCTTCACGTGTCAATACAAAGGAAAACAATTTGTTCCAGAAAAATGGTGATGGATTACGTAATGATCGCGAAAATTATGGTATTGTATTGTGTACAGTATTGTAGGATTTGTATTGTAAACAGGATTGTTTCCTTATTGTTATTATAAGCACCACCCTGGGAGTCTGAAATTTAAGTAGAAATTGAGTAATTTTTTTTACAAAGAGGTTTTTTTTAATGACACTATTAAACTATTATTTAAAAATATTTTAAAAACAATGGATGCGTCATGTCCATTCCCGTGGAGCTCCTCCGCTGTGATTAGATCCAACTTTCCATGTACTAGTCATGTACCAGTATGTATTTATAAATTAAATATTTAAAATGTAGCATACGTGTATGCATAATTTCACCATATTTAAACAATTAAAATGCTTCATTTCTTTCTCTATTTACTTTTTAAAGTTTATTTAGAAAAATCTTATTATAAAAAAAATTTAAAATAAGTAATAAACTTTAAAAAATTAAATAAATAAACGAGTACATAAATAAAAGTTAAAATAAATAAACGAGTATATTAAATAAATTGATTGACCGACCATCCGCGTAGTGTGTTTGATAAGCCCATATTGTATGGAAAGAAGTGTAGCGGTGTTCCGCGACCGAAAAGACAGCGGAAGACCCGCGTAGTGTGGCGCCGCAATAAGTCATTCGCCTAAGTCGTTCGCGCAATAGTGCTCATGTCTTCACGTTTAGTGTACACAAAACATATATTTTTTAAAGAAATAAGGTATATTATTTGACTTTCATATTTTTAGACACAACTTAACACTACATTAACATTAATACGATAGAATGTAGGTATACGGCATAGCAATCTTTTTCTCTCCTGACAGGGAATCAGTGGAAGCGGAATAATGTATTTTTTCTAATTGCACACACAGGGTACTATTACAAGACCCCCCGCAGATGTGCTCAGCGAGCGGCGGGGTCACTTGACGGGGTGAACTTATTACCGGAGAGAACAAATAGGAAAGCGGGATAACAAATGGGGGATGGACGTTTCCGGAGCGTTATAACAACCCTAAGATCGTATTTATTCATAAAAGGCGGGGGCAGAACGTCGCGGAACGATTTGTCCTTCTGTCAACTGTCACAATATTGCAATGGTCGGAGAGAAATATTTTGCCGCTGCTTGTATTACAATTGGCTGGCGACACCCTTTCTCTCCCCGGTGCTCCAGCTTTTAATTTGACACGTTCAGAAAGCGGGATTAATTTCCTAAAAAAGATTTTTCACTTCACTCACACTGGGGTAGGTAGGCGACTTTACACCGTGGCGCGAAACTCCTGGTCTTGCCCGAAAGTTGGTGATTCTGCTCAATATTTGTTATGTATCCCAAATGAGAATCAAATAAGGGGCAAAATGGTTTACGAGATTTTCTAATATAATCTCTGATATACGAGGTGTGATAAAAAAAAGGTGAATGAATTTTTGTAGCAGCAACTGCTGACGCTACATTGATGTGAAGTGTGATAATGTGAGGACCATGAAGATTGTTTGCGAGTGGTGTGAGTGATTTTCAAGCGAAAATGAGTCTTCAGAATATTTTGAGTTTGTTCAAATCTTTCAGAACAGTGCTGGATTTATGTCACAGAGACATTATTAATCAATTAGTGTATATTATAGATATCTCACAGAGACGAAACTGTATT